>JADWQK010000950.1:0-307614 GCA_017933935.1 Sesamia nonagrioides | reverse complement strand
TAGCTGCACCAACCGCCTTCAGCTTTTCGGAGTTGGATTTTTTCTCAAACCTAAACTTTGGGCAGTTCATTGAGTGCAAAGGGAAGGTGGCTGCCAGGAAACAGCGTTATTACAAAGGTCTAATGATATTCCACACCAGGACAGCTTCTAATATTATACAGAGTCCATTTGTGTGTAGAGTACTGTAGCCACATTTGGGCTGGTGTTGCAAAATTTCTGGCAACTATGGATTTGGTGAAGAGGCGTGAAAGGAGGATAATTGGTAACCTTAGTTTTGGTTCAATAAGGTCTCCAAAGCCTGGAGCACAGGCGAAGATTAGCCAGCCTGTTGGTGTTCTTTGGGATGCATTTAGGGTGCAATTTCCGTGCACCCTGCACCGAAATTGCGTAACTTAATTCCCTCATCTCTTTTTCCATCACCGAATGACCCATTGTACGGCGAGTGTCCACCCTCACGTTGCTGACACCACTACGATTCAGACAAAGTGTTTCGCCTCGTCTTTTATACCACATACATCAAGGGACTGGAACAATCGCCAGAGATGGTGTTTCCATCTGACTACAATTTAAGTGTCTTCAAGGCTAGAGTGGATAGGCTCTTAATAGACTAAAATGCATGAATGGCTCTTGGTAGAATTAGCGCGCTTTACCATCAACAATTGCATCACTACTTACCATCAGGCGGGATTGCAGTCAAGAATTAGTTTGTAATGTGTAAAAAAAAGCATCTACCTCTGTGGATGTTCCTTGTGGATGTGATTCTGGTAACATATTCCTGTTGGAAGATATCCAACACGAATATGTTACCGGGACCAGAAGCTGGATAACTTCTTACCCGGGGTGCCATCAAACCCCTTGCCAAATTTTATAAAAATCCGTTTAGTAGTTTAATTATGAAAAAACAGTTACATTCTATTTTATACTATGGATCAATATTGTAACTTGAATCTATATCAGATAAAATAAGTATTTAAAATTACAATTGCTTGCTAGTCTACCACCTAGTGTGCCCAGTACAGAGTTATACATATTATGCCGAGGACATATAGAGCGTGGCTATTCGGCTATACTAGTGTGTTAGACCAACCATACTTTCACTACCACTAACCAGCTGCAATGACTAGTTTGTACATAATTATAAGAATAATTTCACGCATTTACAGCGACAAACAGTTTCCTGGCTTTTTTAAGCGAAAATCGTAATTTATTGTGGACTTTTAATTTATTTTTATGTTACCTTTTAACGTTCTGTTGTAAGGTATCCTGTCGCTGAGATACACGTTGATAGCCAGCTTTTTCTCCGATTCCTCTCCCAGTTTCTTTTCTTCACCGATGAGGTAAGCAGCAGCGCCTCCTTCTCCCAACCCTGGGATTATCCTCGATTCGTCTTCTAATATATGCCTCTCGAATTCAGCATCTTGAGGATCGGAGAATTCCGCTTTCGTATTCCTCTTCCCGCCTCGCCACTGCTCGAATAAAGCTAAGATAGTCACCACCAGAACAACCAACAACACCAACTTGGTCGCTTGGTAGCACTTTCGCACCGGAAAATACACCATTTTCGTTTTATTTATTAAATACTACAACACCACATCGTGCCGCTTTCAGCGACCGACTGATTTTGACGTTTCGGTTCAACCATGTTTGTTTACACTTAAACTTTTTAAAACAGGAAAGGCAATCGTAAACATGCTATTCAGCCTAATCAGGATAGGAAACGGTTTAGTTTTTTTTATTTGATTAAATTTTTTCGGACTTATCAGTTTTCACAGAGGGGCTTATTGTAGCTTTATTAGAATAGAATAGAATAATTTATTTTGCCAGAAATATGGTAGCAGGCTGTTACGTTGTAGATTTTCAGCATGTCTCACTGGCCACTGCGTAATCGGTAAGTGTTTTATTACAAGTTTTTGCTTTAGGTTTCAATTGCAATTTATCAATAGAACTACTTGTATACAATTTGAATAGAAATTAAAATTCGAACACTTAGACAAGCTGCGAATACTTACACAGAACGATAGAAGTACCGTAAAACGCTGCAACTTTGCCTTAGTTTTGGAGTATTATGTTTATATTTAAAAACATTACGACACATTTTGCTTTTTGTCTAGTTCAAATCAAATCAAATCAAATCAAATCATTTATTTCAAATAAACCAGTTACAGGCACTTTTGAATTGTCAGAAGGTCGGTCAGTCAATAAGATGAAGCTAGTCGCCCATTCCAAAGAGTAGGTACCTATGGAGAAGAACGGGCAAGAAACTCCATGGACACTCTTTTAAATTTTTAAGCTATTGTTACAAATATTTGATTACATCATTCATGTTGAAATCAACCGCGTGAGAACGATGCAGAAACATATTGTACGCTGAGAGCGTCCATTATGGAAAACATACAAAAATCAATTCAGAAATTAAAATACGCCGTGGCAGCTAAGAGATGACCAGTCCCCTCCGACGGCGTCCGTTCACGAACATGACGTATGGATCAGCATCATTCAGCTCAACCATATCGAAGGGAACCCAATGACCCAAAACACACGCCACCATCAGCGAGACATTTGAGTGAGCATGACATACTCTCAACAGCCAGAGCACAATTAAGTCAATAAAAAGACTAACCCAACAAATAAATGCCTTACAGCACATTCGTACATTGTGCTCACACGTTTGCCATGCAATTATACAATACTAAGAAATTGAATCTACACAATGCTAAGATAGTTTTGTCCAAGGTTCAGCAGCTCCAACAGTGTTCCCGAATCTGTGGAAAGTTTAACTCCTGTGCAGCTGCAGCTGCACAAGTGCCGAACACCTCTGTCAGCGATACAATTCCGTAACGTACAATATGCTTGGCTACATAGTGTGTAATACAGGCTTTGACTAAATAACATAAACAATTACATATTAAAACTACAAGAGGAAAAATCAAAGAACAATCATTGTATAGAAATCGGACGCAGCTCAAGCCCAAGCCTTTTTGTCCTCAATATAATCCTTCACACTATAAAATGCTTTCTGACACAACTTACGTTTAATGAAGGATTTGAATTTATTCAGGCTCAGATCTTGAACCACCTCTGGAAGTCCATAGTAATGAAGCTCAGTTTAATGGGCTTCTAAAGTGTACTTAGAACATGGTTTTATTTAATTCATTTTCTAATTATGATCAATTTTATTAATAGGCAAAGTCGGGCCAATAAACTGCAACATTGCCTGCATGAATTTAGACAGTCTAAACAACATAAATACCTAATTCTTGGGCGTGAAGTTAAACTTTATGAGTAAAACTTAAGGATGAAAATCCTAAAGCAGTCACTTTTTGAATATAATACTAGATACGATGCTAGGCAATGTTGTATTCGACTTTGCTTGTAGTTTCATACATAATTTTAAATGGCATAGGGTTGTCACAAACTTATGGAATAAAAGAATATCAGTTTTCCATTAATATTTATTAAGAGATCAAAATGTTTAACATCAGTCTTATCAACATCCAATATTTGTTTCGGTTGGTTATAAAGAAAAATCAATTATTTTGTGGGCAGCCATATTCTCCACAAAGTATTAAGGCATTCGCTATTTTACTCTCTTCTTCTTCGCTTAATCGAATGGAACTACCAATTTTTTTCATGTGAAGCAGTTCAACTTTATTAACAATAGTTCGTCGGGGGATTCCGAACTGTTTTTCGGCCTGATAACTTGTCAAATTCTTGACAGCCTCCGTGGCGTAGCGGTAGCGGACGCGGCTGCTGCGCAAGGTGGCGCGGGTTCGATCCCCGCACAGTGCAAGTATTTGTATGCATGAATATGAATATTTGCACTGGTCTGGTCGTGCCTCGGAAAGCACGTTAAGCGTTGGTCCCGGTTGCCATACGAACATCTAGTGGCAGTCGTTACGGGTAGTTGGAGCCCTCAAAAGTCCAGCAATTGGTCTAACTGCAATGCTTCGATGTCGCCTTCGGGTTGTGGAGGTCAGACGGCAGTCGCTTCACGGAAAACGTCGAAGTTTAGCCATATCAGCAGTTGGACTGGTAAAAGCGGACCCTAGACTCCAAAGCTGAAAAAAAAAGGATTCGGATGCGACTGGGATGATGATGAACTTGTCAAATTCTTATTTTTTACAAGCTCTACAGCAACATTTAGAGGACTATCTTCATAATATTTATAGCGTCTAGACCCAGGCTTTCTTCTATTTCCCATTCTGAATCTAAAAGAAACAAATCCAGATTGTAATATCAGCAGTTATTTAGCTGTCGTAACTGTGTTGAAATTAATTCGCTAATTCATGCCATTTGTTTAGATACAACACAGCTATTACCGATGCTTTGAATTTAAAGAAAACGAACGGGGAAGTTAGGTATTCAGAAGTGAATATTTACAAAATCTGACTCAGTTAAAGCGTTTACAAGTTACACAAAATAAGAAATATGATCAAAATAAAAGTTCGTAATTTCGCACGTAATTTTATGTTCCACTTTGTGACAACCCTAGGTCAGGCAAAGTTATGTACACTAGTAGGAATTCAGTGTCATAACTTTGCCTAAACATTTATAACTATTTTATTTGTAACAATTAACACTCAACAATTATTTAGAATTATAGAAAAGCTTACGAAGGACATATCAACATCAACATTTTAGTAAAATTAATAATAATTTTGGACTTACTATAAAAGTTTGTCGCGTAACGTCGAAGCCGGCCATCCCTTGTTGCGTTTGACAGATCACTATTTGGCGGTTTCAATGAAAACAAATATGGCGACCGGTTTTTCGAGTTGCCAAGTAAGGATTTAATTATCTACCAAAAAGCAGATGTTGCTACATGCAATATTTTAAAAGATATTAACAAGTTCTTTAAATAGGCAAAATTGTGTACGAGAGGCAATGTTGCAGCGTTTTACGGTAGTTATCTACGCCAATGCATAGTTAACTAAAGCATCTATCGATTCAGGTTTTCGTTTTTTTAGCTTCACAAGAAACCAACGAAAATTTATGGAGTAGGTATTGGGTTTTGGTTCGCGTGCGTGATTCCATTGACTTGTTAACGTGTAAACTGGATCCCTTGCTCTGATTAGGCATAGCAATATTAAACAGTAAAATCGCGATTAAGTATATCGACAAACGTAGTGATTACTTGCTCTGTGATTTTTTTTTTTATTTTATAGTTAGCTAAAACGGTACTAAACCAATTACATTAACTAACATAGAGACAAACAAATACATTAATTAACTTAAAAACTACCACTAAAACTAACATGGAATAGTGGACTCTCTCGCATACTTTCTTTCACAGAAGACCAAACATACACGCATAAGTTTCTTCCATTCATCCGCAAACACATCACATTCAGGGTTGCCCATCAGAAGGGCATTCAGCACTTTTAGGGTACGACAGACCGGGGATTCAGCTCTGGCTACCGTTTTTGCGGGGAGTTGGGCAAAAAGATTGTGCCTGCGGCTTTGACGATGGCCGACATATTTGTCATGCACAAATAGTCGGCAGAAAAGATCATGGAGCTCTGGGCAGTCTATACGTCCCCGTAATGTCTTACAAGCTACGGTAAGCTGGTCAAAGCCTCTTCTCACTTCCAAAGAGTTAAATCCCAACATTCCTAAGAGATAGTTGGTGGGGGTTGGGGGTGATATCGACCTTAGGAGCAATAGGTAGAAGCGTATGTATTATAGTTCGTCGGACCTATACATCCGACCTACTTAATACTTCTTTAGCGCGTAGGGCGTGTTGTGTAATTAAAACGCGAATAGGTATAACGTTGTATATTGCACGTAAGTCTAGAGTACAATGTATGCTATGAACTACCTAATTACAAGAGGAGAGACGCGACTATGTTACAATGTAAAATATCTGATAATAATGTGTGATAATACGATATATGATAATGTGATGTCTTACGAGCTATGCACAAGCTTAAATACTAGACAATAATACAGCTATCTCTAAACCGGAGTGGGGCTGACTGATCTGGCGTTCTTGATGCTGATTTGTTGATCGTGGGAGAACGTGCCGTCTGATTGGCCGGTGGACCGGGCCCGCGCCTTCGGTCCACGTGCAAGGCGGTTCGATATGGTCAGCGCGCTTTCTCCGGCGGCGCACAATGGGTTAACAGAATCGCGTCGTCCGCGGAACTTTCTCCAACGAACAATGGAACAGATGTGCGACAATGTGCGACACCCTCGCTGAGGCGGTCAGGACCCACGCTCTTTGTCTTACATACACCTTTGTTTTCCAAGATCCTTGTTTGACACTGGGTATGATTTATTGTGCACCCTTTCGCGGAAAGTCATCAATCGTAGGGACGTCAATAGTTGGGCAATCCTTTGTGTTATTGTTGTATTGTAGCGACTGCGACCATCGCTACAGTCCTCTCCCCCTCACGCGAAATATACGTGGCGTGCAGGCGTCTTAACGATCCTGCCTGACCTAGTACGTTGTTCTCTCGTATGCTGGGCTGGGAGTAGGCTGGATTGCTCGTCTGCGGTTGCTGCAGGTGCTGGATTCTTGGCTGTGGCTTGCTCGTCTGTGGTAACTGCAGGTGCTTGACTGGTCTCGCTGTTTGTTTGCTTGGGATCATCTTCTGTGTTGATAGTGTACGCAGGTTTGAGGCGATCGATGCACCCTTTCGCGGAAAGTCATCAATCGTAGGGACGTCAATAGTTGGGCAATCCTTTGTGTTATTGTTGTATTGTAGCGACTGCGACCATCGCTACACTTCTAAGGTCGATATGTAAGTCCCGTCTCCCGTTCCAGGCATATAACTCGCGCGAGTTAACTGTGCACCTCGCTCTGTGACGTCATTCGGACGGTACCGTTTGAAAAAAATGAAAATCATGATATCGGTGACCACAGGATCATCGGCCTTTTTGCCAGATCCAGGTTGGATACCCTTTCAAAATCTTTAAAAACTTGTAGTCTATATTGTGAATAACATAAGGCTTACCGCGAGCTTACCCCATTAAGCTAATATATTCACTAGACCTGTAAATTGGAGGTTTAAAGAGCCGTTCTAGTGTGGAATGGACTCTGTCTACTTGCATCATCGTATGATCCTTCTCAAGTATTAATTATTGTTCTATCTCAATGTCTTTTTTTTGTGACTCCATGACCTTCCGACCTTCGTCAATCTTTAGGTTTGAAAAATTCAAAAGCCAACTAGTAAACTCACTTGCTAACACTCCACCATCTCCTTCGTGCCATACATACAACTAAACTTCCATAATATTGTTAATGTAGTAGAGTGTATAATTATGCACCTGCAGTTTTTGTTTATAGTATTGTACGAATACTTCAAGCTTTGGTGATAGTAATACGCTTTGAACGTCCACAGTTAAAACTAATATTTGACAGCCTCCGTGGCGTAGCGGTAGCACACGCGGCCGCTGCGCAAGGTGGCGCGGGTTCGATCCCCGCACAGTGCAAGTATTTGTATGCATGAATATGAATACTTGCACTGGTCTAGTCGTGACTCGGAAAGCACGTTAAGCCGTTGGTCCCGGTTGCCATACAAACATCTAGTGGCAGTCGTTATGGGTTGTTGGAGCCCTCAAAAGTCCAACAATTGGTCTAACTGCAATGCTTCGATGTCGCCTTCGGGTTGTGGAGGTCAGACGGTAGTCGCTTCACGGAAAATGTCGAAGTTTAGGCATTTCAGCAGTTGGACTGGTAAAGCGGACCCCAGACTCCAAAGCTGAAAAGGTATCAGACGCGACTGGGATTAACGCTGAGATGATGATGATGAGTTAAAACTAATATTTCTGGAGAACACAATGATTCTGCTTTCTGTTTAGCATCATAGGCTTCCTATTTCTTTTTGGTACGTAACTCAAACTCTTCTGACTCCTGACTGAACGATCCCTCTGAGTTGCTGTCGACGGATGATCATCGGAGCCCATGTCAACTAATGCCTGTGTTCCTCAGGAGTCTGTTCTCTCTGCAACTCTGTTCCTGCTGCATATTAACGATCTGTTGATGCTCGGTATCTATGGGTATGCAGATGACAGCACAGTTGTGGAGAGATACCTATTGGGTGCTCGGGCTACTAAGGAAACAATCCGGTCCGAAAGAGAGCCTAAGGTAGAGCGTACTGTTTCTGAATAGAATGTTGAACTACAGGCAATCTCCAAATGGGCCAAAGCCAATCTTGTAGCATTCTATGCCACCAAAACACATGCGTGTCTATTCACCGCGAAAAGAACCTAAACTTTGCGTGATTCATTGGGTCTAAGGCCAAGGTTAGCTACCTTGGCCTTAGACCCAGATGCTGATGCTGCGAAATGTCACCTGGCTACTTTGGATTCAGTGGAGAGGTGTCCGAAGAGGCTAATTGGTGACCCTGATTTAACTCGAGACGGTCCCCAAAGCCTAGAGTACAGGCGTAGAGTAGCCAGCCTTTTGGTGTTCTATAGGATGCATTTTGGGGAGTGTGCGAGGGAATTGCATGATTTAATTCCCCCACCTCCGTTCCACCATCAGACGACCCGTCGTACGGCGAGTTTCCACCCTTACGTTGTTAACACTACTACGATCCGGAAGAAGCGGTTCGCCTCCTCCTTTATACCGCGTACATCAAGGGACTGGAATAACTTGCCGGCGGTGGTGTTTCCGTCGGAATACAATTTGAGTGTCTTCAAGGCTAGAGTGAATAGGCTCTAAATAAACTAGCACGCTTTACCATCAACGATCGCATCACTGCTTACCATCAGGCGGGATTGCGGGGTGCGCTGGTTTATAATTTATAAAAAAAAGCATTATAATATGTAATTAAAATAGGCTATTGAACCTTGTTAACAATGTAAGACAATGTGAGTTTCCCAATGTACATATTTGCAACCGCATGATGTTAAGAGTTAAATCAATTTAATACGTACACATCCGTGGTGTAATACTAATCACAGGTTTTCATCTTAACGCTGATTCCTCGCCTCCTGCGCGACATTTTCTGTTTAATTCCTAATAGGTTTCTCCAAACTAAGAGGTTATGAAGACACTGCGTTTCCAAAAAGACTATGCACGCTAGTAAGCTTTTTTTCCTACGGCATGACCAATCGTTTTTTGATGTGTCAAAATATATCTTACTAGCTTTCCGTCCGCGTGGAATTCCGTTATATCGCGCTTTTTAGATATCCCTCGGGAATAAAAGGTAGCCTATGTCCTTTCTCAGGGTCTAAAGATTGTCTGTGCCAAATTTAATCAAAATCGGTTGAGAGGTTTAAGCGAGAAAGCGTAACAGACAGACAGACGGAGTTACTTTCGCATTTATAATATTAGTATGAATTTAGAGTCCATACGACACAAAATATGGAGAATGTCGAGTTTGTGGGTTGGATGCAAGAAAAGCTTATTTTAGTTATTTAAATTTAATTAATGCATTTATTATTCATTTCCTCTAATCTAAATGATTATTTTAAAAGAAATCGAGTTGTATGTGACGCCATCTATTTGAACTTACGTGGTACTAATTATAATTTATTCCCCTTTGTCGCTAGATGTCGCTACTTACCTCGTTTACGAGTTTACACTGTATCGTGGGCGCGTTTACAAATATATAAACTCTCATATACAAACAGCAAGACCCGGAACAACTAATTGTAGGTAGGCCATAAAATTATCTGTTCCGTGCGGGAATTGAACCCGCGGCACGCGACGCAGCAGTCGATCGTTCAGCCACTGTACCAATTGTCTGTTACTGTTTTAATCATCAAATGCGTGCACTGACTGACTGTCATCTCAGAGTTGCATTCGACCTTCTTTCTCAGTAGTCGATAGCAAATGGAGGAATCAACAAGTTCGACGTAATTTTGTTTACTTTAATTTTTACCCGTAAGTATTCCCTCAACTGTCTATGGTCTTCATCATCAAATTTACTGAAGACCATTATTTTAACCCAATGGGTATAAAGGTCTCATCAATATAAATGAATTGAGTCCAAATACAAGGTAGCTACTGTAAATCGTTTAGGAGTTCCCTGAACTGACCTTTGTCATCATCATCAGGTCCCTAATGACAGTCACCACCCATCTAGGTGTAAGGTTCTTGTCAATACAAATTATTCAAGCACAAACACAAGGTAGCTGCTGTGAATTGTTGAGGAGTTTCTTCGACTGTCTTCCGGCTCCATCATCAGATCTACTCCAGACCTTTATTAAATTGTAATGCTTTAAAATACTTAATGAAAATGCTAAGAAATGCACTAACCTAATTTTGTTTACTTTAATTTTTACCCGTAAGTATTCCCTCAACTGCCTATGGTCTTCATCATCAAATTTACTGAAGACCATTATTTTAACCCAATGGGTGCAAAGGTCTCATCAATATAAATGAATTGAGTCCAAATACAAGGTAGCTACTGTAAATCGTTTAGGAGTTCCCTGAACTAACCTTTGTCATCATCATCAGGTCCCTAATGACAGTCACCACCCATCTAGGTGTAAGGTTCTTGTCAATACAAATTATTCAAGCACAAACACAAGGTAGCTGCTGTGAATTGTTGAGGAGTTTCTTCGACTGTCTTCCGGCTCCATCATCAGATCTACTCCAGACCTTTATTAAATTGTAATGCTTTAAAATACTTAATGAAAATTCTAAGAAATGCACTAGTCGCCCCTGCAATTTTTGAAAGTTCCTCATGTTTTCTGCGGTCTTCCACCATCAAACCCTGATATCCTTATCATGGGACCACCTTGGGAACGTCTTCTTTCCAACAGAAAAAGAATTATCAAAATCGGCTCATAAAAGACGAAGTTATGCGCGAACAAACATAAAAAAAAACATATATATGGTCGCATTGAGTAACCTTCTCCTTTTTGAAGTCGGTTAAAAATATGATAGACTTGTAAGCATGTTTGTTCAAACCTACTTACAAAAAATAAATCACTTGTATATTATTTCTTTTTCGTTTGTGAACTCGAGCTAACCGTAATCAGAGCAGTTAAATGTAATCCAAAGGCACAATATATTATGTAATGAAACAACAGGTACTTACAGTTCATAAAAATGTATATTATTAGTTATTTCATATCGTTATTGCACATTATAAACAAATCATAATCTATTAGTGGAATGTCGACATAATCACAAAACTTATAAAAATACATCAACACACACGAACAACACATCCGCACATCACACTGGTCCAATAATAAATCATTCGTACATACACCTAAAGTTAAACTTAGTAAAAATTTTGTAAAGAAGAGAATTCGACTAAATATAATAAGAAAGGACACTTTTTCTGTATTTTTTTAGCTCCATACAATAGGCAAATACTGAGGTCTGTAGCACAAATAATTGTTACTTTCTGCCTCTGTCGTCTTCAAATGAGTGAAACATAAATTTTTGACGTTTGCACGTCACTTAACTTGAATCATCTTTTATATATAAACACCATAGTGTTTAAGGGGTTTATTCATAAACGATGAATAAAGTTAAGCGACGTACAACCGTCAAAAATTTATAGTTAAACATTCGCTTATCACTAGTTTACTTTAAACAACGTTTATGAATAGAGGGGCATGTAACTTGTTTAGCGTTAAGTGATTAAGTTTGGTTCATAAATGATCTATCAGCACTTTGAAAGGACTTCTCTAGATCATCTCATCATACAAAATCTTAATTTAATATGTTTTATTGTGATTTTCCTTTTACTTAACTGACACAGTAAATAATACTAAGTACATAAATTATTATCAATTGAACAAGTCCATATTTAAAGATTACTAGAAATGTTAGTTTTAACTTGGTTCATTTGATTTCACCACACAAAATTAAATGTAACTGTACTTCAAGCCAGTTAATGTACTTTGATCTTTATTTCCACAGCGTTAAAGTTCAAAATTTACAACTAAGACTCAGGTCCCGGACTCAGAGTCTGCTTTTATATTAAGAACTTTACATACGCGAAATAAAGTTTAAAATACAGTAACTAGCTCGACAGTAGCAACTCGTTTAGTAATGAGACCACAACAAGACGAGTTGTTACTGTCGCGCTACATACGTTACCACGACACTGATAACAAATTAAGCTCCGTCAGAGTATTTTAAAACAGTTTTGATCCTGAATGACACCTTCACAATTCCATGATCTCTCCATTTAACTAAGTACTTCATGTCACAAAACCTCATTAACAAACACTTTTAAAAGCAGGAGATTATGCATTCGGCGAGTTTCTTCTAAGTACATAATGTTGCACATCCCCCTCACTTGCCCGCCTCGCTGTGGATATTCTTACACGTTTCCTTGAACAACACATCTAACGAACTCTGCTGAGCTTTCGACAACTTGGCCCCCTTCATATCTAAAACTTTATGAAACTCTGCCACGGTACACTCCGGCAGTAGCTGCACGAACTGTCCCACAAAACCTTCTAGATTGCCATCCAAAGGAGCCATCACCAATTTTAATATCATTTCAGCTTTAGTCATTAACTTAATGACGACTTTAGTGTAGGTCGCAGGCGCCGGTCGGCGGACGTCAGACCCTATCGACGGCAGCTCCAACAACGCAGTCTTCAACATGTGAGTGTCCAACAACAACTGTTCGGAGCCCACCGTCGAGATTGGTTTGCACTTGTAAATATTTTGAATGAATTTTGGTATGAAGGAATTCGCGAATCGTATACAGAATTGAGTGAAGTATTTTCGTGAAGAGGAGAGATTATCTCTGAGGTTTGGAACTGTGTTCTTGAGGTGCATGATGATCTGCGTGACGTAAGAACTCTGGTCTCCGACGTTGTCGAAGTGTAACCAGGATATCTTGGTCATGGCTTGGAGGGCTGGCTCGCACGCTAGCTCCAGGTCTTGCTCCAGCAGCTGGATGCAGTTGCTGATGATCTTATGGAACAGGTCCTGTTCTGGAGTCATATCTATCTTGTCTGCCAGGCCGGGTGACACCTAGAACGTAAAAAAATTGCTTAAAAATAACACTGTAACGTATTTATAAACGCTACTCTTTAATTCTCTTGAGAAGAAACACAATATTCACAAACTTATACATATGAGTATAAGAAAACAAAACCCAACATATATTCTAAACCAATAATAAAAACTATAATTAATTACACTACTCCATGATTAGCAATAAAATAAAAGGTAGCTTACGTAGGTATGTTCGAGCTTTTCTCTGTCGTTTACAGATAATATATTTGATATAGAAGGAAAGTTATTTTTCACCGATTATACTACTACTTTTTGTGTAAGTCGGTTGTATTTTCTTTATAAGTAAACTTTGTGCCATCAAGTGTGAGAGTTGTTACCATATACTTTTCAATAACGTCCGTCACAAACTGGGCGACCTACCTTCTCCTTGAGCTTCTGTTCCAAATGTATGGTGGTCTCCAGACAGTACTCCGCCGTCGTGATAACGCTCGTGATCTTCGAGATTTCTTGCTTAGTGTATCTGTAATACGAGGGAAATGATTGTTAAATATTATAATTACAGTTTTTAGGCGATTTATTTTTCTAATTTAAACACATTTCACTAAAAGTTAGTTAATTACAAAGTTGTCCAATTATAACAACCGTTGCAGTTTCACATTCTTCCAATAATTGAGCGGAGACTAATTGCCGACATGGTATTTCTGTTCAATATGGCTCATGGCTCAATCGACTGTTCTGAATTGTTGAGCAAAATTGGGCTGCGTGTTCCATCCTTCACTTTAAGGAATCATCAGCTTCTGTGCGATGCATATACCGACAAAACTCTTATATGATAAGGGAGAGAATTGCTAGCAGAGCATATAATTTGTTGTGTCAGAGGGTTAATGATCTCGATTTATTCTCCACCAGTGTTCCTACACTAAAAAAAATCTTTGTGATAACTTGTTTGTTAATCACTAAAACATTTTCAGTCTTTACTAAATACTCTCCGAGTGCTAACTTGTTCTTAATTTCACTTTTATGTCCAGTGCTGTACCTGTTACTATCTCTTATGCTAACCTAATATGTATTGTCTGTGGAAACTTTTAATTGGCCTTCTTTCACTAATTATCTACCTGTATACAGGGTTACAGGTTAAGTCGACCTAAATCCTTTAACAGGTTATAGTTTCCATCATTCCTGACTGATTTGACTATGAAACACCATATCCTAAATTGAACCGTTTTCAAGATATTGGACTTTGCACATTTTTTTTCAATTTGCCAATTTTTTGTCTATTAATGTTTTTTTTGTGTTGTTTTTCTTCAAATTGTTTTCTGTTAGCGATTTTTGTGTTTTAGATAAGTTGCTTTATTATTCCTAAGACTAAAATTGCAGTTTACTGAACCGACTGGGTAGTAGTAGACGATTGATAGTTATAAACTAAAATAAATTCTGAAAAGCATCACTTTTCTTTCGAAATATAAAAAGTCTATGACAGTTATGCTGCAGATGTGCTCAAAAATATCTACTTTTCATTAGCTATCCAACAAGGTATAACAAGCTAGGGTTTTATCAGAATTCTTAAGTGTCAAGTGTACAATTCAAAATGATTGATGATGCTTCAAATTGATTCAAATTGTTAGTAATAGCATAGAATAAAGAGAGGAAGTAGGTTATCTGCGACCCAATCCGCGATTTAATTGCCTACTGTCTTAGGGTTGACAACTGTCCGCGCTTCGTCGGTTACGGTTGTCGCCCAAACCGCTAACAAATATTTATAGACTAAGAGCTTATGTTTAAATTATTTGCTTAGTATTTAGTTTACATATACTAGTCAGATTTTTTTTTGTAATTTTTATTTTTAGTTTTGTACACATAAAGAACCATATTTATTTTTATTTTTAATTAATACAAATATAAATAATACAAACATAACATCTATTGAATCACACATTTAATACAAAATTACAAATTAGCTACAGAAAAATACCTACTTTCTTCGGTTTCGACTATTACGAAACGCGTTGTTATTAAACTTTAATGTGTAATATATCCGTATCCTTGTAAATAACTTTTAGAAATATAATTTGAAAAATATAAGTCTTTTATTTGTTCATAAATAGACATACCAACTTTGCAGTTTATGTGATCATTTTTTAAAAGCTATACTCTGTTTTTTAATCTCGTAGACTAAACTGATATTACGAGTGTTGGCAGTTTATTGCAATTCTTAAATAGTGCCGAAACTTAGCGTTCGTAAAATCAAGTATCGTTTTTTTACAATAAGTTATCCTGAAATAATGTGTAGGTACTTATTAAAAACGTAATAATACAAAATTAATAATGTAAATTTGACATTTGCATGTGTCAATTTAGTCTACGAGATTAAAAAACAGAGTATAATGTGCCGAAAAGCCGTGACGCGCGAACTTCGTTCCGTGCTAGCCGCGACTAGCGCAGTCATAGGCACTCTAATATTGTGTTTAGGTGTGCGTGCGGCGACGCATAGATACTATGGCGCAGACATACAAGCCGCGCGCGGTCCGTTTGTATGAAGATAACGTACTTCCTCTCTTTATTCTATGGTAATAGTGTGTTGTAGGGTTCTGGTACATCATCATCTTACGTATTATAAAAGATAAGAATTTTTCTGCATTTTAAGGAAGTAGGTAGTTTATTGAATCGTTCTGGTGAATATTTAAGTTGAGTTAGGATCCTTCTATCTGTAGCCACTATTGGAGTACACTATTACATTTATAAATAAATCAAAACTAAAAGAGTACGGTGAACTGTACTTAACGTGATATAATATTGTCCCGGAGCAAAATGTGACAGCGGGCGACATCTCCTAGGGCATCTAAACTCGGATACTTATCAACTCCGGAGCTAGTTACGGTGTTGAGCAATCAAAACCGGAACTCCGGAGTTGGCTCCGGAGTCAACAGCTTTTTAGAGATGAATAAAAATGCCCTTAATTTTAATCAATAGAACCCTTATGTGTTAAGAAATCAGTGTTTTTGTTTAATAATGTACTGTCTGACAGATATAAGTTATAATAGACAACTAATACCGATTATAAAATACTAGCTTTCCGCACGAGGCGTTGCCCGCGTGGAATTCGGTTATATCGCGCATTTAGATTCCTCATTTTCGGGGATTAATATCGTATTATTTAGCTTCTAAGTTTACATGTGCATAAACGTTTACAATATACTATATTGTTTTAAACGACACACAGCGCCATCTATTACCGTACTGGCACATATAAAGCTAAGAATATTTTTGTTTTCCCTCGGAAATATCAATTTTTTCCTGGATAATAAGTAACCTATTATTTAATCCGGACTTCTAACTTTATGTCTGTAAAATTTCACTTTCCTATTTATAATATTAGTAAGGATTAAAACATTATAAAAAATAAACATTTGTTTAGCAAGAATCAGTCTTTTTGTTTAAAAATTTACTATCTGACAGGCAAACGTTGTAATAGACAACTAATACGCATTGTAAAATGTTAAAACAATCATAAAAAATAAATATTTGTTTAGCAAGAATCAGTCTTTTTGTTTAAAAATTTACTATCTGACAGGCAAACGTTGTAATAGACAACTAATACGCATTGTAAAATGTTAAAACAATCATAAAAAATAAACATTTGTTTAGCAAGAATCAGTATTTTTGTTTAAAAATGTACTGTCTGACAGGCAAACGTTGTAATAGACAACTAATACGCATTGTAAAATGTTAAACAATCATAAAAAATAAATATTTGTTTAGCAAGAATCAGTCTTTTGTTTAAAAATTTACTATCTGACAGGCAAACGTTGTAATAGACAACTAATACGCATTGTAAAATGTTAAAACAATCATAAAAAATAACAAGAAGCAGTCTTTTTGTTTAAAAATTTACTATCTGACAGGCAAACGTTGTAATAGACAACTAATACGCATTGTAAAATGTTAAAACAATCATAAAAAATAAACATTTGTTTAGCAAGAATCAGTCGTTTTGTTTAAAAATGTACTGTCTGACAGGCAGACGTTATACTAGACAATTAGGTAATACGCATTATAACATATTAAAAAAACAACAAAAACAGTCATAAAAATAAAAAATATTTTTTGGCAAGTTAAATAAAATAATAATCATGAACTTATACCCAAAAAAACTACTTTTTTTTTAGATTGAAGCTCTTGGTAATATGTTCTGAGAAAAGATAGCGCGTTCAAAGATGAGTCAGAAAGAGAACTTCTAACTTTCGTGCAGAAAAAGCCTGCTGCATTAATACAACACTTCGATATTATTCGACCGACCGAATAATATCGAAGTGTTGTACTAATGTATTCTATGTTTATGTTTGCTAAGGACTTATGAAAGAATCAAACAACCGACTCAAGAATTAAAATGCGTTATTCCTCGTTTTGTAAATAAAGTTTACGAAAATCGGTTTCAACTCCGGTGTTCTATTTCAACTCCGGATTTGAAAAATGCTTAAAATCGCTCCGAAACTCCGGAGTTACGAAACTCCGGAACTCCGGATTGGAAGCCCTAACATCACCCGTATCTAGATGGAAACGACATTAGAGTTGACCCATCGAGCCGAAAGATGGCGTTTCGCGATAATTCGATCAATAATTAAATAACGGAATTTAAATAAATGATTACCTTGTTAAATAAAATAAAATGGAAAGGAAATAGGTAACATTATCGCATTAAAAATAAAAACAAATTCAAGAGTCTTAAATTTAAAATTCAATTCGTGGAACTTTGTCCATGGTTCAAGGAAAAAAATCATTTAGGAGGTTGGTGCGTTTTTGTTAGAAGTTTCTTTTGGTCTGCTCACGGTGCTGGCAGGCGAGGGTGGCGATTGCGCCATGGACCCTATGTGGTTGGACGACGAGTGATTTGGCTGAAATTTCTATTTGACTCTTTTTGGCTGGCCTAGGGTCGGGAACCCGTTGTGGAGGCGTCGCATTTTGGCTTGCCTCAGGTGGCCTTGATCCTGACCGGATCAGGCTTGTGGAGTGGCAGTGTGCTGGACCCTGGAGGTACAACACACCCAATTCTCTTTCGACAGGTATAAACTGTCATTATTTCTATGTTGTCTAAATTTATTTATTTATAGTTAGCTAAAACGGTACAAAACCAATTACATTAATCCACATAGAGACAAACATTTACATACAGCCCTACTACAATGGGGGTTGGTGTACATCGCTCCATGCCTCGTAAATATCTTTCGAGCATGCATAGCGTATAGACATATACCCCATGCCTGGCGGGAAGTGAAGGTTATCTTCATACCCAAGCCTGGCAAATCAGACTACACGCAACCCAAATCATACCGACCCATAAGCCTCACATCCTTTCTACTAAAAACCCTGGAGAGGATCTGCGACCGATATATTCGCGACGGACCTCTCCGGGCAAATCCACTCCACAAACAACAGCATGCGTACTCCACGGGCAAATCAACAGAATCCGCGCTGCACAGCGTGGTATCCAAGATTGAATGCGCCGTGGACCACAAATGCTCAGCACTAGCCGTCTTCATCGACATTGAAGGCGCCTTTGACAAGACCACCTTCACAAGTATCAGCACGGCCTTGAACAGGCACAACATAGACCCGTCACTAAGAGGCTGGATCGCTAACATGCTCGGCCAAAGAGCTGTACAAGTTACCGTGAACGACACCACAAGGGCCATCGTGGCGAAGGGATGTCCGCAAGGGGGCGTTCTTTCGCCGCTACTATGGAACCTGGTTGTTGACAGCCTAATAAATACATTAAATAACAAAGGCTACTATACCGTGGGTTATGCCGACGACATAACAATAATAATAAGCGGAATGCATGAAAACACCCTGTGCAATTTAATGCACCAGGTCCTGAAAATCGTAGAAAATTGGTGTAATACACACCAACTTTCTGTGAACCCAGATAAAACCGAGCTGATTCTCTTCACAAAAAAGAGGAAGCTCACACCGCTAAATCTACCAAGATTCTTTGGCACCACCCTAAGTCTATCCGCTGAAACGAAATATCTGGGTATATACCTGGACAAACAGCTGAATTGGGCGAAACACACCAACTACATCACAACTAAAGCCAGTATATCAATGTGGCAATGTAAGCGTATGCTTGGGAAAAACTGGGGAATTAGCCCCAAGGTCACTCACTGGCTTTATACCACTGTCATCCGGCCAATTATAACATATGGCTCACTAGTCTGGTGGCCAAGAACTAGTCTGAGCACAGCCCAAAAAGACCTCGAGAAACTACAAAGGTTGGCGTGTGTGGCAATCACCAGTTGCATGAGAACCACGCCTACTGCCGCCCTGCAGGCGATGCTGGGACTGCCCCCCCTTCACCTCGTTGTGAGGGAGGAAGCGACATTGGCTGCCTTCAGACTCCACCTATCGGGAACCCTGAGCAAAGACTCCAGGGTCAAACATACACGCCTGATGCTGGATGCAATCGAGAGGCGGCCAATGCTACAAGCACCCAATGACAGGGTACAAAAACAGTAGTGCTTTCAAAAGCACTATCAGATAGTACTTGAAGAAGAGCAGTGCGACCACTCAGGACCGGAGGAGTTGAGAGTATACACCGACGGATCGAAATCCGATCAAGGAACGGGCGTTGGAGTGTTCTCACAAGACCTCAACATAAATATATCCAGACCGCTAGGGATGCTCAACACAGTCTATCAAGCAGAGTGTGTGGGCATAACTCTGGCGGCCCTAGCCATAAAAGCCAGAGGAGTTGCGGACACGCGTGTCCGCATACTCACCGACAGTGCTTCCGTCCTCCAATCCCTAAAGCAGGGATGCATCACATCAAGTCTAATACTTGAGTGCCACGATGCATTGGAACGGATAACCGTACCAAACCGCAACACTGTGACACTACAGTGGATAAAGGGTCACAGCGGTTCACTGGGCAATGACGCAGCTGACGAGCTGGCTAGAAGGGCATCCAGCGCGTTGGTCAGCGGACCGGAGCCCATTGTGCCTATTCCCTTTATTCAAATACGCAGATGGCTACAAAAGCATACCTACGAACAAGCGGAGATTTGGTGGTCCTCGTCACCGGGCTGCAGGCAGTCCAGGGAGGCCATTCCATCTCTGGATGACAGGCTAACCAAAAGGTTGCTGCGCCTGGATAGGAGCAACCTACGATTGATGACGGGGATCATCAAGGGCCACTGCTCGCTGAATAAGCATCTCCACACAATAGGCATAACAGACAGCCCTCTGTGCAGAGCCTGCATAGAGGCTGACGAGACAGTTGCGCATGTACTCTTCGAGTGTACAGGCGTCACGCAAATTAGAAACGAAACCATAGGAGCACCAAGATCTTACACGGATGTTCTCAACAGGCTGGGAGACCTGATGGGCTTCTGGAGGGAGGTGGGCTGGTTGGAATAACCGCCAAAGGCCGCCATGGTCCACGCACAATGGTCCGCTGGAGGGACTGAGTGCGGAAACCAAACGAATAACATAGAACATAGAACATTTACATTAATTAATTTAAAAACTACTACTAAAACCAACATGGAACAGTGGACTCTCTCGCATACTTTCTTTCACAGAAGACCAAACATACACGCATAACCTTCTTCCATTCATCCGCAAACACGTCACTCTCACCAGGGAAGCGGGCAGCAGCGCTTCTCCTGTGGAATATCAAATCACTGCGATCCCCAACCCGCCTGCCAAGCGTGGGGATTATGGCAAAAAATGATGCACACGACACAGCCCAGGCCCCTAGTCCCCGGCAGCTCCGCTATTCCAGTCTACGGTAGCGAACTCGGTTACGGCGGAGCAAGGGGTGCTAATAATCATCGGAAGAGATCTGGCTACCATCACGCGCACACTACGGACCGATGAGAAGATTGTCGAACTGGAGGAACAACTGAGCCGGTTGCGCTGGGACATTGTGGGGTTATCTGAAGTCCGAAGAGAGGGAGAGGACTCGATAATCCTGAAGTCTGGCAACCTGCTCTATTTCCGGGAAGGCGACCAGCTGTCCCAGGGTGGCGTTGGGTTTATTGTCCACAAGTCCCTCGTGAACAACGTTGTTAAAGTCGGGAGCTTTTCGACTCGGGTGGCGTACCTTGTACTCAGAATAACAAAACGATATTCGTTAAAGGTTATACAGGTCTACGCCCCGACGTCTAAACACTCTGACGATGAGGTGGAGGCTATGTATGAGGACGTCAGTAGAGCCATACATTCCTCCAAAACCCACTACACCGTTGTCACGGGGGACTTTAACGCAAAACTGGGCATGCGAGAGGCGGACGAGACGAAAGTGGGGCAATTTGGAGTTGGAAATCGGAATCCCAGAGGTCAGATGCTAATGGATTTCATGGAAAAGGAAGGACTCTTTGCGATGAATTCTTTTTTCAAGAAACCATTGCACCGCAAGTGGACCTGGATTAGCCCCGATGGTCAGACCAAAAACGAGATAGACTTCATAATGTCAACGAGAAGGCAAGTGTTCAACGATGTCTCCGTGATCATCATCATCATCATCATCATCTCAGCGTATAATCCCGGTCGCAACTGCGGCTTTCGCGTTGGAGCCCGGGGTCCGCTTTCCTACTAAAACGCCTCCATTTCGCACTATCTCTGGCATCCAGTGGTGTGAGATTGTTGGCACGCATGTCATCTCTTACAACGTCAAGCCAGCACTTCTTTGATCTACCTCGCTTGTTCCGGCCCGGCGGAGGCGCCATGGCAAGACATTTGTTACCCACGTAACCTGCCGGTTTACGTAAGATGTGACCGTACCAGCGCAGGCGACTCTCTTGCAGTTTGTCTGCTATGTCACGGACACGGAGACTGCCACGGATGCGGGAGTTTCTAATGCGGTCTTTCCGCGTAACTCCATACATCCACCGCAGCATATTCATCTCCGTGACACGCAGCTCCTGCTTGTGTCGCTCAAGCACAGGCCACGCCTCACTGCTATACAGAATGACAGGTCTAATGATGGTCTTATAGACCTGTCCCTTAAGCTTAACCGGCATTTTGGGGTCACAAATGACACCTGTCACCTCACGCCATTTTGCCCAAGCTGCGGAAATGCGTGCTTTAACGTCGCAATCGATGTCGTCGGACGCATGGAGTACAGACCCTAAGTATTTAAATTGGTCTGTGCACTCGACCATGTCTCCGCCTATGCACACAGGCATAGGGTCTGTGGTGTTGCTGGCCATGTACTCCGTCTTCGCCACATTGAGTTTAAGACTTCCGTTCTCAAGCGAGTTCTTCCACGCATTTACCTGCTGCACCAACCGTTCTCACATGAGCAACCAGGGAGGTTGCTCATGTGAACTCTTGATGCTGTCTGACAAGACATCTAATATCACGCTAAACAGGAACGGACTAAGGACGGATCCCTGGCGTACTCCAACGGTGATGGGGAAGGGTTTAGTGTCGCCAACAGCGGTCCTAACAACGGAATCGGAATTGAGGTACATGTCTCGAATTATGTCAACATAGGCTTCTGGTACCCCTTTGGACCTCAGTGCCCACCAGATCACCCCCCGAGGGACACAGTCGAAGGCTTTCTGCATGTCTAAAAAGAGCATATGCAGAGGCGTGTTCTTCGATCTGTATCTCTCCATGGTGATCCTTAGGGCGAAGATAGGGTCCGTGGTTCCGTACCCTGGACGGAACCCATATTGACACGTCGAGACAGCACACTCCTGCCGGATCCGGGAGTCTAAAATCCTCTCAAAGATCTTCATGGTGTGGGACATGACCTTTATACCGCGGTAGTTACCACACTCCTGGGGGCCTAGACAAAATCCTTTTTCTGTAAGCGTTAACGTCAACGCAAAAGTCAAAATGTATGGAGTTGACGTTTGCTTACCAGAGGTCACGTGACTGCTGCTAAATTGGTAGACAAGTCACTATTTGATATGCGGAAAGGAACGTCGAAGCGAGCGTGACAGATACAAGTCATAATTGTTCATCAAAATGGTAGACAAAAGCCACTTTTGACAAACGCATATGATATTTTAACGTTTCCGCGGCACGTTACATTAGCGGGAGCTAGGACGCTCACGTTAACCTTATAAATAGTATTTTTTGTTGGTAATTTCATTCAAATTAATTAGTAAAAATGCATACTTTGAGACTATTATGGGCGGCTTATAATGAAGCAGCTTTGTGAAGGCGTCAAAGAAGATTAAATCGCCGTAACATGGAACAAATTGTTGAGATGTCGGAATTGGAATTTATTCATCGTTTTAGGCTGGATAAACAAAGTTTTTGGCGTCTTTGTGATGATCTTCGGCGTTTAATATCACCGCAAATTAGTGTTCAAATCAAGGTAAGTTCTAAGTTGTGTACTTACTTCCAACCTAAGATAAAAGTGCCCTAATTGTCTTTCTCAATTAATTCATCATATTTCAGGTTTTGTGTACATTGGCTACGGCTTCATATCAAAGTCCAAAGAACAGTTACTAGGTGTATACGCCAAGTTGTTGAAGCATTGTGCCATCCTGCTATCCATACTAATATTATAAATGCGAAAGTAACTCTGTCTGTCTGTCTGTCTGTCTGTCGGTCTGTCTGTCTGTCTGTCTGTCTGTCTGTCTGTTACGCTTTCCTGCTTAAACCTCTCAACCGATTTTGATGAAATTTGGCACAGACAATCTTTGGACCCTGAGAAAGAACATAGGCTACCTTTAATCCCGAAAAAATATGATGTTCCCGAGGGAAAACTAAAAAGCGCGATATAACCGAACTCCACGCGGGCGAAGACACGGGCGGAAAGCACACAATCTTTAGACCCTGAGAAAGGACATAGGCTACCTTTTATCCCGGAAAAATCTGATGTTCCCGAGGGAAATCTAAAAAGCGCGAAATAGCCGAAATTTACGCGGGCGAAGCCGCGGGCGGAAAGCTAGTTGTAAATAAATGGATTGTGTTTCCAAGGTCGCAAGTACAAGGAGCCCAAATAAGACTTGAGTAAGTTATTGTATGATAACTAATAATTTTTATTAGTAACATATTCCTAAGTAATTCATATGAAACAATATACCTTCTTTAATGACAATAGGTACTTAGAAAATGGAATATACAGTATGTTAACTAACAGAGGGCGTTCCCGTTAACCCGAAATAGTACAGCATACATACATGCTAAAAAAATATTTCCATTCGAAAACAAAATGTTTTAAAATTTTTTCCAATAGGAAAATATTCAATAAAAATTTCAAATTGACATGTAAAAGAAACACACTGTACACGCGAACATGAAAGACGGCAACGTCGCAATTTATTTATACATGACGACTACTATTTTGATTTAAAACAGGAGGTTTCAAATTTATTTCCAATTAGAATTTTTTTTATTCGAATTTTTTTATGCTTATTTTTTATGCTGATATTTTTATTTTAATCTATTAATGATATATATTAACGAGTTTAAGGGAACGCCCTCTGTTATTTAACATACTGTATACACACTTCCAAGTAGTAGTAATAAATCTGTCTACCATAATAAACAAAACATTATTATATTTCCAAAACAACAGGTTTCAGAGGCGGTTTAGACTCCCATGTATAGTTGGATGCATAGAATATACTCATGTGGCGATTGTCAAACATCAGAAGAAGAGCGTTTATTTTTTAATCGGAAAGGTTACCATTGATTCGATTAACGTTGATTCATTGAATGTACAATTGGTAAGTATACATACGTTTGTGGTTAAACTATGTATACTCAATACTCAATATACTCAATACTCAATATCTTATAATATTATTATTGCTATAAATGCTTATAGAAACATATTTTATAGGATTATTATGTCATGTTCCATATATCTTTTTCCTTTGTCTACAGGTGTGCGATAGTAATTTAAAAAATTTTAATTTCAATTTGAAGTTTGGTGGAGCCAACCTTGACTCGTTCATAGGGGCATCTAGTAGAATGGAAAGTTTTATGCAAGAATTGCACCAAAATGGTTATTAGGTAGATTAACTTTTTCTATATTATTTATTTATTTTTTATTTATTTATTTATTTAAACTTTCGCACAAAGAAAATGTACAGAGGCGGACTTAATGCCTTAGGCATTCTCTACCAGTCAACCTCGGGTGATGAAGAGACTAGATGGCAGGTGCTTTAGTTACGGTACAATATCATTGGTATTATTTATATTTGAGCACATTGGTGTAGCCTGCCCTACCTTTTTATCTTAATGACTGATATTTGTGTTATTTAAAACACCCATTTTATTTCCAAAACAATCATGTAACAAATAATTAGTTGTATAGCCAATAATTATTACATAATACTGCTAACATTTATTACATAATACTGCTAATATTTATTTATGTATTTTTAGGTGATTCTGGATATCCTCAGTGGCCTTGGCTGATGATTTGCAGTTCCTGACTCTGTCGAAGATACTTATACCCAGTACATGTACAAGCAAGGAATTGTATAGAGCGTTGTTTTGGATTGCTCAAGTCAGGTTGGAGGTGTTTATTAAGACACAGGACCTTGCATTACCATCCTATGGTTGCTGGGAAAATAGTAGTTGCCTGTTCTGTTACACAATATTGCTTTAGAGGCCAATTTACCTCCTCCAGCTGTTATGGAAGTAGAGGAAGTGTTAGTACCTCTAGTAGTCAGAGTGAGCTACTCCAAGGCAGGGCTGTACTGAATAAGGTTTTATCCAAAATTGTAACTGACTACTAAAAATATGACTAAGAGTCGTAATTTTAGTACCTAGTCAGTCTTTCTTAGTTATTAATGTGTATGTTAAGTGATTTCTGAATGCAATGTCTGTTATATTACATTGCTTCCACAAATTAGAAGCTCATTTTCAAAATCAAGATGATAAGTTTTATGTTCTTTAAAATAATTATGTTAGTATTTTATATTCTTTCTTAGTTTTTTGTTTATTACCGTATTTAATCGATTTATAGTTTTTAAGTGATATAACAATGGTTCATTTCCAATATGAAGGTTAAGGCAATGTTAAAATTAAAGAGATTTTATGTTCTTTAAAATATGTTTGTATGTTCTTTCTTAGTTTTTAATATATTATGGTATTTAAGTGATTTGTAAAAGTATTGTATCAAGAGCTCAAAATTAAGGTTAAAGCAATATTAAGATTAAAATTAAAGAGTTTTTATGTTCTTTAAAATGTATTTCTTTCATTGAGAGCTTTTTTTTATTTAAGCATTTTATTAATTCTAATGTCTAAATGAAAGAAGAACTATATAAAAAATACACTAATAAATCTAATTGAAAACAAATGTTTGTTGACACCACTTCCACCCATCGAATTAAAAACTTCCCTTAACTCCTGCCACAGACGTTCACTCCTTACTTTTCACGAAGAAAGATCACCAAGGCTAAACATTATAATGTTAGCGTGCAGCGAGAATAAAGGCCAGTAAATATAAACCCCTTACTCATAAATATAGTTTAAAAAAATTAAACAAACATGCTTTTAAAAATATCAAACTAAAAAGTTAAAAATAATTTTAAAAAAAGCGTGAGGCGCTTAATATACACAAATTATGGCACAAAGCGCCTCACGTTTTTTTTTTATTTATTTTCAACTTTTTAGTTTGATATTTTTTAAAAGCATGTTTTTTTAGTTTTTAATATATTTATTTTTAACTTTTTAGTTCGATATTCTTTTTTAATAAAATAACGAACGAACGTATTGAAAACGGTGCGACATTTTACAGTAATTAGAGACGGACAAACATACAAGTGAAGCTAATAAAAAGCATGTAATAAACAATGTTTAAAGTTAACTAGTGATTAGCGATTCTTTAACCATTCATTTTAGACGTTTGCACGTCACATAAATTTAATCATCGTTTATGAATAAACACATCAGTGTTTAAGGGGTTTATTCATAAACGATGTGTAAAGTTAACACTAAACATCGTTTATGAATAAGGGGGAAAGTTTCTAGCAGCATTCTAATACCGCATCTAAGAAACAAGTTTTAAGGTTTAGAATAGTGTTTATGTTTATAGAAATAACAAACGTTAGGACCACAGTTATTTAAGTGAACCACTTGAGTTTGTTTACGTTATGCATTCCATAACCTTAAGTAAGTACCTAGTTCCGATAATAGTTTAAAATGGGATAGGAATTTGAAATAAATGGTAGAACATCGCAAAAACTTTCCTTTCCATAAATTCTATCAGGAAATTAAATTGGACGGGACTCGCACGAAGTCTAGGTTCCATCTAAAATAAAATGTATTGATTACTCATCGCAATAGGAATAATTGATCTGTTAACAATATTAATATTCAATGATTTCAAATATAACAATTTAATCACAATCCTTACATTAACTTAAGTATTATTTAAAGCCGTTCACTTGCTTTCTTTGTGATGAAAACACTATTCTTTTTCATACACTTTCAACGCACACAACACTTTTTATTAAAAGGTTGGCTTAAAGGTCTAGTAACCAAGCTAAAAAAATATTTAAAAAATCGCGCGTCTGCGTTTGACAGTGAGAAAATAAACGCACTAGTGTCACTCCGACATTTGCTACACACTATCCCATAGACTAATTATAGAGTGTTTCGGTTAACACTGCGGAATGGGCGTTCGGCGTTTCATATGTCACTTGTCTACCATTTTCAACACGCTAACGTTAACTCCTTAGCGCGATAGGAAAACGTTTGAACGGAAAACGCTTGGATTTTGTCTAGGCCCCCTGTACCGAGCCCTTGCCTTTGAAAGACTGGAGTGATAATACTCAGCCTCCATTGGCTCGGGATTTTGCCGGTCAGCACGCGGTTCAGAAAGTTTGTTACCATGCCCACACCGCGAGGACCCATCGCCTTCCAGGCCTCAATGGGGACTCCGTCGCTCCGACAGCTTCCCGATTCACCATGCGACGAAGAGCCGTGTGGACTTCCTCAGGCGTTATCGGGGGCACTAATCCAAGGCAAGGATATATCCTGTGCCGCTTTTACCTAGAACGTGCCAACTTGTAAATGAGCTTCTGCCCCTCAGACGATTCCAACTTCTCGTAGAGCGGTTGCAAGTGGTCTCGTCTGGCTCTGGCTACAGCTCTTTAGTGGCACGTTTGGCAACCTTGTATGCGTCGCGATCTTCAGAGATCCGGTCGCCTGCCACGTTTTGAAGAGGGCTTTTTTCACCCTTGTCTCCCTCTGGACTGTGTCGTTCCACCACCAGGTCTCCTTGTCACTTGCGACCGCCCTTGACACGCCGAGCACCACCCGCGCCGCCCTAGTAATAGCTGCCTGGATTCTGTCCCAGTGATCTTGGACAGATTCTCCTCGGTACCAGCGTACTTGTCGCCAATAACCGAAGCGAACTCTGGTGCTTATTTTCATCAAACGCCACCGGATCTGGCGTCGGCAGTGCTCACGTCTACGTTGAGCCTTAATGCAGAGATCCATGACAAAGGAGACGGTATTGTGCAGTAAGACTCTCACCGGCTATGACCTTGCAGTTGGCTACTTTGCCGATGTGGTGTCTCCTAGTGGGTAGGTAGTCGATCTGCGTAGCGCTTCGCTTGTTCCGGTAGGTAACAAGGTGCTCCGGTTTCTTTTTGAAATAGGTGTTCACAATTGGTCAGCGGCGCGCACGTTCGGAGAATGTTGTCCCCTTCCGCGTTGCGCCTACCGTACCCAAATCCACCGCGAACACGCTCAAACCCATCACACTTCTCACACATGACCGTTCAAATCACCACACAGAACGATTCCTGGGATAACGGGATCCCGTGAAGCAATCTTCGAGCTGGCTCCAGAACAACGTTCTTTCGGCGCCACCGCACCCGGCCTGCGGAGCATAGGCACTTATCAAGGGTTATTACCCCATTGACAAGCACCCGCACCGACATTAGCCGACCACTGATGCGATTCAACTCCAAGACGTCCTCCTGGAGCTCGTCAGACAACACCACGGCCACTCCCACTCAGGTGCACCCGTGTAGATCAGCTTGTTGCCATTCCAATAAGCCGGGATCAGCTGCCGTTCCACCGAGTATCCTGCAGGAACGCCACGGCCACCTTCGCCTGTGGAGAGTTTCGGCCAGTTCTCTCGCGCGTCCAGTTAGCGTGCCAACGTTCCACGAAGCAAAACGGAGTTTACTGGTTTGGGCTCGCTTCTTCAGCCGTGTCCGCCCCTGACACGGTAGCCCTAGCCCACAGGTCACAGGAGTCGGGCGGGGCTACTGCGCGCCGTTTTGCGGCGGCGCCCTAACTGTAACTCGTGCCTTTCTTCTGTTCCTTTCCATTGTTTGACGATTTTTGGATTTTACGAGTGCGACTGCCGTCTGACCACTCAACCCCGAAAGGGAAGCCGGCGTCAGGGCCCCGTCCTTTTGTCAGTAGGTGCACCGTCTGGCAGGTGGGGTTGACTTGAGTCCCAAAGATGGTGGTGGGACCCCAATGCGCCCTCCGTCTCCGTGATCCATGCGGTTAAGACCGGGAGTGATCACCGTATTGTTACAGACATCTTGAACCTCAATATTAGGCTCGAACGCTCTCAATTTATGAACTCTACGCTCCGCCCAGGGTCAACCCAACTCCAAAATCCCGAAAGCTTTCAGATCGAACTACAAAATCACCTCGAATGCCTCGATGAATGCGTAGATGTGGACGACTATAACAACAGGTTTGTGGAAACTCTCCAAACGGTGGGGTCCAAGTTTTACAAAACCCTCCGTTCAAAAGGACAGCAGAAGATCTCCGGTCTCACCCGTCGGCTAATGGAAGAAAGACGGGAGGTGGTCTTAAAATCCCCTGATGACGCTTCGCGTATCAGATGCCTTAACAGACAAATCTCAAAGTCTCTGACTCGCGATATACGCCAATTTAATACAAATTGTATTAAAGAGGCTATCGAGCGGAACAAAGGCTCCAAAGTGTTCGCACGAGAATTGTCTGTTGGACAGAGTCTACTTGCGAAGCTGAAGACTGGGGATGGTAGGATCGTCACTTCCAAGCCCGAGCTTTTGGGTGAGATTGAGAAATTCTACGGAGAGTTATACACATCAACACACGCACCTGTTGTAAGCCTGGCTAATGATCCTAGAGCCAGACTAACCCGACACTACACCGACGATATTCCGGACGTCAGCCTGTACGAGATTGGTATGGCCCTGAAACAGCTCAAGAACGATAAGGCGGCTGGAGATGATGGAATTACGGCTGAGCTTCTGAAAGCGGGTGGCCAACCGGTTCTTAAAGCGCTTCAGAAGCTATTTAATTCCGTCATACTTAAAGGCGAAACGCCTAAGGCGTGGCACAGGAGCGTGGTGGTGTTGTTTTTCAAAAAAGGTGACAATACCCTCCTGAAAAACTACAGACCGATATTCCTCCTGAGCCATGTCTATAAGCTGTTTTCTAGGGTCATCACGAATCGTCTCGCTCGCAGGTTCGACGACTTCCAGCCTCCCGAACAAGCAGGCTTCCGAAAAGGCTTTAGCACCATAGACCACATACATACGCTGCGGCAACTTATACAGAAGTCCGAGGAGTATAACAAACCACTATGCTTGGCGTTTGTGGACTATGAGAAGGCCTTCGATTCGATCGAGACTTGGGCGGTGCTACAGTCTCTCAAGCGGTGCCAAATTGACCATCGATACATTGAGGTGATAAAGTGTTTGTACAAAAACGCCACCATGTCAGTTCATCTCCAGGATCAGGACTCGAAACCGATCCAACTCCGGCGTGGAGTGAGACAAGGAGATGTCATATCTCCCAAATTATTCACTGTTGCGTTTGAAGATGTCTTCAAGCTCCTGGACTGGAAAGGACTTGGCATCAACATCAACGGCGAGTACATCACTAATCTCCGTTTTGCTGATGATATCATGGTCATGGCTGAGACCCTGGAAGACTTAGGCAAAATGCTCAATGACCTCAGCAGAGCTTCCGAACAAGTAGGTCTAAAGATGAACATGGATAAGACGAAGATCATGTCGAACTCTCATGTCGCACCCACTCCAATTCTAGTTGGTTGCTCTGCATTCGAAGTTGTTGACGAGTATATAAACCTGGGACAAACAGTCCACCTAGGTAGGTCCAACTTCGAGAAAGAGGTGTCTCGTCGAATCCAGCTCGGCTGGGCAGCGTTCGGGAAGCTACGCTATATTCTCGTCGTCCAAGATACCACAATGTCTCAAGACTAAAGTCTTTGACCAGTGTGTGTTGCCAGTGATGACTTACGGATTTGAAACGTGGTCGCTCAGAATGGGCCTCATACGTAGGCTCAGAGTCACACAAAGGGCTATGGAAAGAGCTATGCTCGGAGTTTCTCTGCGTGATCGAATCAGAAATGAGGAGATCCGCAGAAGAACCAAAGTCACCGACATAGCTCTGCGAGTCGCTAAACTTAAGTGGCAGTGGGCAGGGCACATTGCTTGTAGAACCGATGGCCGATGGGGCAGTAAGGTTCTGGGATGGCGCCCACGTACTGGAAGACGCAGCGTAGGGAGGCCCCCAACAAGTTGGACCGATGACCTGGTCAAGGTCGCGGGAAGCCGATGGATGTGGGCAGCACAAGACCGGTCGGCGTGGAAAGCCTTGGGGGAAGCCTTTGTCCAGCAGTGGGCATCTATAGGCTGAAGAAGAAGTCTCACCTACCTGGTGTATCTGTTGTCGTTGTTGTCGTCTCGCAGCAGCGTGTGCAGGTTGGTGACGATGCTGGGCACTCCGAGCGGGAGGCCGGTCGCGGCTCCACTTGTGGGCAGACTGCCCTGCAGCACCGAGCTCGCGTACTCCCGCAGGTACTTTTGGAACACGCCGGCGAGCTCTGTGGGTGTCAAATAAAAGAGAGATCGTTATAATTTCTGGTCCGTTTTTCTCCTTATAGGTACATACATAGACCTGCTTCAACTTTCTGACAACTATTTGTGCATACAAAAGTGCCGAACAACGGTTTAATCCTTACTAATATTATAAATATGAAAGTGAGTATGTTTGTTTGTTCCGGTTCACGCCTAAACTACTGAACAGATTCGATCACTTATACACTAGATTCACAATCAGGGGAAAAAAAATGGTTGAACTGAACAAGCACACAACGCAGCACTTGGGTGCTTCTTTCATTTATTCCTTTTTGTTTTACTTTTATACACATATAGGTATATGTCAGTCCGATTACTATGATAATTCTACATATCGCAACATCATTACTTTAACCTAACTGATAATAGCTTAAACAAAATACAAGCTTCTTCATCTTCACTATTAGGGTTCGAGAGTACCGAATTCATGACTCCGACCTGTAATTTGTCCAAATCAAATTGTTGAAGCCATTCCTCTCTCTCTCGAACCACTCCGACTCGGTCGGAAAAAATAATGGCTTTTTGTTCTGCTTTGTGATAAGAAATTTATACTCTGCACTTAAGGCTGATTTTAAATTAATGTATATTTATTTTGACGACTTTACATATACAATATGCAAAGAAAACCCTGTCCGGTCGGTGAAGGTGTTGTTAGGTATCGATAACTGTTAAATACCCCGATGGTATTTAGGGAGGTTGACCTGCTGGTATACTAGTGGGAGTTGTAAATAAAACCACTGTGTATTGATCTGACTTGATAGCTCTCGTTTGCTCTCATTGTTCACATTGTCCTCTTTCGGCCTGTCCTTTCATCTCTGGAGACTCGATCTCAGTCTCTGTCTCTCTTTTGATCTCTGTCTTGACCTCTCTCATTTATTATAAAAAAAACTTAACTTATATACTACACACGGTAACGAAACCATAGCGACTTCTAAATCGACGCCAACACCATCTATCGAGCACAGCGACAACTTTACAAGAAATTATGTCTTGAACAATAACTGATTCTACTAAGGCATACAAAACCTGGCTAAACGTAAAAAAATACCACCTAAAAAAATAAATAAAATTTCGAAAAAAAAATTGGTTGCCTGTAAAGTCGGTATACGGGCGAAAGTTTTATGTGACAACGACTTTGAGTGGTAAAATAATGATTGAAAACTACCACAACATTGTGATTACTACAACATAACCTATTCACTTATGTCTTAGTCATTTATTTCATCATGTTATATTATCAGTCTGAAATTATTTACCTTTGCTGTTTGAATTGTTGCGATGGACGAAACTACCTTCACATTATCCTTAGTCATTTATTTCATCATGTTATATTATCAGTCTGAAATTATTTACCTTTGCTGTTTGAATTGTTGCGATGGACGAAACTACCTTCACATTATCACTACACAATTGTTTTACAATTAACTGGCAACGTGTAAACTTGTATGCAGGCGCCTAAGCGAAATAGAAGCGCAAGACATGAACCGGTGTGTATGCCTATCTCTCTCTCTCGCTCTGTCTCTCTCGCTCTTAGGCGGGCTAACTGTGCTCGAGTGGAAGGGACGCGTGCCCTTCACTTTTTATTTATGTCTGTCTCTCTCACTCTTAGGCGGGCTAACCATGCCCGAGTGGAAGGGACGCGTGCCTCTCACTCGCTCTCATTGTGAGCGCATAACGTGAGCGGAGCGTAACGCAGTTTCTTGAAGTGTCACCCGGCAAACCAATTTATAAGACGTTGTCACGTCAAAAAAAAGGGTACTTACATGGCAACACTGGGCGGCGCGGTCATCGACTCACTTGACCTCATGCATGATCTTCCACACTGGCATATGGTTTGTGCCTAGCTCTCATGTCACAGCGGGGTCCGCGTTGAATAATTCGAGCACCTGCTTTTCAATATCCGGATCGTGGATGCGTGGTCTGCCTACACCAGCGACCACACCATGAGCTTCAATAACAGTGCGCGTTACGTAGTCGCGATTGTACAGACGTTGTAACGCACAATCACACGGGACAAAACGGATCTCATAGTCTCTACGAGTTTCACTCACAACCAGACACATCAGCATTTTAAAATACCTACTTTACGTTAGAAAATAAATTGATCACACAATACACTAAACGTCTATACGGAAGCAATGTTTACGCGAAATTGATAATAATTCCAAGTAAAATTATTTTTATTTCATTAAAATAATGGGTACACACTACACAAGTGCACTGGCGGTATTCTTTGAGTAGAGATGGGTAAGTACTCAAAATATTGATGGATCGTTCGATACGATTTACTCGTAGTAACTATTATATTAGTATCGATTTAGTATTGCAGAATCTCATGCATGGATTAAATATTTCACAACTGCTAAAAGCAATAACATGCCAACGTTTTGATTACAGTTTCTGTCTGAATGTCGATGATATTGACCGTTAAAATGTTTTAATTACACTGATTTCAGTGTAATTAAAACACTTTACTAAAAGAGTATTTCATAAGACCTTCTTTCTGTTTACTAATAGGTACTTGTGTTATAATACTGTTATTAGTAATTAATCGATAATGAAACGAAAGTACTTTTACCATTAGGTAATCTGTTTTTACAATAAATCATTCAACCAGCATCGTTTTACACTAAAATTATATCAACTGCGGTCCAAACGATCCCAACTAGTCACAATCATTTGACAAAATGTGTTCGCCGATTAGGCTGCAGATACAAGTTTCGATTAATAGCGATAAAAAAACATCATTCTGCGCCATTCTGACCGTTTTGCTGCCAAATGGTCAGAATGGCGCAGAATGGTGTACGGACAAGTACGCGAGTTTGAGGAGCAGCGCAAAGCTGACCTCGATGCCAAACGCGACCAATTAAAGGCTCGCCCACCTGCTGCCATCACATACAGTGTGCACGAAGTTTCGCCGCCAAGATAGGCTACATAAGCCATCTTCGGGCGCATGAGCGCCAAACCATCGGCCAGGAGTCGAAGTGGTCGCCGTGGCCGAAATCGGTCGGGAACATCATCATCATCAGATACAGTCTCGAACAAAACTCTTATCAAAAATGGCGACCCATAAGGATAATAAAGGTTAGGTAAACACATGACCAAATATAATATGAAATTTTACATAATCGTCATAGTAACAATACTATTCAATTTTGAAATAATCTTTTTTCATAATCTTTTGATCCATCAATATTTTGAGTACTTACCCATCTCTACTCAAAGAATACCGCCAGTGCACCTGTGTAGTGTGTACCTATTATTTTAATGAAATAAAAATAATTTTACTTGGAATTATTATCAATTTCGCGTAAACATTGCTTCCGTATAGACGTTTAGTGTATTGTGTGATCAATTTATGTGCACACTGTATGTGATGGCAGCAGGTGGTCGAGCCTTTAATTGCTCGCGTTTGGCATCGAGGTCAGCTTTGCGCTGCTCCTCAAACTCGCGTACTTGTCCGTACACCATTCTGCGCCACTCTGACCGTTTTGCTGCCAAACGCTCCCATTCAGAGGGTTCTATATTGCATCTCTTCATGTGTCGTTTTAAGACATCCTTGAACCGGAGGAGTTATCCGCCATACTTTCGCTTGCTCTCCTCCAGCTCAGAGAAGAAGATGCGCTTCGCCACTCTTTCGTCCGCCATACGTGATACGTGTCCGCACCACCGAAGCTGTCGACGCATTAAATAAGCCTCAATGCTATCAACGTTGGCTCGTCGCAGGACTTCGGTAGTTCGCACTCTGTCAGACCATTTGATCTTCATAATGGATCGGAGACATTTAAGGTGAAAACGATCTAGTGTACGTATGTGGTGGCGGTACACACACCATGTCTCAGCGGAATATAGGAGGTTTGGCAGCACAATTGCCATATATACGGATATTTTACTAGTTAGCTTAAGGTCATGTGAGCAGAAGACCTTGGAACACAACTTGCCAATCGCTGCAGCTGCAGCTCCGACTCTGCTGTTGATCTCAGCATCAAGGTCACACTTAGAACTTATAGTGTTCCCCAGATAACGAAACTTGTCTACTTGCGTCAACACATCCTCACCAAGCTTTATATTCAGTGTCTCGTGACCGTGAATGTCAAGGGACATCACCTCCGTCTTGTTGACGCTGATTTTTAAGCCGTACTTACGGCAGGCTTGATGAAAAGCGGACATCAGCTGTTGTAGGCCGTCTAGGGATTCTGCTAAGAAGCACAAATCATCAGCATACATGATCTCAGTAATCAGTGCATGTGAGACTTTGGTGCGAGCCTTAAGTCTAGCCAGATTGAAAAGACCGCCGTCGGTGCGGAAGCGGATGCGAACTCCTTGCGGAACAATTTGCAAGACCTCTCCCACTACCACTGCAAAGTATAAAGCGAACAGAGTTGGTGCTAAGACGCATCCTTGCTTCACCCCACAGGTAACGGGGAAGAAGTCTGTCTGTGCACCGTCTAAAGCAACGCAGCATTGCATGCCGTCATGTAGGAGTCTAAGAAGTCTCACAAACTTTTCAGTGCATCCCAGCTTACCTAACACTAACCATAAGGCTTCACGAGGCACACTGTCGAAAGCCGTCTCCAAGTCAACAGAGCTTACGACCCTGTTCTCTACTCTTTTCCTGCAGTTGACGCACGGAAAATATCGCTTCACAGGTGCCTCGGTCCGGTCGGAAGCCGAACTGGGTTTCAGGCAGGATTTTTTCAGACAATACCTTTAGGCGGTTTAAGAAAACTCTAGCAAAAACCTTTCCAGGAGTCGATAAAAGCGTAATACCACGGTATGAGTTGCAGTCGGATCGGTCACCTTTGTTCTTATACAGGGGTCGCCACTCGAAGTGTTACCAATTCAAAATGCTGTAATTCTGTTAAACATGAGCATATTTATTTAAAAACTTCAGTATCGAAAAAAGACATATACAATAAATAAAAAAAAGAAGCTATTGTTCGATATGGCCACCTTTAGCGCGGATAACAGCATCGAGTCTGACCGAGAAGGCTTCACACGCTGCACGAATGTGGTCTGCTGGTATTTTGTTCCATTCTCGGCGAAGCGCAATCTTTAAGGCGTCGATCGTCTCATATTTTTTTGTTGACACTTTGGCTTCTAGAATTGACCATATGCAAAAATCCATTGGGTTTAAGTACGGTGAATATGGTGGCCATTGTTGCGAAGAAATGAAGCTCGGAACATTTTCTTGTAAAAAAATTTGGGTTTCACGCAAGGGCGGATCCAGCTTTGGCGCCAGAGGGGGGTCACATAGTCGTGGTCAAGTCAGAAGAAGTTTTAATTAAACTTTGATAATAATAGATACAATTAAAAAGAAGGTATTTTATTAATAAGTACCTACTGAACATAAAAATACCTAATTAAATAACGAAATCAATTTTTCTTTTACGTCTCCTGCCGAAATGTTTTATCACTTCATCTATTTCAATGGGTACGTTTTTATGGACGTGGAGAAGTTCCAGTCCGGTTAGACGTTCTTCAATCATTGAAGCTCTTTCCCATGCTTTGATTTTTCGTAACGTAGACGACGTACCACTGGGTGCTGAGAGGCGAGCTCAGACTGGGGGGAGATCTGACGAGTTAAGCGGACGACACGCTGGTCACCGCCCGGGAGAGCTCGCACAGGGAAACAACGTTACTGGCGACGGCTGCGGTATCACAGGTGGTGGGCCGCATACGTCGCCTAGGCCTGGAGGTGGCGCTCAACAAGTCGGAGGCCATGGTTTCATGGTCTCCGGCGGGCGCCGCCACCCGGCTCACTGCGTCAGCTCGAGCAGCGTCGGTCGCAGCTCCGAGAGGTCCTGGTGGCAGAATGGCGGGACAAGCTTTCATGCCCTACCGCAGGCCTCACCACCATCGAGGTGATCCGACTGGTACTGACGGACTGGCTCGGGAGAAGGCAGGGCTCCCCGATGTTTCGGATTACACAGGTACTTTCGGGGCATGGTTGCTTCGGAAAGTACCTGTGTCGCATAAACAGGGAGCTGGACTACCGGTAGCACTACTGCGTCGACTGCCGGGAGGAAACGGTGCGGCATACGCTGGCAGAGTGTGCCGCGCGCGGAGGAGCTGCGCCGTGCCCTCATCTCGGCCGTAATCGAGTCGATGGTCGGCAGTGAAGAGTCCTGGGATGCGGTCGTTTCCTTCTGCGAAACAGTCGTCTCGCAGAGGCTGCGGAAAGGGAGAGGGAGATCACATCCTCTCACCCGACTCACAGCAGGTGCACCGGGCGTCGGCGGAGGGCAGATAACGCCTTCTTTCAGCCCCCCTAAACGGGTCCAGGGGCGATAGACTCGGGGACATCTGTCGCCCCCCAAACATCAGGACCCGAGGTGGCAAAGTGTTCCACACGCGCTACTCTTAGACGCGAAACGCTTAGACCTTCACTTACGAAGCTTAGGACCTTCAATTTCCCTCGCCTAAAAAAAATACGTAGGTATGTACAGACGAAGTGTTCTTAAACATCATACAGAACAGGGTAAGACCGAAATGTGACGAACAACTGGGAAACAGTCAATTCGGATTTCGCTCTGGTGTCGGTATTCGTGAAGCTCTTTTTGCCCTCAACGTTCTCGTAAAAAAATGCAGGGATATGCACTGCTGTGCTTTATAGATTACGAACAGGCATTCGACCGGGTTAAGCACCATTTTCCTCCTGGGTCTATTAACAGATATTGAACTCGATGGCAAGGACGTCAGGATTATCCGTAATCTGTACGAGAACCAAGTAGCTACAATCAAAGTTAAAAATGAGGAGACCGAGGAAATGGAGATCTGTCGTGGAGCTCTGCAAGGCTGTGTCTCCGTTGCTCTTCAATAATAAAATAATTTATTCCAAGGCAGTGATGTCGGAGGCTCTTGAAAGTCTGGAAGCCGGAGTGAAGATCAATGCCAAGGTCGTTAATAACCTGCGTTATGCGGACGACACTGTTCTCATTGCATCCTTTGAACAAGATTTGCAAACCATTGTAGATAAAGTCAATGAGTGCAGCGAGAAGGCCGGTCTGTCGATGAACATCAGCAAGACAATATTTATGGTGGTCTCTAGAAACCCAGACTTATGTCCTAGCATATCGGTGGCAGGCAAACAACTTGAGCGGGTACGACAGGATAAGTATCTCGGTGCTTAGGTAAATGAAGCATGGGAGTCCGACCAAGAAATTAAGACCCGGATAGAACTTGCCCGAGCATCTTTTAACAAAATGAAGAAAGTTCTGTGCTGTCGTAAACTCCACATAAAGCTCCGAGTGAGATTACTGATGTACTACGTATGTGTCGGCCTGTCGTTCGTCATGTCCCGCTGCGAAGCATGGATTCTCAAAGAGGACACTACACGATGCTTGCAGGCTTTTGAAATGTGGTGCTACCGTCGTATGCTGCGCATAAACTGGACCCAAAAGATCAGAGTTGACACCGTCCTTCAGCGCGTTCTAATGCCTCGAAAGTTGTTGCCCACCATAAAGAAACGCAAAATAGATTATCTCGGCCAGATGCTCCGACACGATAGATATACGCTACTCCAACTCATTATGATGGGCAAGGTAGAAGTAAAAAGGCGCGCTGGACGAAAGAGAAAGTCGTGGCTGCGAAACATCAGGGAGTGGACAGTGGAAGAGAGAGTTGAAAAACTGCTCCGTCTCGCGGTTGACAAGACCGAATACAAGAAGCTGACGGCCAACCTTCAGGATTGAAGAGGCACAGGAAGAAGAAGAAGAATGTACAGACGTCAACCTTATTGCTAAACTATGAAGGCTCAAAGTTGATTGGGAATATTTGACAGTTTCCGATAGCTTGAACTGCTGCCGTCCGTATATAAATCCCCCTCTATCAGTAAGTAGGCACCTACTTATCTACCTACGAGGTACTTTAAGAACATTACAACCATAATATTTGAGTTTGAACACACACACAGTGTGTGTGTGTGTGTTCAATGCATAATGAAGAAACTGATTAATAAACAAAGTGCGCGCAAGTAAAATGAAATGTGACATAAAAATGTGACATTTGAATGTTGGCGGCCGTGACGGCGGTAGCGCGGCAAAATTCAACTTTTGAATGCCCAACGCATTCAAAAGTTGAATGCGTTCCTGAATAATGCGTTTGCCGGCAAACAAAGTATGTATTATATAAATTGATTAAATATTGAAAGTACTTAAATAAAATCCTCCTGTACTGGGTACTCCTGGACCTAGTCCAGGGGGGTCATGACCCCATGACACCCCCCCTGGATCCGCCCTTGGTTTCACGAGCTTTGTGAAATGGTGCCGAGTCTTGTTGAAAGGTCCAATAATTTCTACCAAATTGCTTACGTGCCCAAGGTAACAAAGCATCGTTTAAAATCTTTTTACGGTAGATCTGCTGGTTTATCTTTACACCCTGGTCAAAGAAAACGAGAGGTGATCGTCCGATGGCAGTTACCGTCGCCCAAACCATCACAGATGCTGGTGCTTGCTTTCGCAAGGCAATTCGTTGGTCTAAATTGTCATTTGATTTACACTTTAACCATACGCGATCATTTTGCTTGTTCACATAGTGCTGAACGGTAAAATTTTTTTCATCGGAAAATACCAAATTTTCAAGCAAGCTATCAACGTGCAAGTGCTTTAAGTTCTTAGCTCTTTCTAGACGAACTTTCTTTTGTGCAAGTGTCAGATCTTGCACTTTTTGTAATTTGTAGGGCTTCAGTTGAAGTTTATTTTTTAATATGCGCCCTATGCTCCGGGCAGATACATTAAGACTTTTCGTCAAATTAACTGCGCTTTGTCGTGGATTTCGTTCAATTCTAGCCTTTACCTTTCGAACCATTGCTGATGATGTTGCTGTTGTTGGATGTCCACCTCCATGGCGTTTTTTGATGCTACCCGTATCATTGTAACGCGTGATGGTCCGATACACAAACATTTTGTTCAAATGTAAATGTCCTAGCTCATTAACGATGGCTGCCTGCGATTTTCCAGCCAAATACAAAGCAATGACACTGTTTCGTTTGACTTCCATCTGCAAAACTTATTTTAACAACGACGAAAAATAGTAAGCTTTTGTTAGTTTACTAACAATACCATACACTAAGGAATGTGAAAAAATGGGCGCCATATTGTAAACAGTTTAGTTGCTATAGCAACGTAAAATTAGTAACACTTCGAGTGCCGAACCCTGTACTACTACTGTACTCTTATACGCGACACTTTAAACATATCAGGAACGCGCTCTTCCTCCCACATACGAATAAAGAGCTTCCATATCAACTCATGCAACCCCTCTCCGCCGTAGTTGATCAGCTCTCCCGGTATAAGGTCAATGCCAGCCGCCTTTTGATTTTGCTGCTGTCTGATGGCAGTAACAACCTCATCAAGCAATAGTGGCTCGTCCAACTCAAGAACAGGAGGAAGTTGAGGCATTAAGCCGATGGCTTGAAGATCAGTTGAACGATCCACATTCCGCCCAGCGCTTTAGTACATCCTCCCTGCTAGACATTTTTTTTTTTTTTTTTTGGGACAAAACCCGCCACACTGTTCCCAACCCACTGCAACTCCTGAAAGCCAGAATCAACAGTGGAGACCGCCAGAAAAACGCCGAGCAATGAAGCCCGACGAGTCCCGGAGAAACGTTTCAACTGTCTTGGGTCCCGCAACGAAATTAATCAGAAAAGAATAGCGGAGGAGTAAGAAAAAAGATATTTTTCCACTTCCCTCCATAATAAGCAGGAGACAGAACAGAACTAGGCCAATCGGCACAAAGGGACATTATTGCAACTGGGAGAAGCCCAGATTGCCAAGCACCACGGAATAACATTTGATAAAGTTAATGGGTCCTAAGTAGGTATTTGCTGTTACAATTGATTCCAATAATAGGTATGGCAAAAGCGCCTGAACCCACGGAAATTAGTTCTAGTTTCAACAAGGTCCGTATAATAAACAACTCCGGATGTAACTTGTACACTATCCAACATAATATTGCGTTCATTCTGCCAAAGAATACACTCCCACAAGATGTGATGTGCGGACTGTTCAAATTCACAGTTCGATGTAGAACACTGACACAAAGGCGAGGCCCCCGATGCACCACCTACTTTTTGCAGCCAAATAGGCGAATCTTGTATTGACGTCACACTTTCTAGTGCCGACGTACGTTTGGATAGGTGGCGTGTCCTACCGGACGCGTCTTGTAGTGATCATCGCCTGATCGTGTACGAATTTGTTCCTGGTTATATTCAGGGTCCGTCTCATATTCCTGGTAATTTCAGATATAGATGTAAAGGCGCGAACTGGGAATTTTTTGGCTCGCTTTTTGCGTGTCATGCCAAGGAGTTCACTCGGGACGGGCTGTCAGCCGAAGAAAGTGCTGACATTATGTCAGAAACTTTTACCTACTGTGCTGACATCGCCATTGGTCGTGGATCTATGACCAATATTCGTAGATGTGACTGGTGGAGTGATTATTTAGTTGAACAGCGCAAAAGATATCGCAGAGCGCGTAGACAGTTAAATAAACTCAAGAGCCGAAAGATTACTGGAGATCTTCTTACGTCCGCTTTAAATGCTTTCAGAGTTGCCAAGTCACGCTACAAAGCATCGGTGGAAAAATCTAAGGGTAACTTGTTGCGGAAAATCGTTGACAAACTTGACAGGGAGGGTCCGTGGTCTCCCTTATATCACGAATTTAAAGCTAACAGATCGGTCGACCTTGCATACGTTCAAAACATTAAGGTCAATGATAAGCATACCACGGGCATAGAGGAAACAACAAAAGTACTAATTAATACACTTATCCCTGATGATTCACCGGCTAACGATAGCGACTACCACCAACAGATTCGAGCGTGGGCTCCTGTGCCACCTGAATCACCAATGTCAGACGTACCATCTAATGACGAATTTATAAATATTGTTAGAAAACTACCGGTCAACAAATCATCAGGGGAAGATAAAATATCTAATAGGATGATTAAAGAAGCGTGTAAAACAGCGGGTGATGCCATCTTAACTGTATATAACCGATGCATTGTTGAAGGCGTTTTTCCTCGTAAATGGCGACGCGGTTTCATACGAATAATACCAAAGTGTGGTGATAAACCACCGGATGATCCGAAGTCATATCGGCCTATCACGCTTCTACCATCTTTGGGGAAACTTCTTGAGCGCCTCATCGTTCCATGTTTACTACCGAACGGTCCAAAATTTCATAGTAATCAATATGGCTTCACCATCGGTAAATCAACAGTCGACGCGGCGCTTTCTGTCAGAAGAACCGTTAACCAGTCGGAACACAAGTACGTGATTGGTATCTTTTTGGATATTTCTGGGGCTTTTGATAACGCCTGGTGGCCTATGTTGTTGTTAAAATTAAAAAACCGCGGTTGCTATAGAAACATATATAATCTCGTTTACTCGTACTTTATAAACGGTTCCGCGGTACTTAAGCTCGGTCATTTTTCTAGTACTAAAGCACTAACCATGGGATGTCCTCAGGGTTCAGTTGGCGGTCCTTATTTATGGAATTTGGGTTTTGATGATTTTCTCGCGATCCCGCTTCCTTGCGGCTGTTCACTTACTGGTTACGCGGACGATGGCCTACTGCTCATTCAGTCAAGTACCCGAGCCGGACTTGAGAACTTGGCCCATACTTGCCTAAATCTAATATCTCAGTGGGGTGATCGTAACCGCCTAGCGTTTGCGCCGCATAAAACCCATCAACTTCTACTAAAAGGTAATCTTAAATCATTGCCTACTATTAAATTTAATAACGTTCCCGTTAAAAAACAGCAATCCGTATGCTACCTTGGTATGGTCTTAGAAAGGAATTTTTCATTTATCGAACATATAAAAATAGTTGGCGAAAAAGCTAAAAGGAACTTTTATGCCCTAACTAGAATATCCAAAGCAACTTGGGGTCTATCATTCCTAACTTTAAAACTATATATGGAGCTACCTACTTAGGATGTATGTGCTACGGTGCACCTGTTTGGGCCGATAGGGCCAGCATAGGGGCGGCGCGACGTAAACTGCTTCAAAGCCAACAACGTTTGGCATTGATATTTTTATGCAAGGCGTATAGAACAGTCAGTACTGAAGCCTTACCCGTTCTGGCAGGTGTACTTCCAGTCGATCTTGAAGTACAGCTACGTGCTTCAATGTACTACTCCGCGAGGGGGGAGGCCATGGACACTAACTTTGTTACACAACGCGACCTCAATAGAATTTCTAGATTATTTAAACCTCAGACTGACGTCTGGGAGGACCTCTTATCCGAATGGCAAAGTAGGTGGGATACTTCCATCAAGGGCCGGCACCTCCATCTGTTCTTTCCATCCGTTGGCGATCGGCTGGCTAAGACATGGCTGGAGGTTGACCACTGCGTTGCCCAATTTCTCACAGGTCATGGCAACTTTAAAAGTAAACTGTATTCTTTTAAACTTGTTCCTCCCTGCTAGTCAACAGGTGTCTACCGTCTAGAGACCTTAAAGGCACCTTTGCATAGTAGGATGTACCAGTCAGCCTACGTACCTCACTGTGGAACTCCCCGAGTTGGTTAGCGTCAAAAAGCCATTGTATGTGAATGGCTTTGTCATGCCACCACTTGTCCTTAGTCTGACGAGACAGCTTGCGTAATTCCTGGTCACTAGCTTTGAAAACTTCAATGCTTCTTTGTCGCCTTCCATGGTATCGCAAGAGATCCCGGTGTTTGTCGAAAGCCGCCTGCAGAGCTTCATCATTTTCATCAAACCAATCTTCATTGTGACGGCGTGTTTTGCCAAGTACAGATGAAGCGGTAACCATGATATGAGGTGACAAAGATCCCCAGGCAGCCTCGGTTTCACCTGCCTCATTAATCGGCGACAGCTTTCCAGACAACGCTTCAGCATACTTCTCCCTCACCCCGGGATCATTTAGTTTCTTCACGTTCAAAGACGCAAGCTTTTTTGTAGCAGACCTACGGCCTACTCCATGAGGAAGGAGGCGAAGTCGTAGCTTAGTGACAACAAGTCGGTGGTCAGACCAACAGTGCGCACCCCGCATGACACGGGTGATACGCACTTGGCTGAAATCTCTTTGCCTTACAATGGCATAGTCGATCAAATGCCAGTGTTTGGATCTTGGGTGCATCCATGTTGTCTTGTACTTGACGGCAAGCCTGAACATAGTGTTCGTAATTGCCAAACCGTATTGAGCACAAAGACTGAGTAGGGTTGTAACGAAGGCTTGTTAGCGGAGGCGGAGGCGAATGCGGAGGCGAATGCGGAGGCGACGAGTCTCACCTCCGCGGATGCGGAGGTTAACGGAGGCGGAGGCGGAGGTGAAAGTACATATAGAAAAAATTGAAATTTATGGTTAATGAAAACAACATTTTTATTTTAAATACGTACATTAATAGTAGTATACTTGGTAAAAAAAATATTACCTTCTTGTAATGAAAATTAGGGAGAAACAAATTGTGTTTGCCGCATTCCCGCCTCGCACTAGTTGATTCTTGACCATTTCGCGCTCAAACGCGGCCGGACGGTTGTCAAGCGTCGCAGCTTGCGCATTATTTATTTTATAAATACGTAAATAAACCTCCGTTATAACTCCGCTAAAAATTGTGCGGAGGCGGAGGCGGAGGCAAAGATACGATTTCTTGCGGAACTTCCGCAGTAACGGAAGCGGAGGCGAAGATCCGTTACAACCCTAAGACTGAGCAGCAACTGACCATTACTGTTCATGTTGTCAACTCGACTCGAGACTGTATCTAGTGTATAAGTGGTCGATGACGCAGATAGTTTATTACCAGGATTAACATTTAAGAAGATCTTCTTATCCCGATATACGCATATTCCCAATATCCCTTTCCCCAAACGGGTGGGCAGGATTACTTCGGCCTCTCTCGCTTCGTAACACGCACCTAGCTAGGTTGTTGTGCTTGGGGCCGGGTGTTTTGACCGCGATCCTGCCTGATGGTAAGCAGTGATGTAATCATTGATGGTAAGGCGCACTAGTAGTACCCAGCATGGGCTCCCCTGTAGTGAGTCGCGCGCACTGCACGAGACACTTCTTGTAGAACAACAACACACTTACCCAGCATGGGCTCCCCGGTAGTTAGTCGCGCGCACTGCACGAGACACTTCTTGTAGAACAACAACACACTTACCCAGCATGGGCTCCCCGGTAGTGAGTCGCGCGCACTGCACGAGACACTTCTGGTAGAACAACAACACACTTACCCAGCATGGGCTCCCCGGTAGTGAGTCGCGCGCACTGCACGAGACACTTCTTGTAGAACAACAACACACTTACCCAGCATGGGCTCCCCGGTAGTGAGTCGCGCGCACTGCACGAGACACTTCTTGTAGAACAACAACACACTTACTCCAGCATGGGCTCCCTGGTAGTGAGTCGCGCGCACTGCACGAGACACTTTTGAACAACAACACACTTACCCAGCATGGGCTCCTCTGGTAGTGAGTCGCGCGCACTGCACGAGACACTTTTGTGAACAACAACACACTTACCCAGCATGGGCTCTCGGTAGTGAGTCGCGCGCACTGCACGAGACACTTGTAGAACAACAACACACCCTTTACCCAGCATGGCTCCCCGGTAGTGAGTCGCGCGCACTGCACGAGACAATTCTTGTAGAACAACAACACATCACTCCTGGCCCAGCATGGCTCCTCGGTAGTGAGTCGCGCGCACTGCACGAGACACTTTGTGAACAACAACACACTTACCCAGCATGGGCTCCCCGGTAGTGAGTCGCACGCACTGCACGAGACACTTCTTGTAGAACAACAACACACTTACCCAGCATGGGCTCCCCGGTAGTGAGTCGCGCGCACTGCACGAGACACTTCTTGTAGAACAACAACACACTTACCCAACATGGGCTCCCCGGTAGTGAGTCGCGCGCACTGCACGAGACACTTCTTGTAGAACAACAACACACTTACCCAGCATGGGCTCCCCGGTAGTGAGTCGCGCGCACTGCACGAGACACTTCTTGTAGAAGAACAACACACTGCCCAGCATGGGCTCCTCGGTAGTGAGTCGCGCGCACTGCACGAGACACTTTTTTGTAGAACAACAACACACTTGGCCCAGCATGGGCTCCTCGGTAGTGAGTCGCGCGCACTGCACGAGACATTAATTTTTGTAGAACAACAACACACTTACCCAGCATGGGCTCCCTGGTAGTGAGTCGCGCACTGCACGAGACACCTCTTGTAGAACAACAACACACTTACCCAGCATGGGCTCCTCGGTAGTGAGTCGCGCGCACTGCACGAGACACTTCTTGTAGAACAACAACACACTTACCCAGCAGGGCTCCCCTAGTGAGTCGCGCGCACTGCACGAGACACTTTGTAGAACAACAACACACTTACCCAGCACATGGGCTCCCCGGTAGTGAGTCGCGCGCACTGCACGAGACACTTCTTGTAGAACAACAACACACTTACCCAGCATCGGCTCCCCGGTAGTGAGTCGCGCGCACTGCACGAGACACTTCTTGTAGAACAACAACACACTTACCCAGCATGGGCTCCCCGGTAGTGAGTCGCGCGCACTGCACGAGACACTTCTTGTAGAACAACAGCACACTTACCCAGCATGGGCTCCCCGGTAGTGAGTCGCGCGCACTGCACGAGACACTTCTTGTAGAACAACAACACACTTACCCAGCATGGGCTCCCCGGTAGTGAGTCGCGCGCACTGCACGAGACACTTCTTGTAGAACAACAACACACTTACCCAGCATGGGCTCCCCGGTAGTGAGTCGCGCGCACTGCACGAGACACTTCTTGTAGAACAACAACACACTTACCCAGCATGGGCTCCCCGGTAGTGAGTCGCGCGCACTGCACGAGACACTTCTTGTAGAACAACAACACTTACCGCTGGGCTCCTGATGATGGTCGCGCGCACTGCACGAGACACTTCTTGTGAGAGACAACAACACCCAGCATCCTGGGCTCCCGGTAATTGAGTCGCGCGCACTGCACGAGACACTTCTTGTAGAACAACAACACACTTACCCTGCATGGGCTCCCCGGTAGTGAGTCGCGCGCACTGCACGAGACACTTCTTGTAGAACAACAACACACTTACCCAGCATGGGCTCCCCGGTAGTGAGTCGCGCGCACTGCACGAGACACATCTTGTAGAACAACAACACACTTACCCAGCATGGGCTCCCCGGTAGTGAGTCGCGCGCACTGCACTGCACGAGACACTTCTTATAGAACAGGAACAGGTCGGCACACGACGAGATCACTGCGCCGCCCGCTCCACCGCCTACGGAGCTCTTGGCGTCCTGCGGGAGTCGTACAACGGTATGCCTTAAGTCCTCATATGTCCTCCTAGTCTGAACTCGGCCAAAATCAAAAACCAAGGCCCGCCAGCATAGGTGAGGGCCACTGGAGTCGCGAGGGATGCCGCAGGACGGCCCGACTGGTGTCGAGATGTGGACGAGGTCCGAGTCCAGACCCACCAAGAGCACTGACATGCGCATCTTGCGTCTGGACTAATCTGCGACGAAGAAGAGGCGGTGGCCGCCATCTTTAGGATAGGGGGATGCTGTGCCGAGAAATTGAGGGTAAACCAAAAGGTTTACCCTCAATTCCTCGGCAGAGCATCCCATCGTAATAGTTTGCATCCTCGTGTAGTCAGGATAAAAATCCTGACTACACGAGGATGCAAATTATTACGGTAAGCTGCGCCACAGCGGTGGACCGGAAAATCTACGGGGGAGGACACGGAGGACTATCCCATAGTGACAAATATTGAAACGGTCCGGCAATTAGTATTCGAGGTGGCCCTGCACAAATCCAAGGCCAAAGGTTTTCATGGTCCTCGGGACACGCCACCGTCGGGGTCCCAAATAACGGTAGGAGGGGGTTCATATCGGTACGGTGTCGACGATGAGTAGAGAGTAGAGACTCATCCTGGAAAGCGGGTGGAAATTCGTGTAACATTTCAAGTCTCCCTGTCGGATAACCGCCATGGGATCTGGAGGCCAAACTCATAGCCCACATATACAAATGACGAGACGAGGTAAAACTTCGGGACATAACCCCGCTCCTGTATAAAAACACGGTACAGCGAAGATTATTCCGGCAGGATTTAATGGCGACATGGAGAGTGCGATTGTCGCAGCGCATGAGTTGCGGGGGTAAGTCCCCTCTTAGAGGAGTGGTTAGAAAGAAGCTACGACGCCTTCACTGGAAATGGTTCCGGAGGTTAAAGTTTAGGATACGGCGAGAGGAAACACCAGAGTGTTACCACTGTGTAGGTCGCCGGAGAACTGGGTCGAGCATACGGTGGAGATTCGCACGGTTTGAGTAGGGCATAACCTTGTCCTTGTGGCACGACGGACCGAGAGTACATGGCAGGCCGTTACCTTCTGCGTAGCAATAAGCGCGTTACGGAGAGGCACTCTCTCCGCCGTCACGCTCCTTATGGCCGCAGGACACGTCCTGGACGTCGAGAATCAGTGATCCCGGGAGTCGATCGCTAATTCTCGACGTCCAGGACGTGTCCGTCACGATAACCACCACAGTTTCACGCGCTCATCAAAGAAATGTCAGCACAATATGACACGGGGTCCACTAGAACCAAAGCTTGCTAGGGACATCCAGGGATACCGTGGCACCCGGCACAGGCAAGTGAAGGAACATGGGTGGATTTTAGTCAGTAAAAGTCTGACACACCTTTGTGCTCTGCTCAGTGCAGGAGAAGCCATTTGATGATATTCTATCAAAAAAGGACCGTTAACGCTACTAATCACTAAACATGCTGTGCTGACAGAATATAATCTAAAACTGTACTGGTACTGCAGATATCAACGGGCAGCGGTCATCACTCACCAACAAGTGCAGAAACACTCACCTGAACAAACCGATCCATGAGTTCAGCCAGGTTGGTGTCCAGCGAGCTGACGTAGAGCGAGAGGTAGGGCTCGAAGCAGGCACCTATCAGGCCGATCCACGCGGACCCTGACGGACCTGACACTTCCATGTTTAAGTCTGATGATGCAGCCTGCGAAAGTTACATTACAAATGAAATAGAACATTACCAAAGAGAACATCAGTTATGCAGGCAGTAAATTGGTGGAGATAGCTTTCAACTGTCACAAGCGTCTTTGCCTACGGGATGGAATGTTGCATTTTAAATTTGATTTCGAGATGTAATTAATTCATTGAAAAATAAAATGAAAATGACAGCATGGAAGTTTTCTACCTATAAAATTGATCTCAGCTCTTTTAAGAGGATATAACACTATCTCAGATCCAACCGTGTAGTGACATTAGTCAGGTACAACCAGATCAGTGGCGGGCCTACCATATAAGCCCAGATGCCCGGCTTGCCTTCCCTCCCTCAAGCCTCACCCCCAAAAATAAAAAAAAAACAGTAAACAGAAGAAAATAGTTTTCAAACTAAATTTACGTAGACGTAATTAAAAATACAACGCATAGCGCCACTCAGTAAACGCGTCCACGGTCGCACAAGGTCACGGCTCAATATCTATCTCACTCGCACTTGCGGGCTCTTACCTAGTGCAAGCCAGGTTTAACCTCGCTTGCAATGCACTCTTCTTTCGTTCCGTAATATGAAGTATCTAGTAACATAAGTATACATATAACTATTGACATTTTATATGGCTGGATTTTGCTCAATAAAGCACGGCTTGCATATGACGTTGTACACAACGCACTGTTGGATCAGTGTTGCCGTTTTAGTTTGTTGATTTTTTAGTAAGTACGATAATTTTCATTTATTTTAAGTTTGTGGGCTGATGTCACCGAAATAGAATATATTACACGAGGGAGTCCCAGGTATAATAGATTATTAAATTGGCTCATTCATGGACTGAATATAAGTAGTTTTCTTCGTCTTTCACGTTCGTTGATATTAAATATGAATGAGTGATAAAGTTATAGTTAAATACATCGAGTATATACTATACTTACTTAGTATGTATTATACTTTTTCAATAACATTCGCTTTTTGACTCATTCAAGTGAAAAAAAGGGTTAAGAAATTTCTGTGACAAAAAAAAAATATTTCTTTCATTGTAATTCAAGCGTTTATAAAAAATACCTAGTATAAAACAAAAACTGGCCGTGTTACACATGTGAAATAGTTTAGCACTTTCTTGCGGGTTTTATTTTTTGTTATATTTTTTTCATATCTGGTAGAATTTTCAGATAATTAAGCGCTTTTAAAATTCATGGAACGGCAACACTGGGTTTGATTTGTATGAACATAGCTACGATTCGAATAGTTTCTTTGTTGTCATTGAGTTGAGCGAAGTAATTTTTTCGAAGTTTAATTTTGAATTGATTAATAATAATAATAATAATTAATAATTACTTTATTGAGCAAAAAAAACGTACATAGTTAAAGTTTGCAGGTACATGCCTTAAAGAAACTAACAATAGAAACAAGAAGAGAGAATAGAATAAAGGAAATTTTCTATGTAACAAAACAATAAATCCTGCCTCCTAAACTAGGGAATACCTGTATCTTAGGAGACAGTAATTCGATCCGATTGAGTTGAACTGTACAATACATATTGGGCCCTAGGATTCGATTATCGATCTTAGTTTAAATCCTATCTTAACAAATAAATATATATATATATATATATATCATAGAAATAAAAAGGTAAATTAAGGTTAGTAAAGTTATTACATGTTTAATTACAAAAATAGGTATAAACATTCAATCCCAGTGTATTTGTTTATTTCTGGAGTAGAGAAAGTTTGTGTGTTCGTAAGTTTAATGTAAGTTTTGTTGGATAGTGTATGTGTTATGTGTTGATTGTTATATATAGTGTTTCGAGTTCCAAATTGAATAATGTTTTGTTATTCGGTAATTGTTAAGCGATGTATTCCAATAGGGATTCAGTGTTATTGTAGTCCTGCTGAATGAGCCAGTCCTTAATTTTAGTTTTCAAGTCGAATTTATTTAGGTTTATAATATTTAGTTTTTGTTGTACCTACAATTTTGTATACATGAGAACTTAACACGTAGTATTGATGTTTTGCAAAAGAGGTTTTGTGTTGTACACTCGGGGCAACATATGTACGCTTGCTAGGGTCAGGTGGGAGTAGACCGCCATGGACTCTGAGAACAGATCGCAAAACAAACAGCTGACGTACCGTCAGAACTTTGCAGTCAGAATAGAGCTTTGCTGTGGGGTATCTAAAAGGTTTCCCGATCATCACCTTTAGCACAGCTCTTTGGGCTCTCTCGGCTCTCAGAATAAAAGTCTTCGCAGCTCCACCCCACACGGTTATACAGTATCCGAGGACTGACTGGCACAAAGTAAGGTAAACCATCTTGAGAATGTTATAATCAGCCGATTCCCGCAGACATTTAAAGATGTGAATCAGACGAATAGTTCGGGTGGTTAGAACATCAAGCTGCTTGTCCCATCTCAGCCCCTCATCTATATGCACCCCCAGATATTTCACTTTATTAGTTCTAGCAATGGCAGAACAAGCGCACGATATCAGCCGATTTTGGCATGAGTGTGCTGTAATAGAATAACTGTTTGGGGGTAAGCAGTCACGTCGAATTGCAAAGGGCATGTAATGGGTTTTGATCAGGTTTAACGTCAACAAGTTTAGATTAAGCCAGGTCATCACAGATGTTAGTGCTGTTTCAGCCCTAGTTTGGACCTCGTCCCACGTGCGCCCATGAATTACAATCGCTGTGTCATCAGCATATGTATAGATCTTTCCATCAGGTATCATCAACTTACAGAGGTCGTTTATATAGATTTGGAAGAGCGTGGGACCTAAAATACTTCCCTGAGGCACACCAAAAGACACCAAAGTGTCATCACTGTGCCTCGAACCTATTTTAACTCGCTGGGTACGATTTGTTAAGTAATCAGCAAACAATTTCAAAGCTATACCACGCACGCCTACACACTCTAACTTAGCTATTAGTTTGGGAATAGAAACCGTGTCGAAGGCCTTCGACAAGTCCAAAAACATGCCAAGGCACTTAGTTTTGTTGTCCAGTGTCTTTGCTATAGTTTGCGTGAGATCTAATACAGCATCTTCAGTAGAAACACCAGACCTGAAACCGTACTGGTTTTCAGCAATAATTTTGAACCTATCTAAAAATCTTCTAAGATTATTGTTTAGAATCGTTTCTAGTATTTTCGAGATCGAGGGCAGAACAGATATTGGCCTATAATTGTTGACACAGTTCCTGTCTCCGCCTTTATAAATTGGGTGTACAACTGCTTTCTTTAGAGAATCTGGGAAGACTCCTGTGTCTATGAAAAGATTACATATGTGTGTAATTACTGGTATGAGAGTATGGCCACATGTCTTTAGAAGTGATATCGGGATTCCATCCCAACCTACTGCACAGTCGCTTCGAAGTTTTGATAGAATAGCATAGACGTCACTGACGTCAACCTTTAGTATAACAAGTGAATTAATGGTCGTGTTCGGTGACACGTTTACATAATCGGGAAGTTTATCTCGAGTTAGAGGTGTTTTAACAGGGTCGTTTAGTATTGCCTCTGCCATGTTTTTACCTATAGTGCTAAAGAAAGAACAAACATTATTTAAGGAAACTTTAGGGTTATCGGTTATTTTTAATAATTCTTCTGGACTGGAGTGTATTTTGCCGGTATTAGTAATTTCTTTAATCGTTTTCCATAGCAACTTTGGGTTACCGTTACATTTTTCAAGTTCGCTATTCTCGTAGGCAACCCTCAATTTACGTAAAAGCGCATTACAAAAATTTCTATAGCGCGTATATGTCACGTGTAATATCAAATTGTCTGGTGATTTCTTGGCTTTCATGTGTAATTTATCTCTGTGCTTCATACATTTCAGTAGGCCCGTAGTTATCCAAGGCTTTATAATTCTTAGTTTCCTAGGTACGTTGGTTTGTTCTGTGTATTTGGTTATAGTAGATGACAGTAATGTAACTAGTTCATTCATGGCGACATTTGCATCTTCAGTCATGTAAATATTTGTAAAATCTGCATGTTCTAATTCTGATTTGATAGCTTCTGTATTAACGCGAGATATAGTAAAACATTTGTTACGGTTAAAATTTGTATTTGAGATTGCGAGTACAATTGGTTTGTGATCCGTGATGTGAGATTCCACTACCAAACTTGTAGCTGATGACTTTGTTTTAAGTAATATGTGATCGAGACAATTTTCATTTCTAGTGGGTAGAAGGTGGGTGGGTAACAGTCCATGGGATGCGTTTAAAATAAGGTAATCTAGCGCCCGGTCGTTCCTATTCCCTATTTTTATATCTATATTCAAGTCGCCTACCATAGCAATATTTGGCGAGCTTGATAACTCCTCATAGATACGACTTAGACTAGTCAAAAAACCATCGTATCGGTCTTTTGTAGTATTAGAAGGGGAACGATATATTGCAACTACAGAGAGCTTATTCTCAATTTGACATATTAGACAGTTCGCAAAGCTTATGGTAGGTTCCCATACTGTTACACTGAGGCCAATTTTAGTATAAAGGATTACTCCGTCATTCTGATTCATTACGTTTTTGGTAGAGTGCGACTGGTATCCATATAATACAGGGATTCTATTAACTGTACTCAGCCAGCACTCGGTCAAAATAATTATTTCAAAAATAATATTAATTTGACACAACAATGCTTGTAGACTATCAAAATTTTTATTTACGCTACGTATATTTATATGCAATAGTTTAACGCTACTATTAGTTGTACTTATGTGTTTTATACACTCTTGAGGGTCACACGAAAAAGAATTCTCGAGATTCAGATTATCAAGGTCGTGATTGATGGTATCAATATTAGCCATTAAAAAAAATCAGTTAAAACCAAATATAATGTCAGTAAAGTATATGTGAACCGGAAGTGACTTATAAGTATGAAAGATTGGTAGTTATAGTGAATGGAAAGACTGGTGTGAGATGTGAATGTAAGTTTGTGTAGAGTATATATGCAACAGTGAGTTATAATTTGTATTATTGTGTGGATGCAAAATGGATTAAATATTTTGTTAAGTTTAGAAATAAGTAAAATATTAGAGAATAGTAAAAAAAGTAAGTAGTAAATAAAAGTTAAAATATGGATTGTTACTATACAAGTTAAGAGTCATATGCCAGTGATAATTAAATCTTGAAGACATCTTTCGGATCTGACTAATAGCTGCTTGTCACCATCCTTTTTGCGTAAAAATATGTTTCCATTGGAAGCCCAGCAATACATGAAATTGTGGTTTTTCGCAAACTCTCTTGCTTGGTAGAACAATTTTTTAGTATTACCTGGAAGCTGTTCGGTGACATAAACCGGTTTACAAGGTCCTGGAACGCCAATATGATTTGTATTGAGTTTACTTTGTTTGTCTTTGGCTTTGTTGAATGTTCCTACTGCTGAAATCAATGTTTCCCTTTTTGTCACAGAAGAAAATTCAGCTATAATCGGTCGAATCGTAGAGGGATCCGATGATTTCCCGGGCAATCGATAAATATCCCTCAGTTCCAAGACATCCACGGGTACCCCAACCGCTTTCCCAATATTGGATACTGTTTTGGCAAGAATGGCATTCGTTTCATTGTTACCTTGCGGGACATTACGGATTTCAATGCCCGACGACCTTGATTTTTGTTGTAAATCTTGTATTTTTCTCTCTAGACTTTCTAAATATTGTCTCTGATCCCGGCGGTCTTTTCTAAGGTCTGCAACTTCCTTTTTTACCTCCTCGTGGTTTGCGTTAATAAACGTAAGACTTTTGTCAAGTTCCACATAGTAATTGTAAATTTTTTCGTTTTGCATTTTTACTTCAGCTACATCCGAACTGAGTTTCAGTAGAAAATGTTCTTGCTCTTTTTTCCACGAAGATAACATTTCCATCATTTCGTCCTTAAAATTTTGAAGCTCGCTGGAAGGTAGCTTAGCACGGGGTTTTTTTGCGCGAGATGTTACATTAGAGAGTTCCGTGTCTTGAGAAGTATTTGTGATATCCGAGTTAGAAGTCGAGTTTTGGACTTCTTTTGGCGGTGAGCGGAGTGTTTTCGGCATGTTGAATAAGCTGTATGTGAGTTATTATAAATATAAATATGGACGTAGCTTTGATGCGAGGTCACACCGGTGATAGTAGTCCGATATTATAATAAAAGTTCTATAATGTAGCTGGGGTGGCGCCACCAGTCGTGAGAAGCTCACTATGCAACGTACTACAACAAGTCCGTCGCTGAAACGCTACGTAAAAGCTTTGTCGGTAGGTTAGAATATCACTTTTATAAATTTTCTATTTAGTAATTTTAGTATTTATTATAAGTGTCTTGTAGCACTTTATGGACGGAATTTTAAAGTCCTTGCACAGATTTGCAACGTAAATTCACAAATTTTTATTAAATAATCGGAGCGCGATATTACTACGTCCTTACGTCAACGGTTTCCAAGCAACAGTATGATTGTGTAAAATGAGTGCAAATCCGTCGGATACCGATAATATTTATGTCCCTTGTGACGATTTCAAGTGTATTTATAGTTTGCTAGGCGGGGGAAAGGTAAATTCTTTAAGTTTTTCAGAGAAAAATAACCTCATATCTTCGCTAAAACCTACGCCGGATTTAAGTATATCTCAAACAAGTAAGTCTCATAAAAGGAAATTCAATAGATCCGTTTATAAAACTAATTGGATTGCGGGCTGTTCCCATTCGAACAAACTTTATTGTTGGTATTGCTTATTTTTTTCAAACGAGAAAAATGCCTGGAATTTTTCTGGCTATGACGATCTTAATAACTTATCTCAAGCCATAAAAAGACATCAAAATTCACAAAAACACTTGAGTGCCTGTAGTGTATTAAGTGTTGGCAACATTATAACTGCCATAGGGCAACCCTTTTCCATAGATTGTAATTTGTAGTTAGTTTAGTTTTTGGTTAATTGTAAAATGGTGGTTAAATTAAAGGCATGGCGTCTTTCTTATTAATTGAAGTTTTATTGTTGAAATTGCTATAATATCACGGCGATATTACAAATTGGCGACGAGGATGAACAAAAACGTTTTACATTCGGCTATGGTAGCCTCAATCAACCCATTTACAGAAAACGACGATATAGCGTGTTTTCTAGAAAGATTGGAACAATACTTTTCCGCTAATGGCGTGGAAAAAGGGAAGCAAGTTGCAGTATTATTATGTTCTATTGGGGAGAATGTTTATAAAGTTTTGAAGAATATGTGTCATCCCAAACTTCCGAAGGAAAAACAATATGAAGAATTGGAAGAATTATTACGGTTAAGGTATTTAAAGAGAATTTCCGGTTTTAGAAAAAGGATTCAGTTTGATAAAATGGAACAACAAGAATTGGAAAATGTTGCAAAATGGTATGCTAGAGTCAGAGAAAAGGCGGCGGAGTGCGAGTTTGGATCTTCGTTGGAGGAACGCGTGAAAGATAAATTTGTAGCGGGATTAAAGCCAACCCCTATTCAAGAGAGACTCTGTGAAGAAAGCATAAATAAAACAGCGTCAGAATTGTTGAACATTGCTTTGAATAAGGAATCAGTGTTAAAGGAGGAGGTAAAGTCAGTAAATAAGGTTTTTAAAAATGTGGGTAAAGTTGATTCAGGTGAACAAAGGTGTAAAAGAGACAATTCAAAAGTGTTAACATGCATACATTGTGGAAAACCTAATCATAATTTTGCAAAGTGTAAATTTAAAACCTATAAATGTAAAAAGTGCAAAAAAATTGGTCATTTAGCATCGGTATGTAGAAGTAAAGCACCAACCCATAATATAAATGTAAGTGAAAATGAGTCCTTAGACGTTTTTGCTATTGATAAATCTATGAATTATGTTGCACCTATAATGTTACATTGCTATATTTATAATAAACCGGTGGCAATGGAATTGGACACCGGAGCAGCAGTATCATGTTTGCCATTAAAGGTATATAATAGCATCTTCAAAGATATTGATTTAAAACCCACTGAGGTGGAATTGAAAGCATATAATGGGGTAATAATTAAACCCGTAGGGGAAATGTTTGCTCAAGTAAGGTATAAAAATGAAAGGGTAGATTGCAATTTGTTAATTGTGAAAGAAGGTTGTAAAACATTATTTGGTAGAGATTTAATCAGAAAATTCAATTTAAATGTTACTGAATGCCTTTCAATTGATAAAAATATAAAACCTAGCCAAGACTTATCTCAGTTATTAAAAGATTATGAAGAAGTTTTTAGAAATTAGTTAGGTACATTAAAAGGTGAGACTGTTAAGTTAGAATTAATAGATGATAAGGTTAAACCAATTTTTCATAGGCCCAGACCTGTCCCATTTGCATTTAAAGAATTAGTGGATCAAGAATTAAGTAGATTAGAAAAGGAAGGTATCATAGAGAAAATAGATAATTCACAATGGGGAACTCCATTAGTTCCAATCCTGAAGGAGGATGGAAAAAACATTCGTTTATGTGCTAATTATAAAATTACTATTAACAAATATTTAAAGGATGTTAATCACCCATTACCGAGGATAGAAGATATCTTTACAGCGTTGCAAGGTGGTGATAAGTTTACAAAATTAGACTTGAGGAATGCTTACAATCAGTTAATTTTAGATAAGGAAACAAGTCTGTTACTAGCATGGAGCACAACCAAGGGAATTTTTAAGGTAAATAGGTTACCATATGGCACAAAGCCAGCGAGTTCAATTTTTCAGTCAAAATTGGAAAAAATACTATTAGGAGCTAAAGGGGTAGTCAATTTCATTGATGACGTACTCATAACAGGTTCTACTGATGCGGAGCATTGGCAAAATTTAAAAGTGGTGTTGGAGAAATTTAAGAAGGCAGGTTTGCGTTTAAATAAAAGTAAATGTTTATTTTTTCAAAATACAGTTGAGTATTTAGGTCATATTATTTCAAAGAATGGTTTATCAAAAAATAAATCAAAGTTGTCAGGTATTTTAGAGGCTCCTGCACCTAAAAACATTACAGAGGTTAGATCCTGGATGGGAATGGTAAATTATTATTCTAAATTTATTCCTAATTTGTCAGGGAAATTAAAGCCTATGTATGATTTATTAAAAAAAGATAGAAAATTCACATGGTCAAGAGAATGTCAAAAATGTTTTGAAATTGTAAAGAAAGATATTATTTCAGATCAAGTATTAATACATTATAGTCGAGATTTACCTTTACGCTTAGCATGTGACGCCTCACAAAATGGCATAGGGGCAGTGTTAAGTCATGTATTGTCAGATGGTTCAGAAAAACCTATTAGTTTTATTTCTAGGGTGTATAGCAAAGCAGAAGTAGGGTACTCAATGATTCATAAAGAAGCTCTTGCTATATACTGGGCAGTACAAAAATTTTACCAATATTTAGTAGGTAGAAAGTTTGAATTGGTATCAGACCATAAACCATTACAGGCCTTATTTGGGGAACATAAAAGTTTACCACAAATGGCAGCGGGCCGATTGCAAAGATGGTCATTATATTTAGCAGGATTTGATTATACTTTTAAGTTTGTTAAGGGCAAAGAAAATGTCAATGCAGATTGTATGTCTAGGTTACCCGTTCCCGTAGGTGATAATATTGAAAGAGAAAGGGATAATGATTACATTAATTTTGTTCAGGGAAAGAGTATAATTGATTTACATTTAGTGCGTTCAGAAACTAGAAAAGACTCTATTTTAAGTCAAGTGTTTAATATGATTAGATATAATTTTCCAAAACAAGTAACAAATGATTTATTTAGGGCATTTATGAGTCGAAAAGACGAATTATATATAGAAAAGGGAGTAATAATGTGGGGATATAGAGTGGTTATTCCAAAGAAATTACACAATTTAATTTTAAATGAGTTACATTCTACTCATCAAGGTATAATAAAAATGAAAAGTAATGCTCGTTCATATTTTTGGTGGCCAGGCTTAGATAAGGACATTGAAAATTTTGTAAAATCTTGTGATGTATGTATGTCGGAAAGGCCTGAACCGCGAAGAGCAAAAATAATTTCTTGGCCAAGGGTCAGGGTTCCTTATGAACGTGTACATGCAGATTTTTTAGGTCCATTACAGGGAAATACAATATTGTTAATTGTAGATTCTTATACCAAGTGGCCAGAAGCATTTATAATGAAAAATTTTGAATCTAAGCATACAATAGAAAAATTTAGAGAATGTTTTAGTAGATTTGGCTTGCCAAAAGTTTTAGTTACAGATAATGCATCAACATTTATGTCTAGTGATTTTTCAGAATTTTTGCACAAAAATGGTATTAAGCACGAAACCTCGCCTCCATTTCACCCAGCCAGTAATGGTTTTGCTGAAAATGCAGTTAAAAGTTTTAAATCTGGGATGAATAAAGCTTTAAAGGATGGAAGAAATAGAGGCATTTCATTTGAAACATTAATGAACAGATACTTATTTAGTTATAGAAATTCAGTACATACAACAACTGGAGTAGCTCCATCTGAGTTAATGTTTCAAAGAAAATTAAAAACAAGATTTGATTTGTTAACTAATAAGAGAGAAGGGAATAAGGAAAGGAAATCAAAGGGAGGTAGAGATGAAAGGTTCCAAGAGGGTAACATAGTGTTTTGTAGGGATTATAGAAATCCTAGTAAGAAAAAATTTGTTAAATGTGTAATAGATGAAGTTCTAGGATGTAGAACTTATTTATGTAAGGTATTAGGTGAAAATTTAATTTGGAAACGACATTTGAACCAGATTATTTCTGCTGATCCCCAGAGCAACATCCATGATAAATACACGGATAACACAAATTATAGTGATGAAAATAGTGATTCAAATAAAACATCAGTAAACGATGATTATTTAAAAGATTGTGAATCGGATAATTCTCCCAAAACTCAGGATACAGAGCAGGGTCAAAGTGTAAGCTTGGATTTTCACAAAGAGTCATTTGCAGAGGAATCTGGCAATAGCGTAGCACAGAATGAAAATGTAGTTAAAGCAGATGAGGTCTTGGAAAGTCCAGGATTAAGACGTTCAAGTCGAATTATAAGGAAACCCACTCGTTTGAACTTGTGAGGGGGAGTATTTGTAGTGTATTAAGTGTTGGCAACATTATAACTGCCATAGGGCAACCCTTTTCCATAGATTGTAATTTGTAGTTAGTTTAGTTTTTGGTTAATTGTAAAATGGTGGTTAAATTAAAGGCATGGCGTCTTTCTTATTAATTGAAGTTTTATTGTTGAAATTGCTATAATATCACGGCGATATTACAGTGCCGTTATTTCATTTTGTAATTTTGGTAAACAGCGTATCGAAACTTCGCTATCACGTCAATTATCTGACGAAATTTCAAAACATAATTCGCGAGTTGAACATAACCGTAGCGTTTTTCAAAGACTTGTTGATGTCGTTTGTCATTTAGCACAACAAGAATTATCTTTTAGAGGACATGATGAGTCCACATCTTCATTAAATAGAGGAAACTTCTTAGAACTTCTTTGTTTACTCTCGAAATATGACCTTGTTTTGGAAAAACATATGCAGCCCCAAGACACCGGCAAACCGGGCCCGAGCTACTTGTCTAATAAAATTCAAAATGATATTATTCATTCTGTTTCTGAAGTAATGAAATCCCACATTGAGTTGCAATTAAAAAATACTGAATTTGTTTCTGTAATTATTGATGAAACACCCGATGTTAGTAACAAAGAACAGCTTTGCTTTATTTTAAGATATTATTTTGGAAATAACATTTATGATCGGTTTTTAGGATTTATAAATGTGTCAGACAGCCGCACAGCAAATACTCTTTCTAATATAATTTTAACTTTATTAAATGAACTCGGTTGCACCGAAAAACTCATAGCACAAAGCTATGACGGTGCCAGTGTTATGTCAGGCGTCCGAAACGGAGTTCAACAGAAAATCAAGGATATATGTCCCCAAGCAATATTTATTTGGTGTAATGCACATATTCTCAATTTAGTATTGTCTAAATCTTGTGGCAGAATTGGCGAAGTGAGCTCTTTTTTCTCAGCCCTTCAGGCATTAGTAAATTTTTTTAGTAACAGTACAAAACGGACTTCTTTTTATGACAATTACTGTCAAAAAAGATTGCCTCATATTTCAACGACACGTTGGTCGTATACCTCTCGCATTGTTAATACAGTTTTTGAACAAAAAGTCCATCTCATTGAATTGTTCATGGACATGTCCGACAATCCGCAGGATTGGGACGGCGACACTATTTTGTCCGCAGATAACTTTTTAAATATATTGCGATCTTTTAATTTTTACCCGACTACGGCAAAGCAAAAGGAGGGTTATGATTTTGACAGGCTATGTATGTATGTATGTATGTATGTATGTAGGTATGTATGTATGTATGTATGTATGTATGTATGTATGTATGTTCATCTGTTCCCTCGTAACTTCTAAACTACTTATCAGAATTCGACAAATGACATATCATTAGAAGCGTCTTAATTGTACGCTGGTTATAGGCTATATGAGGTGTCACAAAATCTACTGTGGCACCCTCTAGCGGACAAAACATACAGAGTAAAAAAATAAAGTTAAGATAAATATGCCGTGTTTGGTATCATTTGAAAGCGCTTTACTTGTACATTTTGAATATATATATATTGCTAGCATTTGCTTGTGACTTTACCTGTATTCATGGGCTGGTTGCATATAATTCACATCTTTTCGTTCATAGCTTCTTTACTACTTAACAGAATAAGACCACTGTAGTACCATTAGAAGGGCCTTGATATTCTGTTAGTTATGAGCTACTAGCTTTCCGCCCGCGGCTTCGCCCGCGTGGAGTTCGGTTGTATCGCGCTTTTTAGATTTCCCTCGGGAATATCAAACTTTTCCGGGATAAAAGGTAGCCTATGTTCTTTCTTAGGGTCTAAAGATTGTCTGTGCCAAATTTCATCAAAATCGGTTGAGAGGTTTAAGCGGGAAAGCGTAACAGACAGACAGACAGACAGAGTTACTTTCGCATTTATAATATTAGTATGGATAAAGCTTGTCAACAAATTTAGTATTCCGCCCTCTAGCGGACAAAAAGTTCTATGTTAATTTAAAATTAAAATAAATATACAGTGTTTGGTATCACGTGAAAGAGCTTCACGAGTACTTTATGCTTGTACATAATTACAAGAATGCTTTAATGATGTTAAATATGAGCGATAAGAGTAAAGCGCGGATCACGGAAACTGTGAATCGCTTTATGCAATGCAGAGCAGTGTGAACATTAATAGAATATGTAATGCACTAATGAAAACGACATAAGCTGGGAGTAACTCCACGCGGTGAAGGCGGAAACAGTTTGATAACTGGCTAAAACTCCCATAAAAATGTCCTCTGCACTATATGCCTTCGGGCTTATGTTGTTATATGTGCGTGTAGATGTAATATGTCAAGTACCTAGTTTTTAGTTCATCAGTTTAACTTTTGTTAATATTATGCGCTACAAATACACTTTAACACCAAAATAGTACAAATAATAAAAAGTAAAACAACTAAAACCCAACTACGACAAAAAACGATGCTGAAAAAGTATAAAACAAGTTTTTCAGAACACTGAACTGAACAAAGTTGCTAATGTAGTTGTGATGTGTAGAGACAAATTTTCATGTTTGGAAAGGCGTAGTCACACGTTACATATACCTACCTACCGTAGCAACTTGACAACGTGTGACTACGCCTTCCAAACATGAAAATTTATCTCTACATAGTGAATATTGCATACTTCAGAATAGTATTGTATGACATTACTACTGTGTCCATTTACTTGCAACTACATTAGCAACTTTGTTCAGTTCAGTATTCTGCAAATCTTGTTTTATACTTTTTCAGCGTCGTTTTTTGTCGTAGTTGGGTTTTAGTTTTTTTACTTTTTATTATGTCTTTTTTCTTTCGGTGTTTCACCCTATTTTTGAAAAAACCGACTGTCTCTACAATATAATTCAAAAATCTCAAGTTGATGTCGGTTATTGTGCAAATAAAATAAAAGAGTTTGAATCTTGGTTGCGTTCTGAATTTCATGCAAAATTCGATACTATTTACGAGAACGCTGTGCATAACAACACCCCTCCTCGTTTAAGACGCAACGTTGCCTGCGCGCGGACGGAATACAAGCGAATTTTTGTCGAAATAATAGATAACATTTCTACCGAAATTAATTCTCGTTACTCCGAAATTTTTAAACTAAAATTTTTCCAATTATTAAACAATAAATTATTTGAGCAATACTCATCTAATTTTCCGATAGACGCTTATGAGTCTTTATTAAGCATTTACGAAAACAGATTTGACAGGCAAACCTTAAAAAACCAACTGATTTGTTTGTATTCATCTCCTGAATTGAGGGACCGCGACGTTTTCACATTAATTGATTTCATTAATGAAAATGGCTTAAAAGACGCCTTTCCCCAGCTTTTAAAACTTGCCCATTTGATTGTAACAATTCCCGCTACGTCAGCTTCCGCAGAACGCGCATTTTCTTCGCTAAAGCGTATTCACACATACTTACGGAACTCACAGGGCCAAGAGCGACTTTCTGATCTTTCGATGATCGCGATCGAAAAGCAACTTTTAGTAGAAATCAAACGTTCACCAACTTTTTATTCTGACGTAATAAAATCATTTTTAAAGAAAGATAGACGCATTGATTTAGAATATAAGTAAAAGCTTTTTTTATTTTTTTATTTCTATGTTTTCGAAATCCCATAACTTTGTAGCATATTTAGATCGTTTGCAATTGGACACGCGCCGTTATGAATATATGTAGGGATTGTAGGTAGGTATCTTCGCTCAACACAATGAAAAGAGAAAGGCTTTTTTCGAAGCCGCCGAGGGTATGTCTTTGCTGGTACGTGTTATTCTTCTGCCTAGCAATATCATGCCTTCAGTGTGCTTTGATTAGCTCGCCGTCGTTAGACCACCGGCTTCTTGAAGCGAAGAATATGGTGATGTGGATCACAAAATCTTGTTTTGTAAAGAACGGTAAGAAAACGTATCATGGGCTTGCGTTATCGGTGGACCCTAGGCACGCCACTGAACCAGATCACTTAGTTGTGACATCACGGACAACAAATTACCCTCTATATATAAACGCTGCTTAATGTTAACGTTATTTGACGTTTTCGTTTATGAATAAACACGTACGTGGTTAAGGAGTTTATTCATAAACGATGATCAAAGTTAAGTGACGTGCAAACGTCAAATATGTATGGTAAACAGTCGTTAATCACTAGTTAAGTTTAAGCAACGTTTAAGAATAAAGTAAACTTTATATAAAAACTCACGTCTTGGAGTTTTGGCGGGAAAGTCAAGCTGAGTGTCACGCTCATTTTTCATTAGACTTTTAAAATTATGTATAGTGTCGTTTACTAAATAAAAGCGCGTGATTTATCTATTAAAAAGTGCATTCAGTAAATAATTCATAAAGAACAGTGAAATATCGCAGCATAGTGGCCACATCATGACTTTGCCTCAAACCTCCCTCGTAAGACGGTTCACTCGGCCGTCTTTTTCGACATGAATAATTCATTAAATGACATTGGCTAAATGCACAAACCGTGCGAAGCCAAAAAAGAAAGAAAGAACTCACGTCTTTACTCTCGCTGTCGAACGTTGGTTTGTCGACGTTGACATCGGCCGGCTCCGCGCCTAGATCCGTACCTGACACAAAACAAACACTAATTAAAAAATTAAATCACTGTATTTATGTTTGCTTTTTTCATGAATACTTGCATATTAATAATTATATCGGTTGCAAAAATAAATTAGTATTGTAAAATCTATTAAAATGTCTATACGAACATATCCAATGGCGCAGACTGCCTTACTAAATATAATTTCGTCCCTGTCACTCATACATCCGTCTCTTTCTAAAACGAAACGTGTCATATAAGTTGTTATAATCCCGCACGTGTTACCTGTGAACCTCTTGTGCAGCAGCAGCTCAAAGTTGTAAGTCTTCTGTATGGCGTACAACAACAGCTTGACGTCCACCTCGCTGCGGCGCGACGACATCAGGCCGCTCAGCTCCGTGCGGGTTATCTGATCACAAAAGTTGACTATACCATCGCCGGGCTCCATAAAGAATAGAGGTAATCAAACCAATTTAGGGTTATCACAACTCACGTTTTACAAATCTCCTGTTATTTACAAGATTATCGACTTTTACATGCTAACTATTTATTAACAATTCCTATTGCAGCATATTTCAATAGAATTTCTAAAATAACATGCATAATAACTTGGTATTTCGAAAAACCATTAAAAAGTTGACATTAATTCTACGTGATAGCCCTACAAAAAAAGAAAGATGTATGAAATCCAGACATTAAACACATTTTGTGGAATTCAACCAATGAATAAAGTTGAGGCATTTGTCAATACAATTTTGAGTATTTTAATTACTTTCAAATCAACTGCATAACACATTCATTGGAATACTTTTAAGTATGGACTAATTATAATATATATGGATCAAAAAATTTAATCTATTAGGAAATTATCTTAAATGTATGTCATATTTCATTCAAATCAGTTAGGCGTGCTATGCAAATCATAAATAAACTGTTTACATTAGTAGGAAGTTGGATTATTACTTTTATGAAAATCATCTATATAGAAAAGGTTGCTAACATCTGTCTCTTAGGCGTACACTACTCGTTGCCTAGCAATGGTTTGGTTATGTCTATTCTTTATCGAATTTGGCCCAAATATAGTCATTAGCGATTGTTTAACCATACATTTGCACCTCACTTAACTTTAACCTTGGTTTATGAACAAACCCCTTAAACACTATTGTGTTTCCTCATAAATGATGATTAAAGTGAAGTGTCGTGCAAACAATCACGAGTTCATTTTAAGCAACGTTTATGAATAAAGGGGTGTGACTACTAAACTTTTGTATCCATTATAATTGAAATGTTTTTTTTGAGATTCTGGTCACGAGAGTTAGGCAAGAGCGCGTCGAAGTAGACCGCGGCGGAAGTGCTCCGACTATTTGCTTATGTTTGCAGCGCCAACATGGCCTGGGACCGTACAACAAGAGACAGGTTTCGATGGAGGCATGGAGCACATTTGCCCAGCAGTATCATATTCTATTCGGATCCAGATCATGAAGCATACCTTGCAGAACTGCTGGGTAATTCTCTCGCTGAGCCTCCATGGTGGCGGAAACAGAGTCGCCGTGGACTCCTCGAACGTGAGAAGGTGCCTCTTGAGCCACGCATAGCGACGTTCCACGTGCGATATCCAAGCAGACTCTTGTTCTGCTGAGAATAGGTGCTGGTATTCCTGGGGAAGAGAAAACCGTGGAAGAATGTAAAAAAAAAAAAATTGGAGACGATATCACATCTAGATATGAACGAATATCCAGTAAATGTCCAATATCACTACTAACTTTAATATCTAGTCGGATACTGGATGAGTGGACACTGGGGCAGTAGGCCTATTTCACCTAAGTTTTAATAAATACTAAAGTGAACATGAAGTTGTATTTAATTAAGATTTGATGAAAAAAAAAAACTTTTACAGGCAAATTACACAAACGCAGAGAGTTTCATCATTATATTCAGCTGTAATGCATCAGGTTTTGGAATCCTTCTCTGTATGAGAGGAGACCTGTGCCCAGCAGTGGGACGATAAAAAAGAAGATGATGATGATGTATCAGGTTTTACGCATCAAATGTCGGAACCAACAAATGTCTGTATCATCTCAATACTGAACGTCATCTAGTGAATCTTCGTAATAATCTCACCTGCAGCTGCATGTTAATGAACCACTTCAACAACTCAGTCTTGACCTTCGGCTCCAGAATGTCCACCACTCCACACGCTTCAGATAACGTGCGGTGCGACACGCCACTCTTACTGCCTGCTGTAATGTATTCTTTATTATAAAGCTGTAGGGTTCATTGTCGAATAGCTTTAAAAGCGTAAGGACTATAATTGCTTGCACACTTCCGTTTTATAAAGCTGTTTTCATAAAGTGTATAAGTAAGAAGCAATAAATGTTAATAATCATTTGTATGAACTATCACAATAAATGTTACGACAATGTTGGCGATGGGTAGCCCTTTTAGTCTGATACAGTGTTTCTCATTGTTGTCTATTTTGTTTGTTTTCCGATCAGGCACCAAATAGATACTGTTACGAATGCATGTTATGTCAATGGCATAAGATTCAATATTGCGTGACATGCCGTACCTAACTTTTAAGCTCTACATCTTGTGACCTAGGCACTGTAGAGGTACGATTTAAAAACGCGTTGCTAGACCTAGGATGGCCTATCGAATGGTACAGGTTTCATCAATATTGACAACTAAATGTCGACATCGACATTACTAGAAACTCGTCTCCTGTGAAATACCTGTAGGTACCTGCTGAACGTACTCGAAATTAAGCGCTATTATTATTACTTCTGCCAAACCGTATTGAGCAAGTGTGGTGATTACGCTCAATCCTTCTCTGTATGAGAGGAGACCTGTACCCAGCAGTGGGACGATAAAAAGGTTGATGATGAAGATTATTATTACTTCTAGATAGATCTGGCACTGATCACCGCATGTTCGATGAGCTTGCATATAAAAAGCGGTGTGACTCAGCAGGTGAGTCATTCACCATAATACACTCTCTTTACACTTGATACTTTAAAGGAGTACTCGTACTCGTCCAACGGAGACTGTCGCTTCCCCGCGCCCGCCAGCGGCGTCTCCTCGTCGCCCTACCAGAAGACCTACTACGAGCGCCCCGACAGGTCACTCACCATAATACACTCTCTTTACACTTGATACTTTAAAGGAGTACTCGTACTCGTCCAACGGAGACTGTCGCTACCCCGCGCCTGCCAGCGGCGTCTCCTCGTCGCCCTACCAGGAGACCTACTACGAGCGCCCCGACAGGTCACTCACCATAATACACTCTCTTTACACTTGATACTTTAAAGGAGTACTCGTACTCGTCCAACGGAGACTGTCGCTACCCCGCGCCCGCCAGCGGCGTCTCCTCGCCGCCCTACCAGGAGACCGACGAGCGCCCCGACAGGTCACTCACCATAATACAGTCTCTTTACACTTGATACTTTTGTGGCGGTACCTACATACGCCACAAATAAACAACGCGTCATACTGACGTCACACGAATTCTACATCTCGCAATCAGAGTTTACCGTGCAACTAGCAAACATAGAACTTCCCATAACACCCATCTGGTCGGAGGATCCTCCCTTTTCTATGGAGGACGAGTGAACTTTACTCCCTGTTCCTCATGTCTCCACACTTTAAAGGCTTATACAACATTATTTTTTGTTTATTCGAAACTCGAAACACGTGTCCAGTATTTTGTAAAAAAATATAAATACAAAATTTTAAAAAGATGTCATGAAAAACCACAAAGTTATGTGCTTGTTATCCTACTTGGCTGTCCCAACAAAAATATGGTCCACGCTCCGCTAAGGCGGGTGAGCAGGACATTGACCTCTGGCGTCAGCTGTTGCGCGGGCGATCAATGACCTAAGCTGCGTACCGCGCTCGGTAACCATATTGTAACAGTTTCTAAATGTATTTGTGAAATATTCTAAACAAACTGTATTCGGGTTTCGATTTCATAAACAAAAAATAAGGTTGTATTAGTACGGGAGGCCAGAGCATTTCAAAGAGCAAAACATAATATTGTTGAACATCAGGAATGTACATTGTCGTGAAGATGTCGGTGTACCGTCACAGGTCAGAGTCGTACGGACACATGTCGCAGCGCGGCAGCGGCGAGGCGTGGGAGGAGCGAGCAGGACCGCGACACGGCAGCACGCACGCGACCGAGCGAGACAGGGACAAGGACTACCCCTCCGCCGTCATGGCCGAGCAAATCAAATCAAATCAACAAGTACGAAGCAATAATCGAAAACATCTACAGCAACAACTGCAACGAGAACTTTGAGAACTAAATCCAATGACTTCTGTTATGTAGTGTTGTTGTGTGTGTGTACGACACACACTTCGTGGACGCAAGGGAAGATTTCGGTGCGACATCCGCTACTTTCTACTTGTCATTGCCTACTACCGACTGTACCTTAGTTGCCATTAAACTTCGTAACCCTTAACGGGCATTTTAATACCCCTAGCCCGTAACAATACATATTCCTTCATTCTTTCTTAAATGTAATTATTATTTTAAGTAAACTATTATCTAAGTGAAAGTCTCACCAGTGAAAGCCTCTTTGAAGTCGGCTAGTATTTGCGTGGCTAATTGTTGTCTGATGGTCGTCACTTGGTCACGGAGAGTGGACAGCTCGCGGATCTCGCGATAGCACTCGAAGTGTTGTAGAACCTGGAACAGACCACCGAGGCCAACTTGTAGGAAAATTTGTTCCTTCTAATGTCGAAATATGAAAAAAGGCCTTGTTCATTTATTTTGACGAAATTAGTGATTACATACAAACTGAGGCTCTATAAATAACATTTAGCCTCATCGTTAGCCGAGACTTTTCCAGCTGTTGGGAAAGGTTTAGATTCTAATTGGAATCAACTGAATCCACAACCCAATGACACACACACACATACACACATAATAATAAGCATTAAATTTAAATATCACTAGATAACCAGAGTAACACTGTAGCATCATTGTACTGTTCTATGTAAATACTCCTTAGCCAAACACTGTTTCTTAAGATACAGGACAGCCTAGTTTAAGATACAAAGTTTTATTTCCTGTGTACAGAATCTGGATCAACAGAATTATTATAAAAGGAACCTATAATGTAATAGCTATTTAAAAAACTATCTTAAGAAGCCCGTCTGTAATTTTTTTTTAAATAAATATTATTATTGTTATTATAGTGGAGTCGTGGAAATCTCTACCAGACCGTCCTCCGTCTGGGGGTCGACGGAGGGTGTGCCGGGCTCTCACCGGCTAAAACCACTGGAGCGTTCCTCTTCTTGCCTATGGCCAGGGGTGCGGGTTCTAGTTTGCTATAACGCCGCATCCCCGGCAGGCCTTGACCCGCCGCGCGCGAGATCGGCGGGTCACTCTTCCCCCCCTCCCTCCATCAGGTAGGCGTGTAGGAACAGCCACTACACGCCTACTCCGGCCCTAGCGACGGGCGACGGACTCCCCCGGTCCTCGGCCCGTCGGTCTCTCGTTATGGAGGAAGCGGATCGACCTCGGCTTCCCTCCTCCTCCGGCCAGCGCGCCGTCGGCGCGACGGGAGAGTGCTCAGTGCCTCCCTCTCCCGTTCGGCCGTCTCCTTCGCGGAGATTATCTCCTCGCAGAAGGAGACGACCGCGTCCCATGACCCCTCGCTGTCCATCATGGCTCTGACCACGGCCGGCAGCGAGAGGTCACTTCCGCCGATCGCTGCGGTGAGCGCACGGCGCTGCTCGTCCCACGCTGGACACTCCTCTAGGGTGTGCCGCGCCGTGTCCTCTGCCCCGCCACCGCAGTGATGGCACGCCGGTGTCGGCTCCCGACCGATACGACACATGTAACTGCCGAAACACCCATGTCCGGTCAGCACCTGCGTCGCACGGAAGGTGAGCGCCCCATGCCGTTTCCGGTCGATCCACTCCTCCATGCAGAGTCTTACCGCCGCTATGACGGCGTGCCCTGCGCTGGGTTGCGCAAGTCTCTCTCGCCACTCCGCCACCAGGACTTGGCGGAGCTCGGACCGCTTCGCCTCCATCACTCTCGGCAGAAACGATCTTTCGCCCCGCTCTCGGGCCTCCCCGCGCCATTTGTAAAGCGACGCGAGGGCTTGGGCCTCGAGATCCCAGGGCGCCGATCCGGCTAGGAGGCAGGCCGCCTCGTAGGAGATCGTGCGGTATCCTCTTATTACCCTGACTGCCGTCGCTCACTGCGGCCCGTGGATGACCGCAAAGTTGCGAGGCGTCAGGTGATCCGCCCACACTGGGGCCCCGTAAAGGGCCATCGACCGCACGACTCCTAGGTACAACCACCGGCACGATGAGTCGGGCCCCCCGAGGTTCGGCAGTAGTCGTGATAGCGCGGCCGCGGCCGTTCTCAGTTTGGGGGCCAGTTGCCGGAAGTGCGGCCCGAAGTTCCACCTGCCGTCGAGGACGAGACCGAGATATCTCATTGTCGCCCCGACGGCAATGCGAACGCCTCCTACCTCGATGTATGAGCCCGCAGGTGGACCCCGCCGGGCCCCGTGAAAACACAGGGCCTCGGATTTGTTGAGGGCCACCTCCAGGCCCAGACGCCGGATCCTCTGGACCACTTGCGCAACCCCTGCCGTCGCTAGGATGGCTGCGTCGCGATACGTCCTCCCTCGCGCAGTGACGAGCGTGTCGTCAGCGTAGCACGTGACGACGACGCCGTGGAGGAGCACGCCACGCAGCACCCAATCGTAACCGATGTTCCACAGGAGTGGGCCTAGAACCGACCCCTGTGGAACACCGCACGTTGTGTCTCGCCGATGCCAGCCACCACCGTGACCCGGGTAAATAACATGCCTCTCTGCAAGGTAGGCCCCGACTGTTTGGCGGAGGTAGGGCGGCACCCCGTGGAATCGGAGCGCCTCCCTAATGCAGCTCCAGGGCAGGGTGTTGAACGCATTGGCGATATCCAATGACACCGCCAACACCATCTCGCCCCGAGAGACGGCACTCTCCGCCGAGGCCTTCACGCGCATTATGGCGTCGACTGTGGAGCGCCCTTGGCGAAAGCCGAACTGGTCGTCCGCTAGGTCCGGCCCGATCGTGTTTAGATGGCGGACGAGGCGGTCTGCAATTACTCTTTCAAAGAGCTTGCCCATCCATAGACCAACCGCGGCAAACATAGCTTAACCTGATCAATCTACCTGTGCAGCTGTTATAATATAGTCTGTCAAACATGATTTTGTACACAGTTTATTTGGCAAACACTATTAATGAGAAGACAAATAATAATTACAACCATAGTACCTAATCCGTAACTGAAAAGAGGTTAGGCAGCCCTACCTCCATAATAGCCTGCATTGGCAGAACAATCTCCTTGTACTGCCGGCTCTGTGTCATGTTCCGCAGAGTGTCCACACCCCCCACCAGCATGTGCAGGTGGTTCAGTGCTGTGATAGCAGCTGTCAGGTTGGACTTGGCACAGTCCAACTGTTTGATCTCTGAGGTTATCTCACGAACCATGCTCTCACTGCGTTCAGCTTTCTTGTTTATGTCTGCTACCTAAAATCGTAAATTGGTTAATTTTAGACATTATTGTTAGTGTAGTATTATGACTTGACATCACACCTGTTGTTTCCCAAGGAATAGGTAAAAGTGCATGCATTAAGAGCAAGCCTGTTCCCAATATTGAGGTACAAATACTAAGTTTGGGGTGGTAACATTCATTGCATTGTTTGGTAGAATAAAAATGTAAGCAAAGGAATTCAATTTCCATGAAAATTCTTCAGATAGTGTCTGAAAATGGGTTAGATACAGAACAAAACAACAAATTTTGAAATGTTTCTGTGTAACAACATCAAACAGCTTAGATACTACAGTCATAATGCTACCTGTAATGCTAGTTCTGCTATACATGTTTGTGCATCAAGCAATGCCTGCTGCCCGGCATCCCTCTGCTCTGCCTGCGCTCTAACAAGTCTCCGTATGTCGTGCTCCACGCCTGCCAGGTGAAATTCACAGCGAGCAGCCGCACTCTCCACTCCAGAGAGAGATTGCTCAGTTGGGAATACTCGGTTGATATATGCCACTGCATCAAACTGTGAAAGATGAAACTAAGTAAGACAGACGACTAAAAATGAATTTTCAAATAAGTTTTTATAAAGGGACTGTATAATATTACGATCGTGCGAATATAAGAGCGGAAAATCAAACCAAAATCAGTCGATGAAACAACGACGTTAAAACAATATTCAATGAGTTTAAATCGCTTAATCGATAGGTGGCTCTCACGCGTAGTTGTATGAAATTAAATTTAGGTTCAAATAAAAGCAATAACCAAACAAGAAATAAGGGCAAAATAAACAAAAGTCCAACTCACTTCCGCACTATCAAACTGTTCAGTTCCTCCCATCATTTCCTCAATCCGGCTCATTACAGAGCTCGGAAAGTTGATCTGGACCTCCGGCCCACTATCCTTGTCGTCTAATATATCGTTAGAGTCCATATTTTTATTTATTTCTTGATCACTTTTTGAGGAAAATAAAAATCACAATTTCACTAGCCCGCAGGCTCCGTTGACGTTGGTAACGTCACTGTCATTTGTCAAATTGATGTTTACGGTTCAGTGTTGATAACTCAATCTACAAATTAAGCACCAACGAAGTTCCTAGAATTTATAAAAATGCCATACTGCATAGCTATTCACAATTCATGGACAGCTTTGCCCCCGAGAGCAAATAGCTATAGGAATATTAGAGATGATTTGAATCAAACTTCAAGTACAATTACAGGCACTTATTATTATTTTCCAAGGAGGGTTAAGTTAATCACTCAGAAAAATGAAGCTGTCCAATACAATTATTAGACAAAACGTAGTAGAATTAGAGTAGCATACATTATACAATACAATACAGACACCAACAGATTAAGCTACCAGAAATCCACCTTATTCAACCTTGACTTTAATGCTTCAGCTAGTACCTATTCTGTAATCTGTGCTTCAGCGAAGAAAATGAATATCTACTAAATAATAAAAAACAGGTAATTTTTTACCGGTTTTTTTTAGATGTGGTGGCATGGCATCTATTCATACATAATGGAAAATAACGCACAAGAAGCTTCTTGTTTATCGTTTTTAAAGTAAAAGAAAATTATGTATTAATCAGCAACATATACTTTGTTATCATATTTTAATGATTTTGTTCGATTTGCTTACTCGATTGATCATAATTCATAAACGGATCTTTCGTTTATGAGGAACGCTACTAACTTTTATGGTAGAAAATGATAAGTTGAGTAAACATTATTTTTAAATCCAGCAACATCATACGAAAACTCAAAAAGTGACGTTTTCATTCCCATTGTTTGATCACGATCAGTTACTGTCAAAATTTTCAAACTCACAGTTTAAGTTTTTTTTATTGGATGGAACATTTCGCCTTTATCAAGTCCTGTATTTTATCTTTCAATAATTATTGTTTTGATTTATTGTCACACTACCAATATTAAATGTGTGAAGAATCGGTCTTATTCGAAACAAATTCAACCTCGCTAATGTAATCAGTTGTTCCTTCATCTTCACACAGCTCACAGCTGGCTTATCGTGAGTTAGTGAAAACGTACACAGCAATTAACTCGACCGTCAACGTCAAGTGAGCGGAAACATCGTGTGCGGGATTGCTTTGCTTTTCAGTAATCAGTTATTTGGACGCGCTCGGGCCGGGTGTGTTGCCGTCGCGTGTTCCGCCGCAATGAACTCCGCGCAAACCTTGCCGTAATAATAGTCTCAAGTGTTAGTTTTTCTACCAGTTTTGTATACAAATACCTGTGTCAGTGAAGTGATTAACCATGGCTCGTCTCACTGAAGAAATGGTGATCGCGCGATCCAAACAATCGGACCTCAGCGCGATAAAGAAGCTGAACTGCTGGTGAGTACATGACTCAGGGCTCGTAATCATACCGGCGGCGGCAGACAAAGAACGTTCGGAAATTAAAATCTTCAATGGCCTAGTCTCTGTTCGCTCGCAGTGGTTTGTCGTAATGTGAAATCGCAGGCAGTGCAGTGCACGGAGGCGGAACGTTAACGTATTTGTTTGCGTTAATGTATTACAGTTCGTAGTCTAAGGTTTTATCATAAATTCATTGTAGCTGGCTGAACATTCATTGCCGTGTTCTTTCACTTTTATGAATGTAATATGTCCAAAGAGCATGAGATTGTTGTATTAATCATTTTAATTAGTAAAGTTAATGAACCAGTTTATGAGAATTAACTGTGAGAAAACTATTCATTATGTTTACTAAGAGCTTTATCAGTGTTATTTTGTCATTTGTATTTTTTAAGAAAATAATTTTTATACTTGAAAACTTATTTATGGTTTCACAATTAGTATGATTGGTGCAACATCTTTTGGCCTCAACAAAAAAAGTTATAATAGTTTTAACAAATAGCTGTACTCAGTAAAGTTGGTAACAAAGATAAGGTTTAAAGATCATATTATTGTTGGTTGTGGTAGATATAATGTTTGATTCCATTATCAGTAACATAATAGTGTTACTGCATACACAACATACATACACAACAACATACATATCAATTGTTATGTATGTTGTTCATTTTAAGAAATTCTGGGCAACTAGCCTAGATCTCGTTTACAAAACCTACCAAGTACCGTCTTGGGACTAATTAATAAGCCTGTAATGTTTTAATTGTTGGGACAAATGCACCTCTTCTCTCTAAAGGGTGGTAGGCCATAATATATGAAGTAAGCTCAGTGCAGGTCAGCCCCCGGGCTGACCAATGTAGGTAATTCAATAACCTATTGGATGAACAGACTGTGCCTCTTGTTTCTACTTTATGGAATGTAAACCCCCAACACACACACATGGTATGTACACATTCCAATAGACTTCAAGCCTATTGCCATCAATTAGATATAAATCCAGACTGCTACCGAGAAATTCTTAATAGAAGTACACAGTATCACATCACACAACCTTTCAAACCATAAACTTCATACTGAGCAGTCACTAGATGAAAAAATGTTATCCATGTCCTAGATAAGATTACATACTAGAGTTCAGTGAATGAATCTCTTCTTATCTAACAGATGTATATTACCCACTTATCCATACACTCAGGATCACAGTTATCACCAGATAATACTGTCATCATTTTATAATGAGAAAATGATCATGATACATAGACAACATACTTATATCAGCCATCATGTAGTGTGTCATTTCCTGTCCAATGATATGCACGATTATCTTACTTGTCTGTGGTTAGCAGCTTCCTGGATGATAGACTATCTTGTAACCTCACACAAATCTTATAAAACAAAGTGATGTACTTACCTATCTATCTATACTTAAGTAGGTACTTACACCATAATAAGCTGAAATGATCTGAAATCAGCCAAGTATGCTAAAAGCTGTGATGTGTGTGCGCATTTACAGCAAAATCTCTAATGAGCAAAATTATACAACATTATTTTTTCTTTATACAAAATCTGAATTACTTATACATATAGTTTGTTCAGAATAAGCAAGAGAATCGATTCCAATCATTTTTACACATTGTTATATCTTTTCCCAAATACATTTAGAAATTGTTGTAGTGTGGTTACCGAGCGCGCAACACAGCTGACGGTAGATCATAGTACTAGACGCGCAGTGTGACAGCACCCCTCCCCCGCGCCGCGCCGCTGCAGGTGCGGGCAGGCGAGCAGTGCATTGACCATATTTTTGTTGGGACAACCAAGTAAGATTAACAAGGTCATAACTTTGTGGTTTTACATGATATTATCTTTTTGAAATGTTGTACCTAGATTCTTTACTGAAAAATACTGGAACATACGTGGGGGTGTTTCGGATACCCAACGACATGCCGGACCTAAGTTTTTTTTTATGACGTCAATCGATGGGCCTCCCTGTATATTCTGTACTGCAACTAAACATGTGGACATTGTATTTAAATACGACTGTAACATCATTATACCATGTTTATGGCAATTAAAGACTTATCTGAACAGTTTGTTTGAATGCTAGTCTTAGCCCTTTATGGCGCAAGGTGATTTTTGTTATTAATTGTACAGAACCTATGTAGCAAATGGGGATTTATTAAAATGAAGGAATAGCATGACCGGTGTTGCGATATGACCGTCGGGTCGGAAGGACAAAAAATCTCTCACAGACGAAATCACAGGCATAACTTAGTTATATGATACTAGCTTTCCGCGCGCGGCTTCGCCCGCGTGGAAATCGGTTATATCGCGCTTTTTAGATTTCCTTCGGGAATATCAAATTTTCCGGGATAAAAAGTACCCTATTATTTAATCTGGACTTCTAACTTTACGTCTACATAATTTCAAAGCAATCGGTTCAGTAGTTACGGCGTGAAAGCGGAACAAAGAAACAAACAAATTCATATTAGTATGATTGTCATTTGTCTGCTGACTTCAGCGAGAAATTCTTCTCCAATCTTAAGCAGCCGTAGCGCCACTAATGTGTTTCTTTATAAACCCCGATGTCTTAAGTATGTACTGTACTTTACAATCAGACATGTTTATCCATCCCTGCAAAAACAGATGCACTGGTTCACCTGTGAGTGACGAGTGAATGAACAGAACAATTCGGCTGGCCTGTATTGTTTCCCACACTTGATATGTGGCGGAGACCGCCTTCTACTGCTGCTTGCGTGTCTTTGGACGAGACAACTGCGTGTCGTGCAAACACAGTAAAGGGTTCCGTAGCCAGGATCAATGTTTAATACATGCAAAAAATCGATCCAAAAAATAAGAGCATATCTAGTATACATTCAGTCAAAAAAGTATCGGGAATGGATGATTTGTTTATGGTACCAAATTCATATTTATGATTTTTTTGTTGTTGTTAGATTGGCACAACTGTATTCCATTTTGGCGCGGAGTTTGAGTTGTATCTGTTCTTTATATTAAACACAGTGCTGTTTTTAGTTACATCATATCTAGTGTAAATTGCGAATTTCACAACGGACAAAAACATTGAACAAAGAGTTTTTCTTAAATTTTGCGTCTCCAATGGAATTTCGTGTTCGGAGTCACTGAAAATGTTACAGAGATTTCAGTAATGAGACAAGATTTGCCTCGCTCTGGGAGGCCATCAACCTCTGCAACTGAAGTTAACATGGCAAAAGTGAAGGAAATAGTGACTGAAAATCCTCATTCTAGTTTGAAAGAGATAGCCGCTGAACTTTCTGTGTCTCACGAGTCGATTCGTATCATTTTAACTAATGATTTGGGTATGAAACATGTTGCCGCTCGGCTAGTCCCAAAAGACCTGAATTTTATCCAAAAACTCAATCGCATGATAGTCGCTGAGGAAATGCTAGAACGAGTCAATTCTGACCCAACATTCGTAAAACGCATTGTTACTGGCGACGAGACGTGGGCTTATGAGTTTGACATGCAAACAAGTCAACAAGTTTCGGAGTGGAGCCTTCCAACTGAACCAAAACCGAAAAAACCACGCCAAAGGCGATCAAAAGTCAAAGACATTTTGACTGTTTTCTTTGACTATCGCGGTGTTGTGTACTCGAAATTCTTACCGGTAGGTCGAACGGTAAATAAAGAATATTATTTGAGTGTTATGCGGCATTTAAGAGAGCAAATTCGTTGAAAATGGCCAGATTTGTTTGAAGAAAATTCTTGGATTTTGCACCACAATAGTGCGCCTTCGCACAAGACTATCATTGTGAACGAATTTTTGACCAAACACTGAGCAAATACCATCGAACAACCACCATATTCACCAGATATGGCTCCAGCCAACTTCTTTCTATTTGTTAGACTCAAATTACCACTTCGTGGCACCCGTTTTCAATCTGTAGAAGACATAAAGGAGAATTCGCGGCGAGAACTGAACTCAATTACGGAAACAACGTTTAAAAAATGTTTTGAAGATTGGATTATCCGTTGGCGTTAGTGTTTCGTTTCTGAAGGGGCATACTTCAAAGGTGATAAAATAAATTTGGATGAATAACAAAAATTTTGTGTATTATTGCACTTTTCCCGGTACTTTCTTGACAAAGTAGTATTTATGGGATTCAACAACACCTAGATGCTTCGGTGTAGGTATTAATTTTTGGTTTTCCATCTTCTCATAATTTTACTTAACATTTGTTTAGTGAATACACCATCGACTCTACAATAAAAGGATATATGGCAGGCAGACCTGTTGATATTTAACAGATCGGTGTTTGCAATTTGACTACGGAACCCTAAAAAAGCTCCATGCTGTCGAATGTCGGCTGTCGAAGTTATCAATCACAATCCATACTAATATTATAAATGCGAAAGTAACTGTCTGTCTGTCTGTTACGCTTTCCCGCTTAAACCTCTTAACCGATTTTGATGAAATTTGGCATAGACAATATTTAGACCCTGAGAAAGGATATCTATAGGCTACCTTTTATTGAAAAATCTTATATTCCCGAGGGAAACCTAAAAAGCGCAATATAACCGAATTCCACGCGGGCGAAGCCGCGGGCGGAAAGCTAGTAACTTTATAAGTAGCATAATATGACTTTTATGAATACTAAAATATAAAAAAATACTATACTACCACGTACACAGCGTGCTATTTTCTTAATAAGGCAGTAGACCAACTAGTTATACTGATACAAATGGGAGACTGGTTCTTTTCTCAAGTTTTTTGTTGGCAATATTTCATTCTGTGGTTTGATATCGTGGGTGGAGGAAAGAGTTCCTAGTCAGGTGATCTGTGGCTCACGTGTAGATACACATAACGACATACATAGTTCCTGCTTATGTACGTGGGAGGTATTTTAATTCGGCTTCCTTAATTCAGTACCTTTTATGCTAAGACCGTTTGTGGTGGGGATGACGCTCTTGAGAAGGAATGAAATGAAGATATTTTATTTCCTAAATACTTATTTAGTAGTATACTAAATACATAGTAAACAAAATAAAGGATTTAAGTTATTTGTATGAAAGATTACGCGGTAATAAGCGAATTACGATTTACGAGGTATTAAAAAAAACTACTTACTAGATCTCGTTCAAAACAATTTTCGTTGGTAGTTTTTATAGTAGTGTGTTTTTAGATTTTTCATTTTCTTATTTTAGAAGTTAGAGGGGGGGGGCAACATTTTTGCACTTTGGAAGCGTCTGTCACGCAAACTATTCGGTTTAGAAAAAAAGTGTTTTTGAAACCTCGATATTATTTTTGAAGATCTATCTATAGATACCCCACACGTATGTGTTTGTGAAAAAATTTTTTGGAGTTTTAGTTCTAATTAAGTATGGGGAGCCCGTAATATTTTTTATTATTTTTTTATTTTGGCATCAAAATCTTAATGCGGTTCATAGAATACATCTACCAAAGTACTTACTAAGTTTCAACAGTATAGCTCTTATAGTTTCGGAAAAAAATGGCTGTGACATACGGACGGACAGACAGACAAGAAATCTATAAGGGTTCCGTTTTTTGCTTTTTGGCAATGGAACCCTAAAATCTAGGAGGAGTCGGTATTTCCTATCTAAATGAACCAAACTAAACACTAGGTCCGTAAACTGCCTGTCGGTCCGTCGGATCAGGTTATTTCCCCGTTGACGAAATCCGAACTAGTTAGGGAGATCCATCTGTTAACGTTGTCGTCATCCAAAATCATGGATGTCTCTAGAGACTAGAATTAGGCGACCAACTATAAAAACAATTTTCATAATCCGACTGATCGTGTGTATGTATTTACAAACTACTTATAGTCTTGAAAGCACTTCAACAGAATCTATACTATAGCCAAATTCGATAAAGAATAGAGGAAAACAAACCGTTGCTAGGCAACGAGTAGTTTACGCCTAAAAGACAGATGTTAATAAACATTTTCTACCTAGATGATTTTCATCAAAGTAATAATCTTACTTCCTACTAATGTTTATTTATGTTTAGATATTTATTATTTGCATGGAACGCTTAACCGGTTTGAATGAAATATGACACACATGTAAGCTAATTTCTTAATAGGTAAAATTTTTTGATACTTATATATTATACTTAGTCCATACTTGAAAGTATTATAATACATGTGTTATGCAGTTGATTTGAAAATAATTAAAATACAAAAAATTGTATTGACAAACTTTGTTCATTGGTCGAATTCCACAAAATGTGTTTAATACCCGGATTTCATCCATCTTTCTTTTTTTGTAGGGCTATCACGTAGAATTAATGTCAACTTTTTAATGGTTTTTCGAAATACCAAGTTATTATGCATGTTATTTTACTGATTCTATTGAATTATGCTGCAATAGGAATTGTTAATAATTAGCATGTAAAAGTCATGTAAATAACAGGGGATTTGTAAAACGTGAATTGTGATAACCCTAAATTGATTTGTTTACCTCTATTCTTTATGAAGCTTGGCGTTGGTATAGAGATACTTTTATGTGTACATTTAATATGTATAAAGTGTATATGTACAATAATGGAATGGATAACCATTTAAGAATTCATTGTACTTCTAGAGGAACAGGACGTAAAGTTCACTCATCCTCCATGGAACAGGGAGGATCCTCCGACCAGACGGGTGTTGTTTCTGGCGGGCACTCGCCCTAGTGGCACGATAAACTCTGGTTGTAAAGTTCACTCATTCTCCATGGAACAGGGAGGATCCTCCGACCAGACGGGTGTTGTTTCTGGCGGGCACTCGCCCTAGTGGCACGATAAACTCTGGTTGTAAAGTTCACTCATCCTCCATGGAACAGGGAGGATCCTCCGACCAGACGGGTGTTGTTTCTGGCGGGCACTCGCCCTAGTGGCACGATAAACTCTGGTTGTAAAGTTCACTCATCCTCTATGGAACAGGGAGGATCCTCCGACCAGACGGGTGTTGTTTCTGGCGGGCACTCGCTGGTTGTAAAGTAAAGTTCACTCATCCTCCATGGAACAGGGAGGATCCTCCGACCAGACTGGTGTTGTTTCTGGCGGGCACTCGCCCTAGTGGCACGATAAACTCTGGTTGAAAGTTCACTCATCCTCCATAGAACAGGGAGGATCCTCCGACCAGACGGGTGTTGTTTCTGGCGGGCACTCGCCCTAGTGGCACGATAAACTCTGGTTGTAAAGTTCACTCATCCTCCATGGAACAGGGAGGATCCTCCGACCAGACGGGTGTTGTTTCTGGCGGGCACTCGGTTGTAAAGTTTATTCATCCTCCATAGAACAGGAGGATCCTCCGACCAGACGGGTGTTGTTTCTGGCGGGCACGCCCTAGTGGCACGATACCGGTTGTGCGATGCAGTATCTGCCGATCTGCGTGACGTCAGTATACCTACACGATGTTCGTGCATGTGGCGTTAGAGGTAGGTACCGCTATACGCTGAAAATAATATGAACAACTTTTTACTGGGACCAAACCGACATCGCGAATAAAAATCTGTAATTAATTAAACTATTAATTTAAAAAAGTTCTTTTTTTCATACTAGGTACTTAATTGTAAACGGCGATTAAAAAATTTACATTAATATTTAAAAAAGGATTTAAAACATTAAAAAATCATTGTTCCAAAAAAAAAAAAACATACAAAATGAAAAATAACTTAAATCGGCAGTCGGTGTGTTTGTTTTTATATTTTCGTTTCTGCCACCGACTTCCGAAACTAGTTATTTTCACTTTCTGTTGATTAGATTCTGTGTATAGAGATTGTGTGAGCAAAATATTGTAAACATCTTGTTATTCCATTCACGGTAAACCGCCATCTTACCAGTCAGTCTGTTAGCCAATTTTACTGCTAAGGAAATATTCTGCGCTCTTATTTGTCCTTACATATTTCATACTTGACCCTAACTCTACTGAAACAATCCGTCCTTGAGCAACTGTGTCGCCTAGATCGCGTAACAATACGCAATACTATACTATACCCGTTTTCACTGCACTAGGCGACACTTAAAATGAATGTCTAAATAAAAGCTTTGTTAAATTTTCAACTCTCTGATTTTGTATTGGACGTTTCTTCTCAAAGCTAGTATACGTACTAGGAAACGCCGCGGTCATCAAACTGAACTAATAAAAATTTCGATCCAGCCGTCCCTTGCTGTTCTCTCCAACTACGCCCTAAGCCGAGGTTCGTACCCCACAGGGGATGCCCTTAGCGTGTAGTCGCTTAGTTTTTAAATGCCCCTGTCTGGAGGCTTTAAATTCATTTAAAGCAGCCGCAGGATAGTCCGGTTAAATAGTCACGGCCTCTCAAGGTCAACTACGAGATGCCATAATAATTAAAAAAAAAAAAAACAACTTTGGATGCGGGGTCGATTAATAATTTCTCCCGCGCTGAAGATTAGCCGCTATAGCTGAAATAATTTCTGGAGGAATATTATATGAATTCGGTTATATCGCGCTTTTTAGATTTCCCTCGGGAACATCATTTTTTTTTTTTCAATAAAAGGTAGCCTGCGTCCTTTCTCAGGGTCTAAAGATTGTCTGTGCCAAATTTCATCAAAATCGGTTGAGCGGTTTAAGCGGGAAAGCGTAACAGAGAGACAGACAGAGTTACTTTCGCATTTATAATATTAGTATGGATAGTTGCCCACAGGCTGTGGTGATCATTTACCATCAGGTAGGCGGGCTTGTTCTCTATCAATCTCCACGTGATCGTGAACCGCTTCAGCTTCAACTTGTACCGTTAGCAAACTGTTTCTAATGAACTCTTTCAGAAAAAATAAGTAATCAGGTCTCCAGATGACCAGGTCATAATCAGCCAACAGTAGTCCATAGGCGTCTTTAATGGCGTACCATTTAGCTCAATTCTAGACAACTCACATGCCTTTGCTGTAAGGCGTTCTACGAAGATCGTCGCTGTGCGTACCCTGAGGGTGTCCTACGTTATGTTTGTCGATCCGCGGTGTCCAGTCAAGAACACGACTGCCATAACGTTCATCAGTTGTACGGCTAATATGACCGGCGCATGTCACTTTCCTGACATTTTCCTGAAGTATAACAATATTTATTGTCTGCTTGCTTATCTCGGTTCTCGATCACCTCGTTCAGGGTTCGAACAGGCTAAGAAGAATACGCGACAAATGATCGCAGCAATCGCGTATAACACAGCTTGAGCAACACTAATATAACAGGTTTCACACACAATTCTACTACAAACCCTCCCAAGTCATTAAATCAATTAGCAGTCCTCATTAAGAGATGCTCAAAAGTCACAGTTACATAATATAACTATACGTATAACATAAGATATGCATACATAGAACGCACCGGATCTAAAGAATAACACTACTCTCGGATTTACTTTCTGAATTACGACACCTCGTAAGTATTGCACATCAAATTTAGATTGCCGCGATGGCCTCACGATAAGAGCCGCGCCAGCTGATCGGAATCAATGGCTGACCATCATGATACCGCCATTTCTCGTGGTAGTATTCAGCTGCTTCCAGTTGGACTGCAACTTACTGGAAGCCAACTTCAACGGAAAAGACTGGGCAGATGAATTCGGACAATGCCCCAGTAATACAGGGCGGACGTTGAAATGGACGAGGAAAGCCTTAACCGGTATGGCTACAGGAACACGTTGTGAGGATCACCGTTCTTTACTTATGAACTGAATACTATCTGCTCAGATATTAGAAAAAAAGGTTGCAGTCTGCTATAATAAGTATAATATGTCGCCACCAGGAGTCATATAGTATGTATAATATAATATCCAACTGACACCAACCTATAATACGGATAATAGTATTTTCCGTTCTATCTAAAATAATTTTTACACGTCATATAAAAATTTTCGTACCTTAGTATGAGGCATAAATGGATAAACAAAGCCCTGGGGTCATAATCGATCATGTGAGGACATTTAGATTAGTGTCTGAAGTGGTGTTTTAAGGAAAGAACCACAGAACACAACAGGTACCTGCACCCCAATATAGTAACACGATTTTAATCACAATCTGAATTATTTTCGAAGGTTTTGCAAGTCTCGTCAACAACGTAAATAATTGAGTGACAAATGTTGTTGCACTGTCAAAATGAAAGCCATTGCTATTGTTAGTGTATTACGCACAATGTTACCTCACTGTCCAGACAGTGCAAGCATTGCGTTTGCGGAGCCATTGTATTTCAACAAAGACGCTTATGCGTCATAAAGGAAGATTAGAAAACCCGTTAACAAAGAGTAGGCAGATCAGGTTACCTTAAATAGCTCAAATATGAACATGACCTAATTCCTTTAGAGGTCTTTACTTCTAGTCTCACTAAATTGTAACGTTCATAACTTCAGCATCAAGAGTGTTTGCTTAGCAGCCCCTATAATGACTTTTAAATTCATTCTATGGTCGAACATAACATCGAAATAGTAATTTGACTTTTGCAAATATCTCGAAAATGCTGCTGTAGTCTGTGGTGATATTTTGGAGGAAGTGTTGACACAAGTCGTCTAGTATTTTATAGATAATTTGATGCAGACCCATGTCAAATTGAGGATATTTCTCTATAGTGACCTGGGCAATCTCAGCAATAACGGAATGAAACATTTTTGCTGAACTATTTTGCACGGTAAGAGCAGTGGTGGACCAGAAATGGCCTCGTCCTAAGAGTCATAAGACGCTTTGCTGTGTGTATAGTTATTTCGTCACCACTGCTCTCAACGAAAATATTATGATGAAACCGGCATGTCCTAGAACCAAAAAATCGAAGATATGTGGTGTGACGTGTGACAGCACAGTCACGGGCGTGACTGTGCTGTGTCGCATGTGTGCACTGAGCTGCGCGGAGATGCTTGTGGTCATTATAGGTTGTTTATTCATAGCCCTCCTTTAGCACATAAGTATTCTATGGTCGTTCAGTTCGTGGAGACAAGTAATCTAATTAGAGAATGTGATTCGTGCGTGACAGCGCCGGATTCCAAGCGCGTCTTACCGTTGTGTGCTCGATTATGCCACTTTACTCCTTATGTCATCATCGCAATCGGACGGTTATCACATACATACATCTATTATATATTTTTTAAGTAATTTACGAGAATATTTTTTTATTTTCATTATTATTTTAATGTTCATAATGTTCATTCGTTAAAAAGGAGCAGTTTCAGTGATCACTGCTTACCATCAGGCGCGATTGCGGTCAAGTGCTAGTTTATAACTTTAACTCAAGTGTTAATAACTTTTACTTGTTTGTTCGTATTTCAGTTTCGGGACGGTATGTGTTATGAAATGCTAGTTTTTTCAGGTTCGCCCACTTGAAAGTCGGACATTATGTAGCTATTGGAAGCCGGCTGTGTTAAATATGCCATTTACTTGTTGAGCGTAGACGAACAACCTCAGGTGACGGACGGGCTGTCGACTTGTTTATAATAATTAAATAACTTTTTTTAAATCGAATGTTAGAACAGGTTTCTGGACATAACATCGAACTTTTACTCAAATGAAAGGCTATTAGAAAGTGTGAGTAGGTAAATACACTCAGCACAGTCATTCATCACACGTCCGCGCGTCATATGTATCTACACATGCATCTCATCTTCAGAAGCAATAGCGTGCCAAGTTCATACGCACTGCTCAATAGCAGGGGCGAATTATGTTGCAACTAGCTTTTGGAAACAGATTCATGCGCGTGGAAACCTACCACGATGCTTCCCCTGGGAGTAGTCAGACTGGTACTACAGAACGCTGCAGAACGTAGCACCGGAATAACAGTATTCTGTCTTAACAGTTGATTATAGTTCATAGAGTTTCAACTGTTAGATGTAAAAAGGTAGACTGATCGGCGGATGCACAGTATAATAACTAGTATGATGCGGTGTAATCTTCGTATAAAGCGTTAAAATATCAACCACGCATCAATGATGCAGGGGACTGACCGCCAAGAGTGGGCTTCAAACTCACTTATACAGGTAGCACCTCGCGGAACATAAAATCCTTTTCCCTGAAGTAGGAGAGAGTTCCTCTCCTGAATAATTGATGGCCTTACATATTTTACGAGGAAGTGTAGCACGCATTGCCACGACGTGACATTTTTCACGGATTTTATCGACACTCTTACGATATGTGACAACTCGCGGCATACGTGACACATGTCTGGCGGAGATTTAGCTCCTCCTTACTTCTGGAACCCCTAAGTTAGAGCTGTATAGTGCATGGACCACATTTCACAAGTCTGAAGTGTTTTAGTGCCATCTAAAGAAGGACGTCTTGAAGGAGTTCCTGGCCACTAATGGTATTGGTATTTTTTATACCTATCAGCATAGGTATCTAAAATAATAGCCAAGTTGTCCTTGCGAGAATCGAAACCTAAACGCTCTTGCTAACACTACCTACATGCCACTAACGAGTCAATCCACTAGGATCAAAATCATTTGCTAGTCTCTTCCCATCTACGTTGGGATCTGCTTCCAGTCCAATTGGACCAACTGTCTCTCTGACCTCAACAACACAGTTTCTGGAGAGCAAGACACACCCAAAAAGAATAATCATTAGTAATTAATACGTTACGGAATCTTGCATCATCTTTCTAACTGACCAATCCTTTGATTATTTCAAATCCAAAGTGCCTACAATAGGTTTAAGTAAAATAAATACTATGAATTGGAATTTCCATTCTCCGTCCTATAAAAATCCTCTTTGCTCGTACTGTCATTATCATACTCCAATAAAGACTACTTGCAATTACCTCCAGTATGGTGAATCAGGATGCCTGTGTCGTCATCGTCGCCGCTGCTGACTGGCTGCGTGTCGTCAAGGGCGCTATGTAGCGAGGCTCCTTATTTGGCTAGCTGTGGGTGGCGCGCGCGGCGACCTCGGAGAGAACTGATCTTTTGTTATCCAACTTAGCTGTAGGAATGAAGCACATCGTACCTGATACGTTGGGCTTAAAGAGAGAGAGAGGAAGTGTCAGACATTTGTATGAGAAGCCGAGAGAGTAATTAAAAAACGACTTTACCATTTTGTTTCACACTGTTCGCGACTTTGTCCGCGTGAAAGTTTTTGTTCCCTTGATACACCCCGCGGCCCGCCGCATCGCATTGCATCATGTTCGTTTAGTTTTCTTTCTCCTTGTTCGGCTCCTAAGGGTCCAAGCGTAATGTTAAGCAGCCTTTAAACTTCTTCAAGAATTTTGTTGAGCTATCAAATGCAAAAGGAATTCTTCAAATTCAGAAGAAAGCGTTCAAACGAATAACCGAACTCTTCAGCTTTGATGATGATGATGATTGTGGCCGGTTTCTGTCATGGTGACTACTTTAACTTCTAGTCAGCTCGTCGGTCATGTGTCTTCAGCTTTATTATGAGTTTAAATTTAGATTGAGCTTCAAATGAGACTTACATAAGTGACAGAGTCGACGTTGTATGATGATCTTTTTCTAAAACTCGAAGATGCTACAAAGCGTACGGGCCTGTATTTGTTTTATGACTCCTAACTATGCGGAAGTTTACAGGCGTCGTAGCTCAGTAGTACTATTGGTCGTGTGATGTGCCGCTCACGGCTCAGGGCTGCTCCTCCGCGGATCCTTCCTATCCCATCATACTAATATTATAAACGTAACATTTATGTGGATCTTTGGTTACTCTTTCACGCAACCATTACAAAATGGATTAATTAAGTACTAAATAGAAGAAATTTGGCACGCAGGTGGTTTATGACCAGAATTAACATATTTTCTTTTTCTTCTTCAGCCTATAGAGGTCCACTGCTGGACAAAAACCTCCCCCAAGGATTTCAATGAATTAACATTATAGGATAGTTTTTTTTTTTCGGATAATCTCAGGGAGTCAAAACGTATGTGGGTGCAATTGCGGGGTACAGCTAGTAAGAGTATAATGTTATTCATGTCCAGTGGGATCGTTTCTTTTGAAGCATATCTATTACGTCTGTCCGCTATCTATGGCAGTTTGTGATTCGTGATGTGATCGTAATTACTTCGTGATTGTGATGCGACATCCACCAGCAGTGGACCCCGCTTATCGGTTCACTTCTGCTTATGATTGTAATTTTCGGACGTACACTATAAAAAAACAACATCAAATTGTATGCCGCGATGGTTTGGGCGGATTTACCTACATCAGCATTTCCCGAATTCCGTACAATGATATGTCCAAATCCTATGAAATTGAGCGAATTTAATTATATTATTAAAATTGGAGCGAGTCAATTGCCATTAACTTCTGTCATCATGTTGTTTTGCAGTCCAAATTCCAGGCTACTACTAAAAAAACCAGATGGGGCAACCCCCAATAAAACATTACCCGACCTGGGAAGAGAACCTAGGACGTCACCCTGAACATTTGCGCCTGTGACCACTAGACTAACAAGGTAGTGTTTTTGTATAAAATACTTAAGTATATGTATTTCGAAACACAAACACGACTGTACCCTATGTACTCAGATAAACATAACATAACCATTAGATATGTACGCCTTCGAATAATGAGCATCTTGCGTATGGCAAATAATACTATAAAGTTTTTGTGATTTAGCGATATTGAACGTTATTACAATAAGATTAAGGCGCTGTGTTCAGTAAAAATAGGCTTCTTAAAACAATTTTTTAGCCAAATGTATACATTTCAGAGCAGCCAAAAATTTATATGTTAATCTTGATTATATGTAGCAGGAAACCATTGTTTTCAAAACACGTTTTGAATTAATTTTCTCGATAGAAAAAAATCCTAAAGTAACCCCTAAAATTGAATTTATAACAGTTGTAACTGTATTATTAATCACCAAATCTTGATAAAATTGAGAAGAGCGATGTAAAATATAATAGTAAATGAAACCATTGTTTTTGTTTATCGATTTAACTAAGATATTCTAAAATAAATAATGTATTTAATGATAAATAACGTGAACGAAACGTCGCTCCATCGCGGCGTCCATTGCCTTCTCTTTCACTTCTATGCTTAGTGACCGCTGAGGCGCAGTGCTTGTCGGACTTTTTTTTTTTTTTTGTTATCGGGGGGAAACCTTCTAAAGGCCCCTGGTCCTTGGGGATAGGACCAGGGAGTGTGGGATTCTTACCTCACTAAAACCACCCCGGTGTCACCATCTGCACATAGCAGGGGCACCGTTACCTCTCAAAAGACCAATCCGGAGCCCCTGCCGTGCAGCGCCTGTTAGGGCACATCTCTGGGAGACTGTAAAGGGGTCTCCCCGAACCTAACTATGTAAGACAACACATGACTACTGTGCGCCGCCTTCCCTGAAGTCGCTCAGTGGGCCAGCTGAGTCCCCGCTCTAATCGCCCGCAACCTCCAGTTCCCGCCTTTCTTAAATGATACAGGCGGGTTTTCCGCTTGTTAGGCGCCAAGGCGGTTACGTCCTCTACGCCTTCCTCTCCGAGCAGGATCGGCTCTCTCACGATACCGCTCGGCAGCCTCCTTCTGGACCATCACAGTTTCACAGAAGGAGACGACTTGTCTCCAGTTTTCTCTATCCCTCAGCATAGCACCCACTACTGCTGGTAGAGAAAGATCTCGCCCGATCCTGTCGACCAAAACCTGCCGCTCCGAGGCCCACGCAGGGCATTCCTCGAGCGTGTGTTGCAATTTGCTGTGGTCTCACGCCCAATCCTGTTAAGGTACTCACCAAAGCAACCATGACCGGTTAGCACCTGGGTCAGTCTATAAGAGATTCGCTCTTCTCTTTTCATCCAGGCTTCAAAGTAAGGTAGAACGGCTTCAACAACGCGCTTATGTGAATATTGCGGCTGCTGCAGCCGCTCACGCCACCGCTCGAGCGCTTGTCGCCATTCCTGCCGCCTGAGCCGAACAACAGCGATTCCTGGCAAGATATCACCACTTTGGCGTATGGCACGGATCCGGCTATAAACCCTCGCGTCCATGTCCGCTAAGATGTCCAGCGGTGGAAAGCGGGCAAGGAGAGTAGCCGCCTCAAATGAAAGAGTTCGGTATCCCCGTGCGATACGAATGGCCATTTTCCGCTGCAAACTGTTGAATTTGGTCCTGCAGCGTCGGACACCTGATAGCCTATTTGACCAAACAGGTGCCCCATAAAGGCCCATCGATCGCACAACACCGGCGTAGAGGCGGCGAACTTCTTCTCGAGGTCCTCCCAGATTGGGTAACAGTCTGTGCAAAGCACCGACTGCTTTCCCTACGCGGGTGGCCAAGCGCTCAAAATGCTCCTCGAAGCCCCATCGACCATCCAGGGTTAGGCCAAGATATTTAATGTATCGACCCACCAGGATTTGCGCATCTCCCACTCTGACGAACGAGTTCGGTGGCTCTCTGCTCCTCGGCAGTTTGTGAAACCAAAGGACTTCAGTCTTATGAGGTGCAATCTGTAAGCCCAGCCCGTGGATGGTCGCCACGATTTTTGCCACTCCGAACTCGGCAAGCCGAATGGTCTCGACAAAGGTGTCCCCACCAGCCAACACCAGCGTATCATCCGCGTAGCAAATGACACTAACGCCAACGGGGAGATCGGTACGCAGCACAACATCGTAGGCGAGGTTCCACAAAAACGGACCTAAAACAGATCCCTGCGGAACCCCGCACGTAATCTCCCGGCGATGAACTCTACCGCCCCGACCCACATAGCGAATATGTCGGTCTCTAAGATAGTCTCCGACGATGCATTGTAAGTATGGAGGCACTCTGTGCTGTACAAGTGCCGCCCTAATTGCATCCCAGGGCAGAGAGTTAAAGGCGTTAACGATGTCCAAGCTTACCGCCAACACCACCCCACCCCGGCAAACCACCTGTTCCGACAGCGATCGAACACGTAGGATTGCGTCCACAGTGGACCGCCGCTGTCGGAAGCCATACTGGCAATCGGCGAGGTCGGGACCAGATCGTGATAGGTGACCGACGAGCCTTCCGGCAATTATTCTTTCGAATAGTTTGGAAACCTCGTCAAGGAGGCAAATGGGACGGTAAGCAGAGGGAGACTCAGGGTCCCGGCCATCCTTCCTTAACAAGACCAATCCGGCCTCCTTCCAACCAGAGGGAAACACGCCCGCGCGGAAGCAGCTGTTAAATAATCGTCTTAGGCGGTCCCCCAGAGCACCCAAAGCCAAAACCCAAGCTCGGCCAGGGATACCATCCGGGCCTGGCGCGGTGTTACGAGCCGCCAAACGTCTGACTGCTCGGTCTAGCTCGCTTTCGGTAATCCCCAACTCTTCAGACCAGTTTGTAGAAGACACCAGTGGTGAAGGACTGTCTCTGATTACTGGAAAGAGCGTATTTACTACTCCTTCCAGTTGACCAGGATCCATAGTTTCCGTGATAGGGGGGACCCATGGGCGTAATTTTGCCATGACCAATTTATAAGGTCTTCCCCATGGATCCCTGTCTAGCCCTTCGAGAAGCTTCTTCCAGCATCTTGACTTGGCATCCGCGATGGCGTGTTGGAGGTCCATTGTTGCCGCTCGATACACTGTATACAGTCTGGCTATTTCTGCCTCCGTAGCTCCTGGCTGTCGTCTGCGTCTGGCGCGTTGATACTGGCGTCGGGATCTAAGACAAATAACACGCAACTGAGCGATATCTTCCGACCACCAATAGACCGCACCAGAACGCTGGGTGCACCTAACCCTGGGCATGGAAGCATCACAAATCATCGCCATTTTATCCCGGAACCATACCGCCTCTTCCTCTGGATCCTGTGGGTTCCTCTGTGAGTTCGTATCTTCCGGCCATGCCACAACGTTAGCAGCTGCGATGAGCATGTCACGGTTGAGCCGCTTGAGAGACCATCGCCGAGACGGGGGGCCAGGATTCGGGCGACTCAGACTATCTGGAGGGCGGAACGTGACATTAAAAACAATGTGGCGATGGTCGGAAAGTGTTATTATCTCCTCCGCCACTCTCCACCCCGACACCATGCGTGCAACTGCGGGACTTGCCCATGACAGATCCACAATTGACTCTCCCTGCCACCGAACGCAGGTGGAAACAGACCCATGATTCAGAAGCCTGAGATCAAGCGATCCAGCCCAGTCTTGTACTGCGCGTCCCCTCGGTGTATCCCGGGTATTCCCCCAGGCTCTAGAGTGAGCATTGAAATCACCTAAGACGAGCACCGGATGACCTGAGCATTTGCACCTGACGCAGCTCGCAACCCTGTCCAAATATCTCTCAAATTCAGTGAGGGAAATATTGGGGGACACATAACATCCCACCACTGCCAAAGGTCCCCATTCCACTGCAACAAATCCTTGCCCCTTACCTAGTAAAGAGCAGTGAGGCCCACCGCTTCCGCCAGCCCAGTAAACAGCGACGGAATTCGCGGTGTCTCGGAACCAGCGAGGATGATCCCAAACGCCGTAGGGTTCCGCTACCACCGCCAAAGCAACTGACCACTCCGCAATAGTTTGCAAGAAAAGGTTTTGTGCATTGCGGCAGTGGTTCAGATTGCATTGAAGTACTTTTAAGGCTGGGAAGTCGAAGTGTCCATTACCTCCGCAGGGTCTGCACCCAGTGGTGCCTGCACCATCCCTTGTGATCTAGCGGGAGCGTAAGAAGCTTGTTTCTTGCGCGGAGCGCACTTCTTACCCCCCAACCGATGATCCGCTGGAAGACCTTGATCTGCACACAATGGGCACCTCATGATTTGCGACGTGCACTCTCTCGCTTTATGATCTCCCCCACACGCGTAGCACTGGGTACTTCGGTCAACTGTTCCAGTGCAATGGCGGCGGACGTGCCCGGGCTCGAGGCAACGGAAGCACATCATGCGCCGTGGCTTCAAAATTTGAACTCTTACTATCGTCCAACCTAAACGCATGCGTTTGTCGAACGCTAGTTTCCTTATCGCTACTAGAGGGCCGCGGACCCAGACGTGCCCCAGAGAAGTCGGCGGCCGACGAATTTCACCTACTTTAACATCTTCAGGGGAACAGCCACCCACTTCGGCAATAGCAGCTGCCACTTCCTCCGGTGTGACGGCATCGTCGAGATCCATGATTCTCGCCTCGGCTCTCTTAGTTGGGCGTGAAATCTTTACATTAAATTCGGAAAGGACCTCTCGCATTCGATTGGCGAGACTGTCCGCCTTGGTGGAAGAGTCGGCGCCAGCGACGGTAATCAGAACACCACCATCAACAGCCCTTTTCTGGCCGACTGTGTCAATGCCAACATCGGTTAAACGAATTCGCTGTCTTAAAGCTGACATAACCTCACCGATGTTGGCAGATGAACCCTCTCTTATCGAGACTGCAATAGCCGCCGTGGTGGGAACCCTGGGCAGTTTCACTGACTGTTTTCTCTCTTTTATAGTAGTGGCAGATTTTGCTTTCTTTCCTTTCCTCCCTACCACAGTAGACCATGCCTCTGTCTCAGTCATTGTCGCATCCTGCACAGCTCTGGAAGCCTGCGCTTGGTTGGACACTGCTGACACAGGGGGTAACTCCGCCGATAGAGCGACCTTTTTGCTTTTTCCCTTTCCCCTCCCCATTTTCTTAACTGGATGAGGCACCAAGTGCGATTCGTTAATTGGTTGCGCTTTAGCAACCGTTGGCGAGATTCTCCTCGCGTCGGCAGCAAGTGCCGGACGCAAGGGCCTCTCTGGGGGCAGCCTTCTCTCCATAGCGGCCAGTTTGGGGTTTACCATGCCTCCAATTTCTGAAGATGTATAACGCCGAAGCAGGGCCTCCGACTCATCACATTCAAAAGGTCTGGCCACTGTAGTGACATGACTGGATTCCATCGAAGAAGCTGTCACTTTGGGATTTGCCATAAGTTGCCCTTGACGACTTAGAAGGGCAACTTGCTCTGTCAGCTTCTCGACCTGAGCTGAGAGACCGATAAGCCGAGCCTTCAAGTCAGCGTTTTCATTCTCTAGCCTTTCAACGTTGACCTCAACAGCCGATCGCGTGGCTAACTCGGCTACCGCAGCTTGCACTGTAATTGCTGCTAACTTGAGGCTATGAACGAAGCTCCCTTTTAGGTTGCGAGATTTGTTTGCAACCTCCTCTATTGTCCTGAGACTATCTTTGATGCAGGTATTAAGTTCCGCCGTTGGTTGAGCCTGCATTGTCGTGGCCAACATCTCTGGTTTTGGCAGGTTCTGTTTTGCAGTAGATCGAGTCTTCGCCTGCTTGGCTGGTGGACTCGCAATTTCAGAAACTCCACCGTCCCCCTCCTTGTCATTCAGTGGCTTGCCAAGGATTAACGGCTTAGCAGGTTTCTCCCTGGCCGTAACCGGTCCGCAGCTTCCTGACGTCAGCGTGCGCTTGCGCGTGCGTGACTGCGACGATCTCGCTGACGTTTCGGAGGCATATGATATTTGCGAGCAAGAAGACTCGCAGGAATCACTCACAACCTCAACGGCGACCGGAGTAGACGGGCGTAAAAATTGTACATGTGTTGATACCTTCTCTGAAACTTTATGTGCCTTCTTCGTAGAAGCATTCTCTTTCCGACTGTCTGCGGGAAGATCGATAGTAGTCTGCTCTTTAGGTTCCATTGCTGTTGATGTGCTTGGAATAGAACCCAGCGACTCCTCTTCACCGGTAATTGAGCTACATTGGCTCAGTGTGCCCTTAAAGGACGGATAAAAACTAGAATTCGATTTGAATTTTAAGCGACCAGTGTCCCAGAATACGAATTGGGACTGACCGAACTCTGCTCGGTGAGGGATTCTCCTACTGCGGAGCAGCAGGTACCCTCCTGGGGTAGTTGTTTTTTGTGATTCGCTTTCATAATTATTGCTGAACTCAGCTTTGCCTTTTTTATGGGGTGGGGTCCCCAGGCTGTAGTTTTTTTCTTTTTTTTTTTTTTCGCATAGTCTGGCAGCTAATTAAATCCAAACTTGTCGTCTCACTGTCACTTTCGATGACAATTCAGCATCCACAACTTCTACCACCGCTCCTAAGATTCATAGGCACAACTCAGTAATCATGTGCCACTCGATAAGTCCGCTCCGTAGGCCATCGCACAGCAGATGACAAATGCCTGGATTCGCTCTTCCAAAACTATCACAAATCTCGTATCATCCAATGGCCCGCTCCGTGGGTCACTACACACGAGTCGACGCATTATGAATCGCGCATCGTCCAGCAACATGAGTTCATGTTTAAATCCCGAAACGGCGCGCCCCTCGCTGAAGTCAGATGTTATAGACTCCGACGTCTGTCGGACCTATGTCACTTTTTGCTTTACCCCGCACAGAAAATAATTATATTTACGTGTCTGTTTGTTGATGAATAATCATATTTCGTTTTTGCCCGGGTTCAAACCCCAGGTTTACATTATATGCTTTTGTAGATTTTAATTGAAATAAATGCTTTTTAATTTACTGTTGTATTTTTGCCGATATTTTATTTGATTTTTTTCTGTAATTATTCTTTTTACTTTTTCGCGGCACATTTTTCTTCACCTGTATGTGTTCGGGTTCAAACCCCAGCTTTACGTTGTATGCTTTTTGTTGGATTTCTTATTTGCAATTGTTTTTTTTTTTTAATTATTATTAATTTATCCGATTTTCTGTATTTTTTGTAGTAATTGTTTCCATCTTTTTAAATATATTCTTTTTGTAAGAATTATAATGCAAACTAATATTTAAAATCAATTCGTTATAATTTTCTTTCTACAAATTTCTAGAAATTAATAATAAATAATAATAATAAGCCTTTATTTAACCATGAATTTCTTAGTTCATAATATAATTTAAAAAAAGAAAAACAATAAAAATAACAGTTAATTTGATAATAGTTCAAAACAGTAAATTTAGATTTCATTTTGTTGCATTATTCATGGCCCCTTTCAGTATAGGCCTCCTCCAAGTGCCTCCATCTATTTCACTCGTACAAACCCGATTTCGATAAGAGTTGCAGTTTTGAAGAAGAAATCTTTTGTTTTTTTAAATATCCGAAAATGCATTTTTTTTTAACAGTTACTCTAAACTGCTGTTTATAAATAGTAATTTCTAGAAATGATATATTTCTAACAGTTTCATGAAAAAAGGACATACCACAAAAATTTAAGCAGAACGGACAAAGCGCATTATAAAAATAAAAAAGAAAACAAAAGTAATAATAAAAAATGAAAATATGTAAAAAATGTACATTTTCGAAAATCGCAAGGTAAAGTGAACGGATGTGGGATTCGAACCTGCTGCTCGTCTAATGCGAACCGGGACTGTGACGAACAGAGCCAACCATACCTCGCGGTTGGGTTGTGAAATTACCCTTCTAAATGTAGATGGAATAGAAAAGAAAAACAATAAAAATAACAGTTGATTTGATAATAGTTCAAAACAGTAAATTTAGATTTCATTTTGTTGCATTATTCATGGCCCCTTTCAGTATAGGCCTCCTCCAAGTGCCTCCATCTATTTCAATCTTTTTGTGTTGTGTTATTCTAAGCACTCGTACAAACCCGACTTCGATAAGAGTTGCAGTTTTGAAGAAAAAATCTTTTATTTTTTAAATATCCGAAAATGCATTTTTTTTAACAGTTACTCTAAACAGCTGTTTATAAATAGTAATTTCTAGAAATGATATATTTCTAACAGTTTCATGAAAAAAGGACATACCACAAAAATTTAAGCAGAACGGACAAAGCGCATTATAAAAATAAAAAAGAAAACAAAAGTAATAATAAAAAATGAAAATATGTAAAAAATGTACATTTTCGAAAATCGCAAGGTAAAGTGAACGGATGTGGGATTCGAACCTGCTGCTCGTCTAATGCGAACCGGGACTGTGACGAACAGAGCCAACCATACCTCGCGGTTGGGTTGTGAAATTACCCTTCTAAATGTAGATGGAATAGAAAAGAAAAACAATAAAAATAACAGTTGATTTGATAATAGTTCAAAACAGTAAATTTAGATTTCATTTTGTTGCATTATTCATGGCCCCTTTCAGTATAGGCCTCCTCCAAGTGCCTCCATCTATTTCAATCTTTTTGTGTTGTGTTATTCTAAGCACTCGTACAAACCCGACTTCGATAAGAGTTGCAGTTTTGAAGAAAAAATCTTTTATTTTTTTAAATATCGAAAATGCATTTTTTTTAACAGTTACTCTAAACAGCTGTTTATAAATAGTAATTTCTAGAAATGATATATTTCTAACAGTTTCATGAAAAAAGGACATAACACAAAAAATTTAAGCAGAACGGACACAGCGCATTATAAAAATAAAAAAGAAAACAAAAGTAATAATAAAAAATGAAAATATGTATAAAATATACATTTTCGAAAATCGCAAGGTAAAGTGAACGGATGTGGGATTCGAACCTGCTGCTCGTTTAATGCGAACCGGGACTGTGACGAACAGAGCCAACCATACCTCGCGGTTGGGTTGTGAAATTACGCTTCTAAATGTAGATGGAATAGAGAATGGTTGGTATAGATTTAATAGAACGTGCGTATTTCTTGATGCACGACGCCTCACGAGTCACGCATCGATGTACTCGCGCGGAGCGCCCCGCGGCCCGCAGTGGGCGGGGCTAGTCGTGTCCCACTTCGTCTGCTTCACCCCCTCAAATACCTAAAAGTTTGCTATTCACAGCGTCTTAAAGTATAAAATCTTTACTTATACACGTTACCATTTTGCATATTGTATTAGTAATACTATTGAGATGTTATTCCAAGCGATGTTGTACCTTATTTTAAGGAATTTAAGGTGTGTTGTTGAACCGTCAAGTTAAACAATGAGTACTGAGTCATTGATGAAAGGATTATATGCCATTTTGTTGAAGGCAAGCCCACGATGTCGTATGATGAGTAATGCTCAAGTACTCGGATCAAATCCCATTTAGAGTAATTTATTACCGCTTTAATTAAAATGGACCGCAATGACTAGCATGGACGGTAATTGCGTTGTCCACACAGGTTTTATTATATTGCACTTCCAGAGTCATGAACTTCATTGCTGTTGAAAGACATCCACTGCTGACATATATTTATTCCACCCTTTTCTTTCACCGGTGCTATTCTCCACACTCAGCGAATTCCTGCGACCTTTAGAAGACCATCAGCCCATTTTGTCAGGCCATCCAATGCTACATCTTCCGGTAGGTACGCGGTCGCCACTTCATAACCATCTGTTTTGCGAGTAGCTTGCTGCCCACTGCCTTGTTTCTTCCACGGATTCTTGATTCGTTCACTTAGGGAAACTCCAAGTATAAAGCCCTCTCGATTGGCCCTTTGGGTGACTTTCAGCCATCTAACATGAACATGGTCGGAGACCCATCGTGGGCTACCGACGAGACGAAAATATATTGCGTAGCTTCCCAAACACTACAAGCAATTTGCTGTGTGCCCGATGGGGTTTCTCTCCCTCAATGGCACATATGTAGGTATTCTTTCCATACCTCTTCTCCTGAAGGAGACGAATACAGGCTCAACCTACTATTTATTATTTATCAGCACTTGAATTCATCACTCTCTTAGTCACGTTCATTTCTACTCATCACTCGTCCGACTCAAGACAATCACTTTGGAATCTCTTTTAAATTATCTACCAAAGCCACCACTTTCGAACTTCCTGTGACTAAATATCATTAAAACGATTTGATTGTTATTTAATAGTTAGGCAAATATGAAGCACCCACTCGTGCGATGAACGCAACGATAACAAACGTTTACGTATTTTGGAATCTAGTTAACGAACACGAGGGGAAAGGAAACGTCGGTTATTATGGCATCCTTTATTATTGAAACAAATGATGGTCAACATTCAATATTTCATGAGAAATGGAAGTATTTGGTAGACTCGGGTGAATTTCATTTCTATACACCAGTGGCGAAGGGTGAAATTTTGAAAAAGGGAAGCCGGTCCAAAAAAATAAACACATAAACACTTACCTACTGCAGGATATCTTGGAGGAGGTCTTCAGATAAGAATAATATTGCCGGTAGAATAATATAAGCCATAATAACAAACAAAATCCACAGTATTTAACCAAATCTGCGATTAAATTACCTTACAGAATCAGTCACAGTTTAAATAACACAAATATTAAAATATAACAAACGAAATTATCACGCACCAGTGGTATAGCAACATGTCACATACTAACAATAATTTATTTTCAACCAAACGAAATGGAACACGAAAATATGCCAAAATAAAAAGAATATGACTTGCGAAGGATTTCATTATAACGCTAATTCTTTTTAATTTTGTCGTGTTTTCTTTCTCCCGTGCTGAGTTCCGTGTTCGAGTGGTTTCTTTGTATCTTTCTAATAGAGGAGAGGAGAGAACTGCAAGCCGGTCGCCATCAGCCTATCTTTCTTTAAATTTTACGTACGGTTAGCAAGCATTAGAAAGAGATGGTCTGACACGCTGTCTCTTTTCGCCTCATAGTAAAACGTTGGCCGAGATAAGCTGTAATTCGTCGAGTTACCTTCAATGTAATTTAGGTACGAAAAATTGAATCGCTGATTAATTTACGACTATAAAATGAAATGTGATACTTAGGGTATTGCTAAGAATTACTATTGCTATTGTAAATCGCGCAGGCATTTGATTAATAATACTTTGTTAATGAAATAGAATGTAAATACTTTTGTATGAATATGGAACTGATTTTTGAAAGGTAACCCGGTGGGAATCGGCTTGTATGGACTCTTCGCCACTGCTATACACATAGTATACAGGGTTCGGCACTCGAAGTGTTACTAATTTTACGTTGCTATAGCAACTAAACTGTTTACAATATGGCGCCCATTTTTTCACATTCCTTAGTGTATGGTATTGTTAATAAACTAACAAAAGCCTACTATTTTTCGTCGTTGTTAAAAAAAGTTTTGCAGATGGAAGTCAAACGAAACAGTGTCATTGCTATGTATTTGGCTGGAAAATCGCAGGCAGCCATCGTTAATGAGCTAGGACATTTACATTTGAACAAAATGTTTGTGTATCGGACCATCACGCGTTACAATGATACGGGTAGCATAAAAAAAATGCCATGGACGTGGACATCCAACAACAGCATCATCATCAGCAATGGTTCGAAAGGTAAATGCTAGAATTGAACGAAATCCACGACAAAGCGCAGTTAAATTGGCGAAAAGTCTTAATATATCTGCCCGGAGCATAAGGCGCATATTAAAAAATAAACTTCAACTGAAGCCCTACAAATTACAAAAGTGCAAGATCTGACACTTGCACAAAAGACAGTTCGTCTAGAAAGAGCTAAGAACTTAAACGTTGATAGCTTGCTTGAAAATTTGGTATTTTCCAATGAAAAAATTTTTACCGTTCAGCAATATGTGAACAAGCAAAATGATCGCGTATGGTTAAAGTGTAAATCAAATGACAATTTAGACCAACGAATTGCCTTGCGAAAGTAAGCACCAGCATCTGTGATGGTTTGGGCGGCGGTAACTGCCATGGGACGCTCACCTCTCGTTTTCATTGACCAGGGTGTAAAGATAAACCAGCAGATCTACCGTAAAAAGATTTTAAACGATGCTTTGTTACCTTGGGCACGTAAGCAATTTGGTAGAAATCATTGGACCTTTCAACAAGATTCGGCACCATATCACAAAGCTCGTGAAACTCAAATTTTTTTACAAGAAAATGTTCCGAGCTTCATTTCTTCGCAACAATGGCCACCATATTCCCCGGACTTAAACCCAATGGATTTTTCCATATGGTCAATTCTAGAAGCCAAAGTGTCAACAAAAAAATATGAGACAGTCGACACCTTAAAGATTGCGCTTCGCCGAGAATGGAACAAAATACCAGCAGACCACATTCGTGCAGCGTGTGAAGCCTTCTCGGTCAGACTCGATGCTGTTATCCGCGCTAAAGGTGGCCATATCGAACAATAGCTTCTTTTTTTATTTATTGTATATGTCTTTTTTCGATACTGAAGTCTTTAAATAAATATGCCCATGTTTAACAGAATTACAGCATTTTGAATTGGTAACACTTCGAGTGCCGACCCCTGTAGTGTTACGCGGTAACTAATTTGTCAGATAGGCTGTCTTTCCTTGTAACATACTGATAATCAACTGCATTCGGTTAGATTGGAAGATTGAAAACTACGGGGAAATAATGCCACCTTACGTAAATCTGCTTGCGTTGTCGTGTTAAAGAGTAGGTAATGCCGGTTTGAAGAACTGCCGGTGTAACGTGTCTCTGGGATGGCAACGTATCTGCGATGTCTCTGGTATTGCACATGTCTTTCTTTAGGGAGGTGAGGGTTTGGCATCAAATAAATTCACATATCTATGGTCTAACCCTTTGGCAACTCCAAGCGGAATGTATGTTCTGACGTTGATGTAGACCTTACTGCAGTATGTCGTGATTCACGATAACGTGTTCTATTATATTTGACATTTACATCAAAGGTCGCCTGTCTCATGGGTCCCCCGCCATGTCTTGTCTGTCTCTTCAAATGTTTTTATCTTACGGTCGCCCTTCGATTTCAATGGCAAATGCACTCTTATAGGCCACGATACAGGGACGTGCAATAGTCCAACTTCACCCAACATTTCTATAAACACTTGCGGTAAAAACAGCCTGCCTTCGAGTATCTGGTCGTTATAATCTTTATTTTTCAATATTATTTTTCGGAGTTCATCTTATACTGATCACTGGGGTGAAACTGTGTGTTACTGTACCACCATGCCGCGTTGATGTCTTTTAGGGCATGTCTCTTCTGCAGCCAATTAGAAAGTGACAGCAATAATACTAGAGGCAAAAAGGTAGTGATGTACAGACGACAGCACAGCAACCTACTACAATCTGTCATCTTTATCCCTAAAAGGCTCAAGGTTAATTGGGAATATTTGGCAGTTTGGGGTAGCTCGACCTGCTCTCGTCAGTAAATGGCAGTCATACTTAAATGACTGGAATGTGATATCATAATAGGGTCGTTCAATTAGTGTTTCTACTGTTAAGACTATGTTTGTGATAAACTTCTCCACGGCTCATTACTCCACCAGATCTCATCTGCACAGAGCTCTGTCTCTTTTACATACACTTCCTTAAAGTGAGAGTGAAAGAGACGTGTAAAGTTAGACATCATTACTCAGGGTCACACATGTACAGATGCAAGTCCGGGAGAATCAATACTACGGTTGGAAAGTACTAGACAAACATAGGAGGCAACATGTGCGACTCATAGGAGCGAGTGTAACGAGCATGTTCCTTTGATACATAATACCCTGGTACGTGGTCCATGTGTCCAACTATGATTGCTTATTAACTAAATGTACTGTTTTAGGCATGAAACATAGGAAATTGGGTAAATAAAAGAGATATTATTGTATTAATTTCTTCCGGGGGTGCACAGTTTTGTGAAAAAAGCACTCGTGTTTGTGTAATATTGTTGGATTGCATGTTCATGTTCACTCATCATGCCGAAACAATCTTTTCTACATTTATTAGAGATATTACAGTAAATAAAATACTGACAATGAGCATGAGGGAAGCATTCATTGCATTGTGTAACGTTGTTGGCAGGCAAATGTTTCAAAAATTTGAAGCAATGCATGAATTTGATTCTAAATTCTTCAGATTGTGATTGAAAGTGTGTTACGCAATTGAGGTGCAGGGACGAGGTCCTGGGATCCGACCAGGCAAGCAGCCTACTGGCCTAACACACTATTGAGGTGCAGGGTCGAGGTCCTAGGATCCGACCAGGCAAGCAGCCTACTGGCCTAACACACTATTGAGGTGCAGGAACGAGGTCCTGGGATCCGACCAGGCAAGCAGCCTACTGGCCTAACACACTATTGAGGTGCAGGGACGAGGTCCTGGGATCCGACCAGGCAAGCAGCCTACTGGCCTAACACACTATTGAGGTGCAGGGACGAGGTCCTGGGATCCGACCAGGCAAGCAGCCTACTGGCCTAACACACTATTGAGGTGCAGGGACGAGGTCCTGGGATCCGACCAGGCAAGCAGCCTACTGGCCTAACACACTATTGAGGTGCAGGAACGAGGTCCTGGGATCCGACCAGGCAAGCAGCCTACTGGCCTAACACACTATTGAGGTGCAGGGACGAGGTCCTGGGATCCGACCAGGCAAGCAGCCTACTGGCCTAACACACTATTGAGGTGCAGGGACGAGGTCCTGGGATCCGACCAGGCAAGCAGCCTACTGGCCTAACACACTATTGAGGTGCAGGGACGAGGTCCTGGGATCCGACCAGGCAAGCAGCCTACTGGCCTAACACACTATTACTCTCATTTTGAAGCATATTGCTAAACCATTGCTCGATATGTTTGCCAAAAAGGAACCCGTTGCTACTAATAGTGTGTTGGCAACTACCCTGCAGGTCGGGCATTGTTATAGAATTATAAGTAGGAGCTTGAAGTGTAATATTTCTTCGTAAAAAATTTTTTAACACCCTTGCTCGTAAAGCTGATGTAATCCCACCGGTTTTAAATATGTAAAGCGGGCCATAACAAACGCGTGTGTTATCAAAGCAAATAGTTAAGTTATAGTCCATACAAATTCCATAACAGCATTATTTGTCATTTCAAATAATTATGGAACGCTGCCGCGTGGCTCTAGCCAGTGAGCAGCGCGCTGTTCCATATTTGAAATGGCAAATAATAATACTAATGGCGGGAAAGCAACAGTGAGCATTCACAGATTGAGTTTATTTAAAATAACTGATGTCCTATTTGAAATAAACAAATTTGTATTTGTTTGTATTTAAATGAGTATTTGTAAAAAAAAACAGTTTATTCGGTAATTTAAAAACTTGACTGCATGCTCTAGCATCTTTGCCAACATTTTCACGCAGCTACGGCAGAAAATAAACCTCGCGCCATTTTTCTCAAATTTTCTTTTCTTTGTACTTGTATTCTGAATATCTTTTTTTCTGTTTCCTCGCAAGTGTGTTAAAAAATGTCGTACGATATACGTGCGTATTGGTTATAATATGCTCGGCTCAATTACACCCTCGCCTTCGGCTCGGGCTGAAATTCCGCCTCGCATGTTATAACCATCATTACGCACTAATATCGTAATGTACTATAAATAAATGGAAAGAAATTCAATGTTGTTACCCTACAAATCTATGAATATGCTAGTCGAACGATACAAATCGATTCTGTTTGTTTGTCGGCACGTTCAGGGCTGCCACCCACACGAGGCGGTGTTACTAATGCAGATATATAATATACCAATAACAGGCAATATGATGCAGGTGAAATTTGTTTGATTGCTATACTTTGTGACACGCGCAGTCAAGGTTATGACGGAACCAGCATACATTAGTAATACTTTTTTTTTTCTTTTAATTGGAAGGCAGACTGCCTCGTTAGTCTTTTGGTCGCCAGCGATACTGCTGAGCATGAGGTCGATTCCCGAGTCGGGAAGCATTTTTGGGTTTTTTCTGTACCTGGAATTTCTCAGTGGCATTTGTCATCGTCATTCTTATGCCCATAACCGGTACGTAGCGGTAGCGAACGCGACCGCTGCGCAAGGAGGCGCGGGTTCGATCCCCGTGCAGTGCATATATTTGTATGCATGAATATGGATATATGCATTGGTCGGGTCGTGCCACAGAAAACACGTTAAGCCGTTGGTCCCGGTTGCCGTACGAACATCTAGTGGCAGTCGTTACGGGTTGTTGGAGCCCTCAAAAGTCCAACAATTAGTCTAGCTGCAATGCTTCGATATCGCCTTTGGGTTGTGGAGGTCAGACGGCAGTTGAGCTGAAAAAGCTGAAAAAGTTTCGGATGCGACTGGGATTACCGCTGGATGATAATGATGATGACTAAACATGATGCCCCCCACCTGATGGTAAGTGGTCACCACAGCCTAAAGGCAACTCTGCAATACCAGAGGGATCGCGGGTGCGCTGTTCTCCCAGAACCAAGTTAAAATGTCTTGTTTATATACTGAACTTTTTAGGCTGTTGCGCCACTCTCTTATACTATATAATTATTACTTAGGCACTTTTACTGTGGACCAGTGTCGTATAAAAGTTATTTACGAGGCGTATAAAGTAGTCCTATAAGGAGCTTGTTGCGTTGTGTTGAGTCATCCTCGTGTCGTAGTGCGCAAATTGTTTATGAGCTCATGTAGTTTAGGGCAGAGCTTCGTAGCACTGAAAATATTATGAGAGCCGGGTGTTTTAGTCTATATTTCTATCAGTATGTCGCACAAGAATTTTTATGAAGGAGTTTGCTGTGCTCCCATATGGAAAGGCTTGGCTGCCAGTGTTATTACAGACTCTGACATTTCAGCTCTGTCGATGGATGGCAAAGTGATGACTGCCTTATTAAAATCGTTAGTTATGATTCCATTTTGCAGATGTCCATAGGGACGTTGACGACTTGGGTTAATTCCTGTATTATAAAGCGTTCGCACTCTAATGTAAGTTCCGATCATAAACAATATCTCGAATTGTTTATACATTTTTGGTACTGGTGACTTGAACAGGAGCTGAGATGAGATAGCGACTTGATTGTAAACGTTATTTAAGTAGAGGCCTTTCAATACCAATGTATTGAGAGGTCCTCAGCTTCGCTGCCAACTAAGAATTTAAAGTATCTTGTACCTTAAGATTATTTCTGAAATAGATTTAAGTTGTTAACTGTATTAGTTAATGACCAGTGACGGCAGATTTGTGGTCGGTCGTGCGAGAACTTTATTATCGATTATTATGTCGGTGCGATCATCGGCAACCATGTCGATCGGTGATTCAATTCCGAATACAATAAGTAGGTAGTTCCTGTTACGCTATGAGACCTGTGAAGGATATTTTGTCGATTGCCCAATTTCGCACAGTCTATTTTACTTTAGTTGAATTTAAACTTAGATATGGGCGATATGGCAAACAATGTAAAGACAGCCTTTGCTGTACAAAAAGCGAGCAATAAGAGTCATCTTTCGTTTAAAACAACCAAAATCATGTAAGTAAGAAGTTGTTTATTACGTTAAAATTTTAACTGTACCCTGTATTATATTTAGTAAGATGCTTACTCATTTAAACAAAAACTTAAACGTGTTTGTAACAGATGATGAAATAAAAAATAGAGGAGACACTCGCAGACAAGATCTTCATACTACTTATTGTGCAGGAAAACTTAATGTTGTCAATTACTCGTCACACGTGAAGTCTGTCAATCTGTTTAACAGATTACCATTATCATCATCATCAGCCTGTAGCTGCCCACTGGTGGACATAGGCCTCTCCTCTTTCACGCTATTCAATTCGATTTCCGGCAACTCTCATGCAGTCATCGCTCCAGCTAGCCTGAGGGTCCCCACCTTACATTTACCTATTCGCGGTCTCCAATCTAGAACACAACCTCCATGTCAAGTGAAATTATCGGCTGAATCAAAGGATATTCAGAATGTGAACATGTTCAAAAATAAACTCAAGAATTTGTTAATCAATAAAACCTATTACAGCGTTGACGACATTTGTAATGATAAGAGCTTAAAATAAGTATTATATTGACTTTAAATTATATTTGTATGTACCCATTGTTTCACTGTGTTATAAATATTACGTAAAATAACTTTGACTTAACTTGAACTTGGTGGTCTCTATGGATGGTTCATGTAATGAAGCTCGGTCGTCTCTTGGGAAGTTGTTCATAAACCATCGCACTTATTATCTAGCCGAAAATATCTCTGCGACACTCTCCTTCTAAAGGTACTACATTTCTGATAAGTATACGCTTATCAAAAATTTGTGGTTATCAAATAGTAATTAATAAATTAAGAGTAATCTTTGATACCTTGTCAGCATGAGACAAAGTAGTCCAGTTGACAAAATGGTCTGACTGTGCGGCAATCTTAAATGTGAACACGCCTTTTTTTTATAATTATAAACTAGCGCTTGACTGCAATCCCGCCTGATGGTAAGCAGTGATGCAATCGTTGATGGTAAAGCGCGCTAGTTTATTACCCCATCCACTTAAAAAATCTTAGTGAATAGGAAGGAAGACGGCAGTTGAGCGAGGTGATGCGATGTTAAACCCAACAACACGACCAACGATGCTGCGCCAGAGGGAGATTGATCTGGAGACCGTCCACAACCAAACTCCCGACACAACAACATTTGGCGCATCGTACCCGGCACACATCGCAACACAACTGCTCAATCCCGTCCTCCGTACGGCTTCACCAGACATCATGCCGGAACACGATGAATCGCTTGGCGGCAAGAATTTGTCTGGTGGGTGGTAACTTCTGCCGGCAGCCGATGTTATGGCATACCACCGAGAAAACCTTTCCTTGGCCTTTCTCATACACCCGACGTAGCTCGGTGTGGCATTCATTATTAACTTATTGTTGGTTATAATTACAACGTTAACATGTTCAAAGACCAAATCTATGCATTAACATATATATTTATATTTAGAGACACCCACGGAGAGAAACTGTCATAAAATTATAGGTAATCGTCATCATTTGCACTACTCACACATTTATTTTTACAACAAGTCTTCTAATGAAAGAGTCACTCGAATATTTGAAACAATATAAACCACAGAAATACTTAGATACATGTTTCCATGAATTAATAGGAAATAGTCCAAGTTTCGGTGTTAGTCGGCAAAGAAGTGGGTCGGGCGGCGTGCCAAGTGCAGCGGGTCAACGGCGTCGGGTCACTGGGTACACTGCGGATGGTCCTGATCTGTGCACAGCGGTCGTGAATTGTTATTTCACATCCACAAGCGCCGCCAACAAATACTAAAGTTACGCTTAAAAAATGACCAATATTTACACAATTAAAACACTGTTAATAACCTATTAATAGTGTGGTGACTCGATTCGACTCGACTCTACTACACTCACCTCCCATACCTATGCAAGGTGAATATAGGGCATTAGCTTATCTGTGGCCCTGCCATCGTTATTAAGAGGGTTGTTATTATTTTGGAAGGTCAACTGGGCACACTGCGGATGTTTCTACTCTGTGGCTGGACGGCTGGACGGCTGGACGGCCGTGGCCCGTGAGATTATTTCATTGTTGACTTATGGCACAGAATGGTGCTCACTATTATACCATAGGTATGTGAAGGGCAAGGGATAGGATAATAATAATGTCATCACATAAGGTTCAAAATCGCTTGACACTCAACTTTTCATCGAATATAGACAAGGGGGTATCCAGTGATGTCCCAAAATATTTCACACAAACATATAAATAGTAAAGTCTATTTTAAAGATTACGCTCAATCCTTCTCTGTATGAGAGGAGACCTGTGCCCAGCAGTGGGACGATAAATAGGTTGATGATGAGGTTTATGTCATGTTACTTTTTGGCGTACAATAAAGGTTTATTATATTCTATTTAATAATGATTAACTGAGTTTTGTGACAACGTTTTGTAATTTTTTCACTTTCAATTATTAAAAATGTAGGGTATGTTCCGTAATATACATCAGTATACATACAGGCCAGTGATAATGATGTCATGAATCTGACGCCAAATTGCCCATACTGTACTGGTGAGATGAAATATGGCATACTTTATTGACATCACTTATCGTTTAAGTTCTGAAATATTTTCATTGACTACACTTATCTAAGCTAATAAAAACGATGATAATTTAAGAGATTTATAAACAACTGTCACGGGCAGAATTCTAGTCGTGAACTTTTCCGAACCGTGATGTTCCACTGACAATTGAATTATTTATGTATTCATTTAAACAATATTACAGTATATAGAGGCACAGTAACTAGTTATCAAGTCTGTATCATTTAAATTTTGAAATCCCTTTGTATTACGACTATCTGCATTTTTTTATTGTCATACTCAACTCTTTAATAATACAGTCATGCAGTAAAGAGCGGGGTAAAAATGATTTTCATTATTATATTAATATGTAATATTGTTTTGTTTATGATACAGATATCGATGTTGATCTGCAATAAATAAATAATTTCATAAATATTGTTTATTGTGACAACCCCGGCCGATGCGTTACTGTCTAGACGATGTCGGCATTTTACACGAGATCAAAGGCGTCGACCTACTGTATGATTTCCATCCAACCGACCACACACATACTTTTGTGTTTTTAGTAGGAATTGTATTTTTTATTAATTTGCCAGAATTCTCATTCTGAATAAATATTAATTTTACTATCCGTCGTCGGTGTAATTCCGCATGGTGTATGCACTGACCTGCGTGCACAGTCCGTGTGTCCGTGCATTCGACACGGTGCACGGTGGTGTCTGTGTGCTCGTGAGCGCGTGTTGCACGCTACTTGCGCGCGTGTTTGTTTATTTGGCTCGAATGTGTTGTTGTATGGAACCATTTATCAATGATCGTTTATTAAGTTAGCTTCCACGAGTAGTTCTGTGGGCAGGAGCCCTGTTTGCTGTACTTGTCTCTGATTAGAACAGGTTCTATAAACGGCACTTAGCTCTTCATTTGAAGACTTGTTCCCGTTTTTATCTTGCATTCGTAGTTTGATAGTTGACAGTGACAGAAATATTATTTAATAAACTAAGTAAAGTTTATTAATCACAATGTGATTGGACGTTTCCTGCACTTCAGTGAAGCGACGAGGAGACTCTCCGGTTCGTTGGTCTTCACATGAGTGGAACCGCACTTAAATCATCGGATTTGTTCGCGAACAAAGCAATTGACATTCCCTGTATCATCGTCAAGAAAAAGCTTAGCGAGTCAAAATGTCAGTTGTCAGCTTTCATAACGCTACGTCAATGGAGCAACTCATTCATAAAACTTGCCGCACAAGCTGATATCAAACCGTTTACGTAATTAACGCGCGTCGCCCGACAGTGGACAAGCCTGGGCTGGTCTGAGGTGTGTTTGTCAGACGTTAGGTTATAAATAATAGATATATATTACGTGCGTGCGACACGCGAGCCGGCGCTAATGGGCGCGCCACGGACGAGGCAGGACGTGGAGGGACCATAGCGGGACAGAGAGCGATATCACACCTAGTACACAGTATAAAGATATCGTAGTCAGATGATTGTGTCATTTATAGATCGTGGCGATACCTTACAGGCTAGCGTAATTACCTTGTTATGGCCAAGTGGTCTCTACTTCTCCAGCACAGCGGCTGGAATCCAGGTTAGGTAGTATTTCAACGGCCCGAAGTCTGAATCTGTGCCCGCTTGATGGCGATATGGTCGCTTACTTTTACATAGGACTGTAACAGGAAGGCGTGCTGAGGGGTTATACACCTCTGCCTACCCTTTACAGGCCAGACCGTGGGGTATAAGCTTTGTTTATATTAGACATAGGTAATGCCAACGTGCGCAGCGTTAGCACTCCATTGACTAATATTCCCGATGTGACACGGACGCGCCGGTCAACTATACCATAGTATAACGATTTATGAATGTTTCATTAGTTATTGATACACTGTTTTTACATATTACTAATTGGATATTTTATCAATATGCGCCCGCTAACGGAATATTGAGTTTTGTGTTCGGTGCTTGAATACACAAGCGACACGTTGTTAATGACGGCTGCAGTTGTCTCTGCTGTTGCATGTCGTGCTGTTGGCGCATGTTGCTCTTGTTAATAATTTATTTCAGATAAATATCCGTAGGTTTTTACACAAGTCAAAAGTAAAAATAGAATAAAAACAAAAGTCATGAATTTGCACTTATTTATCACTTGAATACATTCCTCCCCGAGCGCGACCCACAGTGCAGCGCAGCGCTCATGAAAGCTGCATCTTAATAGCGTAACATTTGAAGATAATCTGAAATCATCATCATCATCATTTCAGTCGAAAGACGTCCACTGCTGGTAATAATCTGAATAAATTTGAACGTACATAATGCAATGATTGTTGTTAAACAGTCAATAATGCAATGATTGTTGTTAAACAGTCAAAACGAACACCTTTGCTACTGTTAGCGTATTACACAAATTAAATAGCCCGCAGGTGCCTCATGTGCCTGCCAACCTAACCCTGTCCTCGCGCACACAGTTTCCGCAGGTGTCTTCAAACTGAAATCATCATCATCATCATCCCAGCATTAATCCCAGTCGCATCCAAAGCCTTTTCAGCTTTGGAGTCTGGGGTCCGCTTTTACCAGTTCAACTGCTGATATGGCTAAACTTCGACATTTTCCAAGAAGCGACTGCCGTCTGACCTCCACAACCCGAAGGCGACATCGAAGCATTGCAGTTAGACCAATTGTTGGACTTTTGAGGGCTCCAACAACACGTAACGACTGCCACTAGATGTTCGTATGGCAACCGGGACCAACGGCTTAACGTGCTTTCCGAGGCCCGACCAGACCATTGCAAATATTCATATTTATGCATACAAATACTTGCACTGTGCGGGGATCGAACCTGCGCCACCTTGCGCAGCGGCCGCGTCCGCTACCGCTACGCCACGGAGGCTGTCATCCCTCAAACTGGAATATAATTACATATTCCTGCATGGCGCTTCCCTTAGCCGCCTTAACAACAGAATTTCAAATTATTATCGGTGTAACGGACATGGCGGGCGCACGATGCTACAATAGAGGTATTTCGGATCGATACCAACAGGGTGTGTTCTTAGTTTAAAGGTTTTTTTTTTTTTTTTTATAAGTTATAAACAAGCGCTTGACCGCAATCCCGCCTGATGGTAAGCAGTGATGCGATCATTGATGGTAAAGCGCGCTAGTTTATTAAGAACCTATTCACTCTAGCCTTGAAGACACTCAAATTGTAATGTGACGGAAACACCGTCGCTGGCAAATTGTTCCAGTCCCTCGATGTACGCGGTATAAAAGAGGAAGCGAAACGCTTCGTCCGGGTCGCAGTGGTATCAACAACGTAAGGGTGGAAACTCGCCGTACGACGGGTCGTCCGATGGTGGAACGGTGATGGGGGAATTAAATCATGCAATTCCCTTGCACACTCACCAGAATGCAACCTATAGAAGACCGAAAGGCTGGCTACTCTACGCCTGTGCTCCAGGCTTTGGAGACCGTTTCGAGTTAAGTCTGGGTCGCCAATCAGCCTCTTCGCATGCCTCTCCACTGAATCCAAAGTATCCAGGTGACATTTCGCAGCACCAGCCCAAATGTGGCTGCAGTACTCCACACACGAGCGGACCTGTGCTTTGTACAACATTAGAAGCTGCCCCGGTGTGAAGTACCGCCGGACCTTTGCGATAACGCCAAGTTTTCTAGCAGCCACCCTGGCCTTGGACTCAATGAACCGCCCAAAGTTAAGGTTCGAGGAAATCTCTACTCCCAAAAGCTGAAGGCGGTTGGTGCACTCCAAGGATACATTCTGAAAAGTAGGAGCCAAGGTGAACGGGCTCCTTTTGGCGGTGAAAAGACACGCCTGTGTTTTGGCGGCATTGAATGCTACAAGATTGGCTTTGCCCCATTCGGAGACTGCCTGTAGTGCAGCACTCGTACGCTCTACCATAGCCTCTCTTTCGGACCAGATTGCTTCCTTACTAGCCCGAGCTTCCGGCAGATATCTCTCCACAACTGTGCTGTCATCTGCATACCCAAAGATACCGGGCATCAGCAGATCATTAATATGCAGCAGGAACAGAGTTGCAGAGAGAACAGACCCCTGAGGAACACCGGCATTGGTCGACATGGGCTCCGATGAGCATCCGTCGACAACAACTCGGAGGGACCGTTCAGTCAGGAAGTCTTTAACCCAGCCAGTCAGGCCAGCGGAAACGCCGTACGCTGGAAGCTTACTCAAAAGGCCAGCGTGCCATACCCGGTCGAAGGCCTTCGAGACATCAAGGGAGACGGCAATCGCTTCCCCATTTCTCTCGAGGGCCTCGCCCCACAAGTGAGTGGCATACACTAGTAGGTCCCCAGTTGACCGATTGCGCCGAAAACCGTACTGTCGGTCACTGAGGAGATCGTTACCTTCCAGGTAAGCCAAGAGGCGCGAATTCAATACACGCTCCATAATCTTGCAGAGTATGGAGGTTACCGAAATCGGCCGATAGTTGGTAGGATCAGCACGACTACCCTTTTTGGGCACGGGCTGCACGTTGGCAAACTTCCAGGACTTGGGCACTATACCAGTCCCAAATGAGAGGCGATACAGGCGCGTCAATACAGGAGACAACTCGGGTGCACATGCCTTAAGAACAATCGCTGGTATACCATCTGGACCACTAGCCTTATTCACGTCCAGACGACACAGTGCTCTCAGGACCTCCTTGTTCCTAATGCGAACCTCCGGCATTGAAGCTCCGCAATGAGGTAAATTAGGTGGAGTAGCACTGCCAGTATCAAGACGCGAACTATGGGCAAAGAGAGATGCAAAGAGACCTGCTTTCTCTCCCGCCGTATGGGCCAGTGTTCCATCAGGCCTCACCAGCGGAGGCAGTGTGGGTCGACAGAAGTTCGCCTCGACCGATTTGGCAAGGGACCAAAAAGATCTGCTACCGGATGGCTGCGCAGATAGCTTGTTGCCAATATGGGTAATACGGTCGAAGCGAGCCCTCTTAAGCGCCTTTTTGTAGGACTTGGCAGCACGGTTAAAGGCTCTCTTCTTTGAGCTTAGATCCGGAGCTCTGCGGTCACGAGCGTCAACCCAGGTGAGAAATGCCGCGTGCTTATGCTGTTCAGCTTGGACACAATCGGCATTGAACCATGGGCGAGCTGAGCCACCGACGGGCACGTCGCTGAATGGGATAAAATACTCCCTAGCTTGACGCACCACATCGGTTATAGCGTCCGCACAGCTCGACGGATTGTCAGAAGAGAAGCAGACCTGCTGCCAAGGATAAGACGCAAAGAAGTGGCGCATCTCATCCCAATCTGCTGACTTGTATCGCCACAATCTCCGTTCACCACGAGAGTCGTGATCTGGAGGGGAGAAGGATAACACAGACTTCACCAGACAGTGGTCTGAAGTTCCCAACGGTGAGGAAACTGTTACAACACATCTGTCCGGATCAGTGGTCAGCAGAAGGTCCAAACAGTTGGCTGTGTGGCCAACTACGTCAGGCACCCTAGTCGCTTGCTCTACCAGCTGGGAAAGGCCCATAGAAAGCGCGAAGTTTCGCGCTTCTCTCCCAGCGTGGTCGGTCCTTTGGTATGGGAAGAGCCAGTCCTGGTGGCAGGCGTTGAAGTCCCCCAGAGCGACGAACTGAGCGTCAGGGTGCCGATGCAGCGCATTGTCAGCAGCCTCACTGAGGTGGTCGAATAACCGAGCTGTCTCCTGATCACCGCTGTGCGATCGGTAGACACAGGTGTAGACAATTTTGTCTACACCAGTGTCAACCAACAGCCATAAGGTCGATAGGTGAGGGTCTTCGAGGTGACGGAGACGCCGGCAACAGATGTCATTGCGGACATACACACAGACCCCAGCACGCTGCAGGAAATGATGCTCCAAAGAGTATCCCGGGTAGTTGAGGTATGCCGCATCAGACGGATATCTGATCTGGGTCTCCGTCAAGAAAAGTAGGTGAGGCTTTTCAGTCTCAAGGTGGTGGTGGACTGCATCGATATTGGAGTGCAGACCTCGAATGTTTGAGAGGTGCACTTTAAACGAGAGGACGTGCGCCCGCTGTGCACACCTACTTTTCTTATTTGTACTTTTCATCTTTGTTTTTAAATTGAGTGAATAGGAAGGAAGACGGCAGTTGAGCGAGGTGAAGCAATGTTAAACCCAACAACACTACCAACGATGCCGCGCCAAAGGGAGGTTGATCTGGAGACTGCGGGGACGCCCGAACCCCCCCAGGGATCGCCATCGGGTCCTCTCGTCCGGTCGCCAACCGGCACGATGGGGCCACCCTGGGATTTTTCGCAGTTGGCGGGGCAGCCTTTCGTGTGTGGCTGGCACACTACTTGGGCCCCCAACTACCTGCGGTCGGCCAGCGGAGCACCGTGCTTCGGATCCCGCTACCCTCCAGGACCAAACTCCCGACACAACAACATTTGGCAAATCGTACCCGGCACACATCGCAACACAACTGCTCAGACCCGTCCTCCGTACGGCTTCACCAGACATCATGCCGGAACACGACGAATCGCTTGGCGACATGACTTTGTCTGGTGGGTGGTAACTTATGCCGGCGGCTGATGTTGTGGCCTCCCACCTTAGGTGTAGCCGACATGTTATACCAACGTACAGTTGGTAGCAAATAAACTTATTGTCAACTAGCTTGTACTGTATCATTGCAACCCGAGGTAAGAGCAGCGGTAAGGCACGGACGGTGAAGGAACACATCGAGAGGAACCCGGTCCGTCTGGTGAAGCCGTACGGAGGACGGGTCTGAGCAGTTGTGTTGCGTTGTGTGGCGGGTACGATGCGCCAAATGTTGTTGTGTCGGGAATTTGGTCGTGGAGAGTCTCCAGATCAATCTCCCTATAGCGCAACTGCCGTCTTCCTTCCTATTCACTCAGTTTTTTAAGTGAATAGGCTTAATAAACTAGTGCGCTTTACTATCAACGATTGCATCACTGCTTACCATCAGGTGGGATTGCAGTCAAGCACTACTTTATAATTATTAAAAAGAAAAAAAAAGAAACCGGTCCGAACACTTCCCAGAAGCAAAATTCAAAACTATGTGATATCTACCAATAACTCGCACTAGCCCCGCGATGTGGATTACGAGATTGCGTCCCAACAGGACATTATCTGAAGCTGACTCTAAATAAGGACATTACTATCTCTCTACTTTAATAAAACATCCATTCATCCAAATCATCCATATGTGCTGACGACAGCAGGTCAAGCTTCCCGAAACTGTCAAATATTCCCAACCAATCTTGAGCCTTAATGCTTTAGAGAATAGTTGAAAATTTAATAAAGAAATCTAACACATTGTAGTAGCTTGATCTGCTGCCGTCTGTACATCCTCATAAACTTTCTCATTTATAGACTTATATTGGTGGGGCAAGGCTGAAGAAGAAGGACCCACAATACTGTACAACTTTATTGTAAATTAATTAAATGTATTGTCAATAATTTGTACAATTAAATTGTATTCATTGTCACCATCACCAATTCATAATGATACAACCTCTAACCCCTAGCTGCAACTCTTGCGCAACCATTGTACAACCACGACGTCTCCGCAACTAAATGTCCAAATGGCAATCGTTCATCGTCAGCTGTCCGCAGTCGGTGCTCAGTCGTGCTCACAATGCGCAAATGTAGCCATGATATGCATCATGCTTGTATAATAATGTAATTCATGTTTAGTGTTCAGTAGCATGCATTATGGATTGAAACACGCGTGTAGAAACGAACTAATATAATAAAGAGAAAGATTAGATCTTTTGTATGTTTATTGGTTACGCTTTCATGCTTAAATGGCTGAACAGATTTAGATGAAGCTTGATGCATTGGTAGACCACGAATTAGAACATATTATGACGGTTTTTATCTCGATATTCTCTAGTTATTAATAATTTTTGCAAGGTAATTTAAAATCAGTAGGTAACTTCTTGACCTATCAAGTTGAAATTTTTCAGGAATAACAGCATTGCTTCTACCATGCTGCATGATGCCTCTTCATGTCATCCACGACGCGGACACAGTGCGGGTGGTGGACCTCCCAATGCCTTTCAACTTTTCTTATCACCCAGCAGTACTCCCTAGGAGTATCAGTATCGTTCCGCATCCAGCCTATCCCAGACGGCTTCTGTGAGATCCGCTTAGCTAGAAGCTGTCATCAATTCATCAATCAACAATTCATTTTTTTTTTCTGTAGTACATATGTACAATACATACTGAGCAGAGCGGCAGTGTTATTGTGGTTTAAGCATTAGTAATGTTGAGTATGAGAGTGGGTACACTGATCTGCGCACACGTCTGTACTATCTCTCGCGCCGATCTCTAGTCTCCTTTTATATTGATTGCCATGAGTGTGGGCTGGACCTGGAGTTGACAGTAATCACAGAAGAGAGTGTGTGCTGACCACACCGTAAAAGTGTACACTTACGACGGGAGCTTAATATACATGATTCAACATCGCCGACCGACATCGACAGTCAACTCAAGCGTGACCGTTGAGTTTCGTTCTGTTCGTAAAGAGTGCAAACTGCTGACTGTTTATAGTCGCTGATTGTCGATACACGAGCATGTGATGACGTCACCAGACTGTTATCAGGTCAATACTAATTCTGTTCCTGATTGGAAGATGTCCAAATGTGTGTTTCTGAGAGTTTATGATAGTTGAGCTACTTTCAGTACACGGTCATTGTGCGAGGAAGTGGAGTGTGGACCCTTTCCTTTCTTTTTTTTTTAAACGTTTCTCTCCTGTATCGTGAGTGCGTTCAAACGATCGATCGAGCGCGACAAACGTATAAACTCACTTATACAAACAGCCAGACCTGGAACAACTACCTGTAGTTCGGATACAAATATTTGTTCCGTGCGGGAATCGAACCCGCGACATGCAGCGCAGCAGTCGATCGCTCAGCCACTGTACCAGCCATGTCCTTTGTTGTTATCTTCTCAACTGGCATGAGCTGGGGAATTATTTTCTTACGATTTTTGCAATATATGCAGGTCAGGTATGTTGGTCAAAGTATCATTTGCGAGCATAACCAAAGTATGGCCTTACAGAATGATATTTTTGTTACAATCCGTCATAGACATAGACACTACATTAGAAATACTGAGCATCACACTTACTTTGTATGACAATCAATTGTATGCTTTAGATGTACTAGAATGGAGTTTTAAATAGATTGCATTTTAATAACTATGTCATTTATCCAATACTATAGTTTATTTTACGTAAAATAAAGTCTGATTTACAATGCGCTTGCTCTAGGGTTGTCGCGATGTCACGAGTTGACACGAAAGGCGAATGAACCTTTGATAGTAATTTGACTAATGGTACAGTCAGCAACAATCTCTCTTATTTAACTCTTATTTTCTATTACAAAATGCAAATAGTACGTTATCGAATGTTTGTGATCGTGGTAACAGAATTTTGGTGTTGACCATACAGTCAACCACACTAATAAATAACACGAAAACCGCTTTAAGGGGTTATCACTGTAATTCGTAACAGCAAGACCGGCTAAGTGAAATTGTTACGTGCGGTTGACTGTACTCTTGGGCAATTTGAATGGGGTTGTTGAATTGTGGCTGTTTTGTAGTTTTCTGTCGGAAATGGAAGTTTCTTTGAATTAGTTTGAAAAAGGTGTTGTTAGTTGTTAGAACTGACGGCTATTGTGACAACCCTCGGCTTGAGTGATGCAGTTATTGTTTGATGTTTTGGGGTAGTTTGTGTTGTTTTATTTTGTAAAGCCTCACTTTGACGAGGCGATTTCTTTGCTTGTGGCTTATCATACGTTGAAGCAACAATAGGGTTGTACCACTTGTACCACGTTGTGTAGGGTTGACAGTTTACACTTTACAGTAATTGGTTACTTAAATAGGCAAGTAAGTTTCATTATGTGAACGAGGTTTTACATATTATAACATCATTTAGGCAACCCAATACTGCCTACAGCACATCTTAAATATCGCGTCTGGAAACAATATGGTGAACTAATCGCATGCTCAACTATAACGTAATCAATGTTGTTGTACTGTAAATATTGATGATATTAGGGTTGTATATCAAATCAAAAGTCATTTATTCAAATTAGGCTGAGAATCAGCTCTTCTTGAACGTCAATATTGCATAAGATAGTCGCCCAAAACGCCCACCCTTCGACACTTCCTAGTGTTTTCGCTGGGAAGAAGAAGTGGCGGAACAAACTCCCCAGCAGCACAGCTGTCTGGTTATTTAAAAAAATTTAGCACACGAACACTAGGTTATGGAATTATCCCACGGGTCGGCTCTGCACAATCCGTACCTCGTGGCTGTGCCGTATCATGCCGACCCGCACAAGTGTTCATAAAATCAGTTTTCGCGAGCCGTATTCACTACGATGGGACGACGTATTATTGGATCCCTTGAAATATCACAAGATGCTGAAAGTGTTAGGTTCCCATAGACAGACGCGACGCGACAATGTTTGAACGATTTCCATGAAGTTTTTGTAGAAATTTTCCACGCAACGCCTGTTGGCGGGCCTTTAAAGGGCCTGCTGCGACTTGGTAGAGTCAGATTGCGCGCGGTGATGTTTCGTTAGTAGTGATTGGTTGCGATGGTTATGAATCATTGTTTGTGATCCATTTGTAACTAGTTGTGACCTTCACTCATTCAATCTGCGAGGCGGCTGTATTTTAAATGGTAAAGTTCAGTTTTTTTTGGCTGAATAATCGGAATTGGACGATACACTGACAGCAGTCAATGAACTTGGCGAAATAGACAACTTTTTATATCAATTATAAACTAGTGCTTGACCGCAATCCCGCCTGATGGTAAGCAGTGATGCAATAGTTGATGGTTAAGCGCGCTAGTTTATTAAGTACCATTACAATGTCAGAAACACTTGTCTGCGTGATAATAGTGGCATAATTAGCCTACATTTCCCCACTGCTGGGACACCGGCCTCCTCTTGGTGAGAGGGCCCAGTGCCGGTTGGTCAATGTCTTCTTGGAAATTTTGGTTCTAGAACATGCCAGCTTCCTCTCTCTGTTTTCCTTCAATGTTTTTGAGACTAGTGGTGATAAAATTACACTTACACAAAATAAATCTTCTGTCAGGGTGTGTTACCACCGGACTACCACTGATCTCCATTTACTGCGTCACATTATATCTATTACAAGAAAATAGAAACAAAATACATTTAACACAGGCTAATATACCAGCAACATATAAACATCAAATAGAAAGAGTAAAGAGCAATGTAAGAAATAACCAGCTAGTGAACCAGCTGCGGCAGCACCAGAACATAACCAGCTAGTGAACCAGCTGCGGCAGCACCAGAACATAACCAGCTAGTGAACCAGCTGCGGCAGCACCAGAACATAACCAGCTAGTGAACCAGCTGCGGCGGCACCAGAACATAACCAGCTAGTGAACCAGCTGCGGCGGCACCAGAACATAACCAGCTAGTGAACCAGCTGCGGCAGCACCAGAACATAACCAGCTAGTGAACCAGCTGCGGCAGCACCAGAACATAACCAGCTAGTGAACCAGCTGCGGCAGCACCAGAACATAACCAGCTAGTGAACCAGCTGCGGCGGCACCAGAACATAACCAGCTAGTGAACCAGCTGCGGCAGCACCAGAACATAACCAGCTAGTGAACCAGCTGCGGCAGCACCAGAACATAACCAGCTAGTGAACCAGCTGCGGCAGCACCAGAACATAACCAGCTAGTGAACCAGCTGCGGCGGCACCAGAACATAACCAGCTAGTGAACCAGCTGCGGCGGCACCAGAACATAACCAGCTAGTGAACCAGCTGCGGCAGCACCAGAACATAACCAGCTAGTGAACCAGCTGCGGCAGCACCAGAACATAACCAGCTAGTGAACCAGCTGCGGCAGCACCAGAAAAACCTATTTCAGCAAAATCGCCAGACAAAAAGTGCCTGAAACTGGCATTTACAAATTCTAGAATTCTTCAAACTCATGTCGCCTTTTACCCAATATTTGAAGATCTATCGACCCATCTAATTATGTTCAGACCTGTACCAATCATTGTATTGTGTGTCAGCAACACCCACTGGTTCCATTTGACAAAAAACTATTTACTTACCGGAACAAGGTGAACCTTGTCTGTTTTTGTGGCGTATGTTTTTTAATGGCAGTGCGGGTTCAAGAATATAAGACGTCAAACAATTGAAATCAAAACAGTTCAATAAACTTAACAATAGCAGGCTCATATAAACAAGCGTCGCCACTCGCCGCACATAGACCACCGGCGCCGGCGGCGCAGGCCTGTCAGGGCGCGTTCAGTACAAACAAGCGTCGCCGCACTTAGACCACCGGCGCCGGCGCAGGCTTGTCAGGGCGCGTTCACTACAAACAAGCGTCGCCGCACATAGACCACCGGCTCGGTACAATCACGGCACGTTCACTACAAACAAGCGTCGCCGCACATAGACCACCGGCTCGGTACAATCACGGCACGTTCACTACAAACAAGCGTCGCCGCACATAGACCACCGGCTCGGTACAATCACGGCACGTTCACTACAAACAAGCGTCGCCGCACATAGACCACCGGCTCGGTACAATCACGGCACGTTCACTACAAACAAGCGTCGCCGCACATAGACCACCGGCTCGGTACAATCACGGCATGTTCACTACAAACAAGCGTCGCCGCACATAGACCACCGGCTCGGTACAATCACGGCACGTTCACTACAAACAAGCGTCGCCGCACATAGACCACCGGCTCGGTACAATCACGGCACGTTCACTACAAACAAGCGTCGCCGCACATAGACCACCGGCTCGGTACAATCACGGCACGTTCACTACAAACAAGCGTCGCCGCACATAGACCACCGGCTCGGTACAATCACGGCACGTTCACTACAAACAAGCGTCGCCGCACATAGACCACCGGCTCGGTACAATCACGGCACGTTCACTACAAACAAGCGTCGCCGCACATAGACCACCGGCTCGGTACAATCACGGCACGTTCACTACAAACAAGCGTCGCCGCACATAGACCACCGGCTCGGTACAATCACGGCACGTTCACTACAAACAAGCGTCGCCGCACATAGACCACCGGCTCGGTACAATCACGGCACGTTCACTAGAAACAAGCGTCGCCGCACATAGACCACCGGCTCGGTACAATCACGGCACGTTCACTACAAACGTCGCCGCACATAGACCACCGGCTCGGTACAATCACGGCACGTTCACTACAAACAAGCGTCGCCGCACATAGACCACCGGCTCGGTACAATCACGGCATGTTCACTACAAACAAGCGTCGCCGCACATAGACCACCGGCTCGGTACAATCACGGCACGTTCACTACAAACAAGCGTCGCCGCACATAGACCACCGGCTCGGTACAATCACGGCACGTTCACTACAAACGTCGCCGCACATAGACCACCGGCTCGGTACAATCACGGCACGTTCACTTTCGCCTGCCGTTGACTGCGCTGACCCCACGCTTTCGCGACTGTACTGTCAGATCATTACACGAAGTTGAATGGCAGTATACAATTAGACAAAGCATCCCGGACCGTACCTATAGTTGCATTAAAGTTTTATGGCAATCCAGTCTGTAAAATGGTTAAAAACGAACAAGATCGCGGTGGTTTCAGAGACTTTCCCGGTACGTTTTCGTCGTTTTAGGATCAATATCCTAATTGCGTACCACACTAAATCATTCCCAATCTGGAATATTTGGAGCGATATTGCAAATGCATTCAAATAATCAAAAGTCATTTATTCAAATTAGGTTGAGAATCAGCACTTTTTGAACGTCAATATTACCTAAGACAGTCCCCCAAAACGCCCACCCATCGACACTTCCTAGTGCTTTCGCTGGGAAGAAGAAGTGGCGGAACAAACACCACAGCAGCACAACTGTCTGTTCATTAAAATAACACATGACTTTATACAGTACTATGTATAGTAATGAACACAAGAAAATACAACAACAATGAAATTTATTTACCATATGCCAGCTAGCCACGCCAAAATACCAGCAAAGAAAACCAAAAAGAATGAAATATCATTGGAAATTTAAATAAGTAAAAAATTATTACCTAAATAAAAGCCCCCGGTATAAAGGGCGTGACAGCTCATTATATGAACACGTATAACGTGTCAGTAAGCTAATTCCGGAGAAAGAATAATGTCTTGAGTTAATCAGAGCGACCAACTATTCTTATCATTTAAATAGTCATATACGGAATAATAAGCCTTTGAACAAAGCTTGGATTTGATTTGTGCTTTAAATGCATTGTAAGGTAAGTCTAGCAAAGCGGAGGGTATCTTGTTATAAAAAGTTATACCAAGCCCAACAAAAGAGTTATGAATCTTTTGAAGTCGGTGAAACATCGGTTCATATTTTCGAAAAATTTATTTGCTGTTGTGCAACTTTCAAAATGTACGAAAGCTATTCCACTGTTTGTGTGTTACGCAATTAGTCAAGTCTCTCAAAAAGGAGAGTCCGTACATGGAGTCAGGACCCGCTTTGGACTGCGTAGGCGGACCGATATCTAATAGAAAATCAGATAATTCTCTCTAAATGTGCGAAACGACCCGCATTCGTGATCCATTCATTGGGATGTTACGGATATTCGCATCCGCAACCGAAAATGTGGAATATTCGCATCAAATCTGACATCTGCATGCATAATCGCATCCGCATCAATTTTATGCAGAACACAGACATGTAAAATGCGGCAACCTCCGTGGCGTAGCGGTAGCGAACGCGCAGTGCAAATATTTGTATGCATAAATATCAATATTTGCACTGGTCTGGTCATGTCTCGGAAACCATGTTAAGCCGTTGATCCCGGTTGCCATACGAACGCGTTGCGTTTGGGGTTATTGCGTTACGGGTTGTCGGAGCCCTCAAAAGTCTAACAATTGGTCTAACTGCAATGGTTCGATATCTCCTTCGGGTTGTGGATGTCAGACGGCAGTCGCTCCACGGGAAATATCGAAGTTTAGCCAAAATCAGCAGTTAGTCTGGTAAAGCGGACCTCAGACTCCGAAGCTGAAAATGCTTCGGGTGCGACTGGGATTAACTGCATCCGGATGTGTCTCTGTAATAATATCCAAATTTTTGTATCCCTAACAACACTACCATTTATGGTATGGAGTGAAACCATGAGAGTAGTCAGTAGAAGTCCAGAAACACAATAAATAACACAACCCTCTCGTTCCGATGCCACGCATGTGGTAATAAACTTCAAGCTACCTTCGCGATACTTAAACATTTCCCACTCTTGTTAATCGCTGAAGGTGAAGAATGGATGTTCTATCTATTCAAGTATTTATCACTACATAATATTATAAAACAGTCACTTTTTCCTTCCCTATGTACCTTTGTATAACTAAATCTTTAAAACTACGCAACGGATTTTGATGCGGTTTTTTATAATAGATAGAGTGGTTAAAGAGGAAGGTTGATATATATAATTACATCCATTAAATTGTGGAGAAGTACTACTGTTTTTGAGGTTTTTAATGTGATGTCGTAAATAATTAAATATTTTCCGCGTTTATAGTGAAACGCAGGCTGAACCCTACCAGATTTATCAAAAGAATGTACAAAATATTGTACACATTGAAAAGGTGTACAAAAAAGTCCGCGATGGTATATGTCTATCTCTTATGGATTATATCCCACAATAATATTTTTTGACAATTAATTTTTACGACAAATACCGGCTAATTTTCCACAATTTTTTAGGTTTTTAACCAATATAGCATTAATCCTTATCCAATTTACTTAATACCTTAAATATACTGTTAATGTAATATAGATCTATGTCACCCGTTACTGTATATGATTTAAATAATGAATATTTTCGAAGATATTACCGATTCAAAAATTGCGGGGCGTCGCGTTTACGCCGGCACCGGCGGCGCACAGTGTTCGGCGTAGAACAAGCCAGGTGGACAAAAATATTTTTTCATGATTTTGGAACTATATCTATAAATTAAGTATTTATATACCTATACTAATATTATAAACCTAAAAACTCAGTTTGTTTGTTTGTTTGAACGCGCTGATCTCAGGAAGTACTTTGACGAATTAAAAAAAAGGCCGAATTAAAAAATATTTCAGTGTTAAATAGGCTATTTATCGTGGAAGGCTATATACTATCACGCTGCAACTCACGGGAGTGGAGCAGTAACCAAAGATGCGGGTAAAACCGCGCGGGACAGCTAGTTTTGCTATAATATTTTATTTCAAGGAAATGCGTAGAAATTGTGTATAAATATTTTATTTCATCTAGACACGGTTATAAAAAAGGAAAAAAATATGTCAATCGCTGCCAATATCAACGCTAATATAAATATAGGTACAACCTTAGACTTACATATTAAATACAAAAAATCTAAATGTATATATGTATAAAAATATAAATATACAACCTTAGACTAACATATTAAATACAAAAAATCTAAAAGTATAATTATATGTATGTATAAAAATATAAATATACAACATTAGACTAACAAATTAAATACAAAAAATCGAAATCTAACACTAGACTAATATATTTACATTAAAACTAATCCGCTATATCAGAATCATCTGATTCAGAATCCGATGAATCCAATTGAAAATAGTTGTCCTGAATTTGTAAAGGTCTTGGTTGTAATTGGAGTCGAGGCTCTATAGTGAGAGCTATGATGAGCTTTAAGATCTCGGCGCATAATTTACTACTCTTTTTTTTTCGTATTTCCCGGAGGCTGTTGATCAGAGGATCAGACGTTAAAATCAACATATTGAGCAAGTCAAGAGCATGTCTCTGTTCATGGCGAGACGAGAGAATATCTGCTCGAGATTGTATAACAACAATGTGCTTCTCTAAAGGATAACATTGTTTTTTTTTTATTTTACAATGCAATCATATGATGGATCACGTGATGCCCAACTTTCATGGTCCACTTCGTAGTTTGTTTGTAAGAGTGGGTTGTTGATTTAGAATCAATAAAATACGCTAATGTCTCGTCACTACTTAGCGGTCTATCAGTTTGCATAGCACTTAGTTGTTGGAGGTATGAACTTGCAGAAGATGGATTTTCGCCAATGTCCTTTATTACTCTGGCAGCTTTATTCCTTTTTAGGTCTTCCGGGTCGACAACAATCAGCGGATGAAGTAGAAGGTTGTGGTTGAGTCGATCTTAAGCAAAATTCTATCTTTTCGCCTTCCAGCCACAACTTATTCTTACTCAGGAAACGCTCCTTTGATTTTGCTGAAGACACCCACTTAGTTGCAATTTTCGAAGAAATGCTGGCTATTTTCATCTTAATTTCCCTTTGACATACTTCAGTGATATCAGAGAAATCACACTTAAACAAAATAAATTGAAATAGACGATCATTTCTTTCATCTTCGAAAACACTATTTTGCCAATAGAGTAAGTCATTTCTACAAAAAAAAAGAAAAAAAAAATGTTGTACTCAAGTGTGCTACATAAAATAGGTCACATAATAGTCTATAGCCATGTAGTTAAAACATATCAAAAATTCAGAGTGGATACAAGAGGATACATGGCTTTTCTAAGCCTGTTAAGTTCAAAAACAAAGAAAAAGATTGTAATTTTTTGAGTACTCAGAGATAGGCTACTTTATGAATGTTTATAACACATTAAAAGATTCTAATTAGAAAATAATATTGAACATACCTTCAGAATTAAAATAATTCACTAAAACTTTGCAAAAAATTAAAACTACCATCATGAGATGTTAGTGTAAGTGTCGCTGAAATGCAACTGATTTATTTATTTAACTGCACTTACCTAATTACCTTACTTTGATATACGATGACTCACCCATATGAAATGTTAGACGTAAACAATTATTGGAATCAGAGGTTTAGGGGGGTTGTTTACAGGTAGATAGTACAAATTTCTGGAAATTCGATAATGACTTTTGTCCACCTGGCTTGTTCTACGCCGAACACTGTGCGGCGGCGGCGTTCACAGTTTTTCTGTAGTGTATTAAATATCAGCATTGCACCCGTGCGAAGTCGGGGCGGGTCGCTAGTACTATAATAAAGATGATATAATTAGTTTGAACGCGCTAGTAAGTAAAGGAAGTATCCCTCGGATTTGAATAATATTATTTTAGCATGTATGGGGTAAAGTAGGCCAATAAGAATAAATACATAGTTCATGCGGAATACTATACGATATTTACAATGACTGCCCTCTTAGGAGCAGAACGCTGAACGAAAACGAAGTAACAGCGCGGGTAGGCGATGCAATGCGTAGGGGTGGGTTCGCGGTAATACCATAGAATAAAGAGGGGAAGTAGGTTATCTGCGACCCAATCCGCGATTTAATTGCCTACTGTCTTAGGGTTGACGACTGTCCGCGCTTCGTCGGTTACGGTTGTCGCCCAAACCGCTAACAAATATTTATAGACTAAGAGCTTATGTTTAAATTATTTGCTTAGTATTTAGTTTACATATACTAGTCAGTTTTTTTTTTGTAATTTTTATTTTTAGTTTTGTACACATAAAGAACCATATTTATTTTTATTTTTAATTAATACAAATATAAATAATACAAACATAACATCTATTGAATCACACATTTAATACAAAATTACAAATTAGCTACAGAAAAATACCTACTTTCTTCGGTTTCGACTATTACGAAACGCGTTGTTATTAAACTTTAATGTGTAATATATCCGTATCCTTGTAAATAACTTTTAGAAATATAATTTGAAAAATATAAGTCTTTTATTTGTTCATAAATAGACATACCAACTTTGCAGTTTATGTGATCATTTTTTAAAAGCTAATGTGCCGAAAAGCCGTGACGCGCGAACCTCGTTCCGTGCTAGCCGCGACTAGCGCAGTCATAGGCACTCTAATATTGTGTTTAGGTGTGCGTGCGGCGACGCATAGATACTATGGCGCACACATACAAGCCGCGCGCGGTCCGTTTGTATGAAGATAACGTACTTCCCTCTCTTTATTCTATGGTAATACTTAATCATCAAGGAGATATTAGTACATCAGGCCAGCCGTGCGCAGCCGAGGCCCGCGCGTGTAGGCGACTCACAGCTAGAGTAACGTAAGTCACACTCTATATTAAAATGATAATTAAAGCGTGGTATCTGTGTCGCAACATTATGTTATCAGCGGTGCGCGCGCGCAGGGCGGCGCTATAAGTAGCTGTAATGTCAAGACAGTGCACTCACCCGCACACACACAACCGGACTACAGAAGGACTACTTCGCAATGCAGAACAATCAGTTGTCCGCCCGCACACAATATTGTGCCACTCCAAGCCGGAATCGTCTGTAAACCTTAACCTGAGTAGGTTTAAGGTTATAGACGACCTAAGTTCGCAGGGTAGCCAAGGCAATTCTTTTAGGGGGACCGTCCGTACCATAATATTTGCAGGACAACCCAGTGACCGATAACATGTTGTCCAACTTTGTATGCTATCCAATTGCATCGCAAAAGTAAACCTTTGCAATAATTGATTATAATAATCAATATCAATAAATTACCTAATATGTATATTTATTTTCATAAAACACATCGCACGCTACAGCAAATCGTTGGAACTGGAACTAACCATTACGGAATATCTGAATAGTCTGATGGCTTAGAAGGGAATTAGGGACTGACAGTATAGTCTTATATTTTAAAATCCTCATTTAATTTATACAAGTTTTATTGTGTAAGTAACACAAACGAGTAGTTTCTTATTTTCATTTATATTGAACGTCCGGTGACGTATACAATCTGCATTTTAGTGCATATTATGTAGAATATGAATTTTCTAATGATTAAAACCGCGATATCTCATGAATGGTGAGTCGTAAGAGAAAAAGTGACTCGACCATTTTTGTAGAGAATTGTATGATCTACAACTTTTGTCCGACCTATTTTTACGATAATACTTACTGTTTTCGAGAAAAACGTAAAAAACCTTCATTTTATACTTTTGACCTTGAATAAAATTTTTTGCAGAAGTAGGATCGAAGGGGATTTTTGATATTTAATTTATAATGATGTGTTTAACGTCTCTGGCAATTTTCAGATCTATGCGAATTTTGGCTAAGTTATGACTTATTTTTGTCTATTTTGACTGTACTATAGCGTGTGTGTGCTCATCCGGTTAGACCGATCGTATCAATCAGATAGGTCAGGTCACATTGGCCTGATATAAAGAAGGACTGTATTTACCGATAAAAACTGAAAGTTAATAAACAAGACCCTGACTGCGGGAAAAGATCTAATAAACATGCGCAAACACATGTCACCAAATCGCGGCGACCACGCACGTGCGGCGAATGTCAATGTATTGGTAATGTGTACACCTAACATAGTGTATATAATAGCTAAGGATATAAGCTCGCCACGCGACCTTGCTTTGTGTGCAAGAATGTAGTGGTGGAAGTACTTCCGCACTAGTACTTATGTAATACAACAGACGCCGACCCTCTCTCACATGAGCATTGTTTTGCTCTTTTTGCATAAACTAAAGTAACAACGTGACTGTGTATTTTTTGCGATTTTACATTAACGGCAAATTTTATGATCACCGATCTTTACATTCATCCATATTACTTTTAATATTATAAATGCGAAAGTAACTCTGTCTGTCTGTCTGTTACTCTTTCCCGCTCAAAACTCTCAACCGATTTTGATGAAATTTGGCACAGACAATCTTAGGACATAGGCTTCCTTTTATCCCGGAAAAAATTATATTCCATTTTTCTTTGATTGAGGGAAATCTAAAAAGCACGATCTCCACGCGGGTGAAGCCGCGGGCGGACAGCTAGTAAAATTATAAATGTGAAAGTAACTCTTGTCTGTCTGTTTGTGACCTTTACACGTTTCACGGTATATGGATACGGAACCTTCTATCTTGGTAGTAGGATAATATACGACTTCCCGTGGGTGAGGCCGGGGGAAAATTCTTGTCTTGTTGTAACTTTCACCAGCTATACATAGTGTGACCGCCATCTTTTCTACTCCTACTTACCATTACCATATTACTTACCGTACCAGTCTCTCTATGGCCAAAAAGACCAAAATGCAGTACGTAAACTAGGCCCACTGATGCAGCCTAAGATCTCCTGTAGTCCAATGCATCTGACATGCGAGCGTGCGGCGCAGGATGGAAGTCCATCGTCAATCCTCAACATGTCCTCAATGGCCGCCTGTCTAGCAAAAGTTAGCCAGCTTAGCTTATAAAGTTAACAGGGTGGCTCTACGTTTTTAGGTCTCAAAAATATATATTTAGACGGAGGGTTACCCCCCTCCGTCTAAATATTACGACGTAATTCGAACTCGTGGCCTGCCAATTTAAAATAATTACTTCATGATTGCTGACCGCTATACATATGTATATATTTGAAAAGGATTAATTATATAATTGAAACTAAATTCAGCAGTGCTTAGTAGAGTAATGGATTAAGTTCTGAAAATTTATAATTAGATAGTAATTCATGCATTTCATGCAGTTATCAAATCAAAAGCAAAAATGTCAAAGGCATGTGATGTGATGTGACCTGAACCTGTTCCTTACGCTTGCCGTTTGTTTGTCGCAGGGGGGCAGAGCTCGGTGACGTCAGTCTGCTGCGGAGAATGCCTAACGTTGAAGTACTCGCATTCAGGTATGTCTCTACATCATCATATAGGAATTTTTATACATAATCATCATCATCATCCCAGCGTTAATCCCAGTCGCATCCGAAGCCTTTTCAGCTTTGGAGTCTGGGGTCCGCTTTACCAGTCCAGCTGCTGATATGGCTAAACTGTGACGTTTTCGTGAAGCGACTGCCGTCTGACCTCCACAACCCGAAGGCGACATCGAAGCATTGCAGTTAGACCAATTGTTGGACTTTTGAGGGCTCCAACAACCCGTAACGACTGCCACTAGATATTCGTATGGCAACCGGGACCAACGGCTTAACGTGCTTTCCGTGGCACGACCAGACCAGTGCAAATATCCATATTCATGCATACAAATACTTGCACTGTGCGGGGATCGAACCCGCGCCACCTTGCGCAGCGGCCGCGTCCGCTACCGCTACGCCACGGAGGTTGTCAAATTTGACTGTCGAATTTTTATACATAATAATGCTCCCAATTTCTGCAAACGAATAGTTATGGTTATCCATAGCATTTTTGTTGCCTTACTGGTATTGAGATATAAAATGTATGTATATTAATGGTAACTAAGCATATAAAATACATCCGTAACCTATCACAAGTCACCTCATACTTAGCTGTTTATAGTATTATGAGAGCAATAGAATAGAACACTTTTATTTCATACACGTGTCCATTAGGTTGGTAACAATTTTCATTAACTTGTAGTGTTAGTATTTTCAGACACATATTTCACACTTATCTACACATTAAGCAGATACATTAGTTAGCGTGAAGCTGCATCCACTTCCACAACATCGGAGAATTCACTGTTTTCTCATGGTCCCTGGATTTTGTCCCATTCCAATCGATCCGCCAACACACTGCTATGGGGTTTTTATAATGGAGTGTTAGTGATCGGTCATTAGTAGCTGTATAAAAGTTGTGGTTCCTGGCTTTCTTTTGAAAACCACTCTTATCAAGGTGTCACCCAGTAACTGTGTTCTGAAGACGAGAAAGGCAGTCGATTTATGTGAATTACTGGTATACAGCTGCCTCCGGCTAGACTTGAAGGTGGCTCTAGAATGCACGAAAACACTACGAAAATGGTGAGTTGTTTTTTAACCGACTTCAAAAAGGAGGAGGTTACTCAATTCGACCGTATATATGGTTTTTTTTTTTTTTTTTTTTTTTTTTTTTTTTTTTTTTTTTTTTTTTTTTTTTTTTATGTTTGTTCGCGCATAATAACTTCGTCGTTTATGAACCGATTTTGATAATTCTTCTTCTGTTGGAAAGAAGACGTTCCCAAGGTGGTCCCATGATAAGTATATCAGGGTTTGATGGTGGAAGACCAGAGAACAACAACAACAGAGACAAGAACAAGGGGAACATTCAAAAATTGCAAGGGCGACTAGTGCATTTCTTAGCATTTTCATTAAGTATTTTAAAGCACTACAATTTAATAAAGCTCTGGAGTAGATCTGATGATGGAGCCGGGAGACAGTCGAAGGAACTCCTCAACAATTCACAGCAGCTACCTTGTGTTTGGGCTCAATTAATTTGTATTGATAAGAACTTTACACCTAGATGGGTTGTGACTGTCATAAGAGCTCTGATGATGAAGACAAAGGCCAGTTCCGGGAACTCCTCAACGGTTTACAGTGGCTACTTTGTGGTTGGACTTAATTCATTTATATTGATGAGACCTTTGCACCCATTGGTTTAAAATAATGGTCTGCAGTAAATTTGATGATGAAGATCATAGGCAGTTGAGGGAATACTTAGGTACGGGTAAAAATTAAAGTAAACAAAATTACGTCGTTTCCCAATTATATTTGCGTCAGCTTCCAGTCTGACCGGATGCAACTGAATACATAGTACTTTTAACAACTAAAAAGTGTAAAATAAAAACTTTTTTACAAAAAAACAACCGACTTCCAAAAACCACTACAAAGTGAAAAATAACTAATTTCGGAAGTCGGTGTCTTTGGTTTTGAATATTAGTTTTTTAATAAAAAAAGGTGCTTGTCATTCGAGGCCTAGTTTAAATAAATAGGTTATGAGTACTGTGATTGAGGTCGTCTGTCTAGAGTACATAGACATCGTCGTTATCAATACACAAGAGCCCGCAGAAGTCATTTGTCAAACTAAACAATAGAGACGTATCAATAGCTGAATCAATACAACGTTACGTTCTGACATCGATGTATCGTTTCTTTTCATTTACGACGCAGCTGAAGGGTAAAGGCACGACGTGTCGACTACAGCTGAAGGGTAGAGGCACGAGGTGTCGACTACAGCTGAAGGGTAGAGGCACGAGGTGTCGACTACAGCTGAAGGGTAGAGGCACGAGGTGTCGACTACAACTGAAGGGTAGAGGCACGAGGTGTCGACTACAACTAGAACATTGTATTAATATCGGGTCACTTCCACACAAGGACACACGTCCTGGTTTCCACCAAAGCGGTTTTTAGGGTTCCGTAGCCAAAAAATCGGAACCCCTATAGATTCGTCATGTCTTTCTGTCCGTCCGTATGTCGCAGCCATTTTTTTACAAAGCTGTAAGGGCTATACTGTTGAAACTTGGTAGGTAGATGTATTCTGTGAACCGTATTAAGATTTTAATGCAAAAATAAAAAATAATAATAAATATTGGTGGGGGCTCCCCATACTTAGAACTGAAACTCAAAATGTTTTTTTTTTCATCAACCACATAAGTGTGGGTATCTATGGAGAGGTCTTCTTGATAGGTTTCTAAAATATTTTTTTTCTAAATCGAATAGTTTGCGTGACAGACGCTTTCAAAGTAGAAACAAGTTGGGTCCCCCCTACATTACTATAAAAACTACCAACGGAAATTGTTTTGAACGAGATTTAGTAAGTAGTTTTTTTTAATACCTCGTAAATCGTAAACAGCTTATTGCGACGTAATCTTTTATACAAATAACTTAAATCTTTTAATTTCATAAATCAATGGTATGGTACGGAACTCTTTGAGTCAGACACGCACTTGGCCGGTTTTTATATGTAAAAAGTCGATACAACTGATGGTTAGTCTTATTGTGAAACTTTCTGACTTCAAACCACCAAACTCACACTTCTGGATTCTGACTGCCAAAGATCTACAAATGACAGCCGGGACCAACAGCTTATCGTACATATTATTTCCCTATCGACCCACAACGCAACGTTTATTTAAAAAAAAGAAAAGAAAACATACAGTCCACTCAAACAAATATTAGATACTAGCTGCGCGCCGCGGTTTCACCCGCGTACATTTAGATATATTTTTTTATATGCTCCGCTCCTGTTGGTCGCAGCGTGATGGTAGATGGAAAGCCTAAAGCCTTTCTGTATTAATGGACTATCCACCGTAAAAAATTTTTTTCAAATCGGGCCAGCAGTTCCTGAGATTAGCACGTCCAAACAAACAAACAATCAAACTCTTCAGCTTAATATATTAGTATAGAGTATAGATTTTTGTGTCTCCAGTGATGTAATCGCGGCATCATCAGATGGAATGACTCGAGAGTGCTGACGTGAGCGAGTCGGATGGTTATTTGTCAAACTATAACACAACCATTGCGCGAGTTACTTGCATGTAGCGTGTCATACGTCGAGACAACTACACAGACCTACAGGTAGCTTCAGCCCACAGAGCAAATACACCTTCAGCCTTCCGCCAACCTTTAGTAGCGACGGAAAGTGTACGCTACGCGTTTCATACATATGGAAAAGAGTTTTTTTTAATGTCTGTGACTACAATCGTGTATCGTCGACGCACACTGTCCATCACTAATCGCACACAGCTAGTGTGTAGCTACACACTTCAGCTGAAATACTGTTTCGCTTGACGAGAGAGCTTGTGTCTTCACGAGACACTGATTCTTTTAAGTATATGGGTTAATTGACCAAATGCAGTCCCTCTGATAGCAGCCTAAGTAATTAGTTGCTCCAAACTTATTTATAAGGGCGATGGAATGACCTATGCTTCTAGTTTCTCTGCGCGATCGAATCAGAAATGAGGAGATCAGCATAAGAAGAACCAAAGTCACCGACATAGCTCTTCGAGTCGCTAAAATTAAGTGGCAGTGGGCAGTGGGCGAGGCACATTGCTCGTAGAACCGATGGCCGATGGGGCAGTAAAGTTCTGGGGCCGGAAGATCCAGCGTAGGGAGGCCCCCAACAAGGTAAACCGATGACCTGGTGAAGTTCGCGAGAAGCCGATGGATGCGGGCAGCACAACATGGTCATCGTGGACAGCCTTGGGGGAGGCCTTTGTCCAGCAATAGACCTCTATTTAGGCTGAAGAAGAAGATATTATTTATTGCTTGCTACTGGTGTGACACTAGCATCATGTCAATGCGGATTCAAGGTTGCCGTGACAGCTGTAAGAGACATGCGTGCCTGTAGCTGGTTCACGTCAAGTGTTCCATCAGTTCACTTGGCCGACGCCGAGTGATCCTTGTACAAACTCGCCAGCTCGCACGCGAACAGAAAAAACAATCATATTTCATTGATCAAAATACAATGAATGTTTTTATGGATGGTTTGCTATAAGAAAAGATACACATACCATGTGTGGGGAATAATATTATTTTAATTGTGTATTTATGTAGTACTAGCTTTCCGCCCGCGGCTTCGCCCGCGTGGAGTTCGGTTATATCGGGCTTTTTAGATTTCCCTCGGGAACATCATATTTTTCCGGGATAAAAGGTAACCTATGTTCTTTCTGAGGGTCTAAAGATTGTCTGTGCCAAATTTCATCAAAATCGGTTGAGAGGTTTAAGCGGGAAAACGTAACAGACAGACAGACAGACAGACAGACAGACAGACAGACAGACAGACAGACCGACAGACAGACAGACAGAGTTACTTTCGCATTTATAATATTAGTATGGATAGAAGAATATACTGTTACACTTCAGTTATATATTACATTTTGAGGAAAGAACCACGTAATACATGTTGAGTGGAGACGTCCAGTATATGGTTTACTATATATGGTTTACCAGTGCACGCATTTGTTAGTCATCGAGCAGCTCAACCCAGATCTGGAGGACCTCTACGAGCCAACGAACAATACCAACGAAAGGATTTTAGGTTAGGACGGTATCCATTCTACATATTACTTCTATCGTCAGATCATCAGGGCCTGTAGCCAAAGTAACATCGCTTCCTAGCGAAGCGAAATCGAATACCAAACCAACCAATGGCGGGAACGATTGACCACGCGACGCGATAAATCACGTGATGAATCGTTCCTGCCATTGGTTGGTTTAGTATTCGATATCGCTTCGCTAGGAAGCGATGTTACATTGGCTAGGGCCTCAGTAAAACTGAGAGTAAAAAAGCCTCTACTGACCCATTGCGTGAACCTTGGAACTTGGCCATAATGTAGATACTGTACTACTGCCAATCACAAGTATTTTACTAAAAGCAGGGTTTGAAAATATCCGATATTTATAATAAATATCAAAATATCGGATATTTATGATATTATATCCAAAATCGGATATATATCCGATATTTATATCCATTTCTTAAGACTGCCATTTTATTATCTTATTACTACCTATACGATTTTCACAGGTACATGACAGTTTATTATTCTGAATTTATTACAATATAAAAACAACATATTTTTAGTTTTTATTTAACAAAATAAACATAAAATCTTATAGTTCACAAAAATCAACTAAAAATAAGTAAGTATCTTTTTCTGCGAAAACAAAGTCTATAAATATTAGGGAAACAAAATTAAAATATCTTAAAAATCCTAATATTTGTACTCAGTTGAGTTATAATCAAATAACAAATTAGTCTTTTTCTAGTCAGCTAGAACTGTCAAATCGCCTGTTGACATTCCTAAAGGATAAACACTACACTTGACTTTTAAAGAGTAGGTATGTTTGCAGATGATATAATTGAAAATAATTTTGGCTCTTTTACGTTGCACTAATATTTATTATTGACTGCAGTACCTACTTGATAAATTCGAAGTATTACGGTCTGAAGACAGAAAAAACGACGAATATGCCAGCAGCGCGTCGGTAAAAGTACTTAAGGCGGTTCCAGAGGAAAAACACACCGCAGGCCGTTTTATGTAGTTTTTCGGAGCTATTTACTCTTTATCCAAAAGAAATATCAACTTATTAAAAATACATAAATTTTCTCCATAATCTTGGCTCCAAAATTGTAGATTTTTTTTAACCTACCCAAAAAATACTGGACACATATTTTTTGTTTATATGAAAAAAGAAAAAAATATGTGTCCAGTATTTTTTGGGTAGGCCCCCGACAAGGTGGACCGACGACCTGGTGAAGGTCGCGGGAAACCGCTGGATGCGGGAGGCGCAGGACCGGTCGTCGTGGAGAACCTTAGGGGAGGCCTATATCCAGCAGTGGACGTCTTTCGGCTGAAATGATGATGATGAGTATTTTTTGGAAATCTGACTGACGGACTAATTAGGTTTTTTTAGTCAAATACCAATACGTACATAAGTTGATAAAAAATGCTATGCAATAGCTTTACCGCGGCAGTTCCCGAGTGCCACATATTTTTGTTTTTAATTAGAAAGATTATATTTTCAAGGTAGTCTCATGTTAAGGAAATTAGGGTCTGATGATGGAAGACTAAGGAAACCTAGGAGAAATTTAAAAAATCATTGGGTCGCCTAGGGCATTTCTATGTTTTTTCATTAAGTGTTTTAACGCACTACAATTTAGTCCCAAACACATTACAGTTGCTTCCGATGTGGATTCCCTTGATTCTCTGTCGTCTCCATCATCAGGTCAGGCCCAAATCTTCACGGTTTTATAGTATCATCCGATATAAATACGAGTATCAAGTTTTCACCCGAAGCGTGCCTACAATTTTGATAATTGGCCTAAATTTCTTAGAATTTCCATTATCGACACTGACGTGGTAACAATGAGATTACATAGGCAGCATACTCTTTCATATAAAAAAAGAATGGTCAAAATCGGTTCATTAACGATAAAGTTATCAGCGAGCACACATAAATCGAATTGAGAACCACACTTTTGGGAAGTCGGTTAAAAAATAAAATACGCAAAATTTTTATTATGAAGTATCGTCAACATTTGTTTCAGTCTATAATAACCAAAAGTATTTGGGTGCACCAATAAACAAAAATAAAAGTGCCATGTCTGTTACTTCTGTGGTCTATGAATTTAACTTATATTTGTAAGTACTTCGTCCGCCAGACGGCGCTAGTAATATTTTGCGAAGTATTGTAGAGGTGGGGCGCGGTGAAGAGGGAGCAAATGCTCGAGGTCATTTGGTGAGGGTACGACCTTAAATGCAACATACCATAAATTTTGATATATATCACAAAAAATGGTTTGATATATATCAGATATATATCGGATATATATCATGATATATATCAATTGATATATATCCTTCGAACCCTGACTAAAAGTAGAAATATTCATACTTTCCTCAGTTGTTCCTCACACCGTCACACAGTGGAGGTTATTTTCTATGAACAGCGACCCATCAGAAATGTGAGCCGTCTAGCAAACTAATTTCCAGAGTGAACAATAATGATAATACTTTTACTTCATCATACAGTCACGTACAGAAGTTCCACTCTGTTTTCAGTAATGGATAGAGTGGTTCTCGACCCGAGAACCACCACTCGCGAACACTAAGTGAAGTTTGTAGGACGGGCGAGCGATACGGTGTGACGAACCAAGCCGCGGGCAGAAGCTAGTAAATAAAAAGGTGCCTGTCTGGTGTATGCCATGTTACCATAGACCAGAGAATCCAAATTCCAGGCTGCTACCGAAAAATTAGACATGAAAAAAACTATCTTCTTGCAGCAGCCTTGCGCCGCAGTCAGTGAACTATCTACTTATATAGTAGTATTTAGTTCCCTTCGAGGAGGAGGAGCCGAGGTCTGCTCGTTTCTAATATTGGCGCATTGAGCTCTACTGTCTGCGCCTCGCCAGTCAATTTAATGATGTATTTGCTGGCACTTTTACTGGCTCGTTTGTGAATAAATGATGTAGCCATATTTTGATTTAAGAGTTTATCCGTGGAAGTATTTGCCCGTCCTTCTACGCTTTGGGATGAGTAACAAGCTTCATCTTTCTGACTTATAGACCTCTGACAATTCATGAGTGCCTGTGCAACTCCAAAACTGCGTCGTCAGAAGGCGTGGTGATCTAATGATCAGTTATTTATAGTTTGCTAGTAGTTAGTTATACTTTGTTATTGTAAACATTTTCAGTTTTAACCCTAGATAGCTAACCTTCCTGCACTTCTATGAAAAGCTAACCATTCGACTTTTTCACGACCATTTTTTTAAAAGTGATTTTTATTAAAATAATATGTTATTTTATCGTTTTTTTTTTATATTTATGGGCAATATATATAAGATAATTATTAATAAATGAAAATGTATTTATCTTTTAAGTAGGTACTAAATCGCAAATCCAAAATGGCACATGTTTCTTTGAGATCACTAAGGCACTAAATCTTACTAAATTAGGAAGAATTTTTTGGTAATATCTTCTTTTTCTTTTGTAATAATAAAATAAAAAGCCTAAAATTAACAGTAAGTATCAAATTACTTAGATTTTTTTGGCACAAGTTGGGCAAAAATCGACTGTATGTTCGCCACAAATAGGAACTCTGCAACTATTGTAGGGATTGTTTGTCATGCGCCTGATGTTAGTTTCTTTATGGCTATTTCACTGCAGAATTTCCTCACATGAAGGGATCTGCTATGTTTCTGACTGAACGGGCTGGTCCTCTAGCCGTGCGAATGATATTTATCGCAGAAGTTCGAGAAGAAGTGTGTCCTTTATTAGTTGTGCACAAGACGAAGACGATTTTTGCCTCAAATATTTGTTTGAGTCAAGTGGATAATGTTGTTGGAAGTCGTTGAAAAATTGTCATTGTGAGGAAGAGCATCGGAAGGTGAAATTGCTGCTCCTGGACAATACATATATGAACATGCATATAGTTGGGTTTGTGCAGTAGCCGAGGTGTCATAGAAAGTCACTTTCCACGTGATCAGCCAACAAACTATCCTTGTTTTCACTAAGTATCAGAAAAAATATCAATTATGTTGGCACGATCGTCATTATCTAATGCACGAAATATTTCTTCATCTGTGATCAACCTGGCAGCCATTCATCACTAACAACGATATAATTGGAAAAAAAAATACAACCGACTTCTAAAAACCACTACCAAGTGAAAAATAACTAATTTCGGAAGTCGGTGTCTTTAGTTTTTGTATGTATATTAGTTTTTGACATCGACTTCCGAAATTAGTTATTTTTCACTTGGTAGTGGTTTTTAGAAGTTGGTTGTTTTTTTGTAAAAAAGTTTTTATTTTACACTTTTTAGTTGTGAAAAGTAGGTACTATGTGTTCAGTTACATCCGATCAGACTGGAAGCTGCCACAGATATAGTTGGGAAACGACGTAATTTTGTTTACTTTAATTTTTACCCGTAATTTTGAAGAATTCTCTCGACTGCCTACGGTCTTCATCATCAGATTTACTGCAGATCATTATTTTAACCCAATGGGTGCAAAGTTCTCATCAATATAAATGAATCAAAACCAAACACAAAGTAGCTACTGTAAACCGTTGCGGAGTTCCCGGAACTGGCCTTTGTCTTCATCATCAGAGCTCTTATGACAGTCACAACCCATCTAGGTGTAAGTTCTTATTAATACAAATTAATCAAGCCCAAACACAAGGTAGCTGCTGTGAATTGTTGAGGAGTTCCTTCGACTGTCTCCCGGCTCCATCATCAGATCTACTCCAGACCTTTATCAAATTCTAGTGCTTTAAAATACTTAATGAAAATACTAAGAAATGCACTAATCGCCCCTACGATTTTTGAAAGTTCCCCTTGATTTCTCTGGTCTTCCATCATCAGACCCTGATGTCCTGACCACCTTGGGAATGTCTTCTTTCCAACAAAAAAGGAATTATCAAAATCGGTTCATAAACGACGAAGTTATGCTCGAACAAACATAAAAAAAACATATATACGGTCGAATTGAGTAACCTCCTCCTTTTTGAAGTCGGTTAAAAACAACAAAAGTACACAAAGAAAATGACTTACTGCTATGGCACATTATTATTTAAGGCCAGGAAAATGATGATAAGTGTGATGATATTCATAATCACACTTTTCGTAATAACAAATGACCAGTTGTAACCTTGCAAATTAAATAGAAACTATGTATTTCTGGTATATACCTATAATGCTACATAGCTATGATGTAGCACGTACAGTTTCTCTCGGAGAGATAATCAATATGATCCCACAGCATTTCGCAGTAACATTGAAGACTCGTCCGTGCACGACGATCGGTCACATCGCCCAGCAGTACGTTGGACTGGGAACAAATTGTAGCACTCAGGGCTTTAATGAGGCATAGCAAGTATACACTGTTACATGGATGTCAGGCAACGCTGTTTTTATTGTACAGTCGATCAGATGGTCGTTGTTACAATGATAACAATCGCATGGTTCGCGGGTGGCAGCCTCTCAAGTATAACCCGCGCAGGGTTCGATTCCAGGTCAGGCAAGTACCAATATAAATTTTCTAAGTTATAATGTACTTTCTAAGTATATCTTGGACACCAAAGACTGTCTAAAAGGCGAAGGAAAACATCTCGAGGGAACCTGGACTTTAAGTCTGAAATCGCCAACATTGAGACAACGCATTGAGCAAGCTTGGTGATTACGCTCCATCCTTCTCTGTATGAGAGGAGACCTGTACCCAGCAGTGGGACAATAAAAAGGTTGATGATGAGTTGTCGATTGTGTGAATCCTCTGTTGGAAGTTTGTCGAACCTCGCGCCCTTGGAATACAAAACAGTTCACATGCCGAGCTTCCCGGAGTGTTATTCGACTCCGAGAAGCTCGGCGCAGCTCAAAAGAGGCTCGACGCTTGTATTTTGACGGATGACAGACCAATTCTGATTCGTCACGTGTTCCAATGATCTGATGTCATCTGTCGTCCTTTCATTTGTTTTTGTCCCTCATCACCTAGTATCAAATCGGCCACAGCACAGGACATTATTTTAAGGATTATTTCGAACTGTCTTTCCGCCCGCGGCTGCGACCGCGTTGAGTTCGGTTATATGGCGCTTTTTAGATTTCCCTCGGGACTATCAATTTTTCCGGGATAAAAAGTATCCTATTATTTAATCCAGACTTCTAACTTTACGTCTGCAAAATTTCAAAGTAATCGGTTCAGTAGTTACGGCGTGAAAGCGGAACAAACAAACCAACAAACTCACTTTCCCATTTATAATATTAGTAAGAATATTTTGCTGCTGTAGTTATGGTGTGAAGTATCGACGTACATAATTACTAAGTGTTTCGATTTGTACGGTTGTTGCACTTTTCATTTATTAAGGTCGTACCCTCACCAAATGACCTCGAGCATTTGCTCCCTCTTCACCGCGCCCCACCTCTACAATACTTCGCAAAATATTACTAGCGCCGTCTGGCGGACGAAGTACTTACAAATACAAGTTAAATTCATAGACCACAGAAGTAACAGACATGGCACTTTTATTTTTGTTTATTGGTGCGCCCAAATACTTTTGGTTATTATATACTCAAACAAATGTTGACGATACTTCATAATAAAAATTCTGCGGTGTTTATTTTTTAACCGACTTCAGAAAAAGGTGGTTCTCAGTTCGATTTATTGTCGCTGATAACTTTATGGTTAATGAACCTATTTAGACCATTCTTTTTTTATATGAAGGGATATGCTGCCTATGTAATCCCATTGTTACCACGTCAGTGTCGATAATGGAAATTCTGAGAAATTTAGGCCAATTATCGAAAATTGTAGGCACGCTTCGGGTGACAACTTGATACTCGTGTTTATATCGGATGATACTATAAAACCGTGAAGATTTGGGCCTGACCTGATGATGGAGATGACAGAATATCAAGGGAATCCACATCGGAAGCAACTGTCACGTGTTTGGGCTTATTTAATGTGTATTGATTAGACCTTTATAACTAAATATGTTATGACTGTAACTTCAGGGTTGGAAGTTAGTTTTGTAGATTGAAAGTTAGCTAAGTCAGATGGACAAAGGGATAGAAAAATAATATAATAAAGTTTAATTTATCATTATTTATTATTTTAAGGGAAAACGTAATCAGGGTCAAATAAATTTCTGCAGAACTGACACATTTAAAAAAAAAATCATGTTTTTTTTTGGGACCAGGCAAGACTGTGAAATTATATTATTAACTTCCGAAATTAGTTATTTTTCACTTTGTAGTGGTTTTTGAAGTCGGTTGTTTTTTTGTAAAAAGTTTTTATTTTTATGTTTGTTTGCGGATAACTTCGCCTAAAATTTGGTATTTCGATGAATTTTTGGGTATTTCGACATGGGTGTCGTGATAGGGGTTTTTGGGAGTGCAGATCACGAATATGACGTAATTTTTGAAATCCAAGATGGCCGACACCAATTTTATGATATTTTGACATGGGTGTCGTGAAAGGGGTTTTTGTGGGTGCTAATCACGAAAATGACGTCATTTTGGAAATCCAAGATGGCCGACACCAATTTTATGATATTTTGACATGGGTGTCGTGAAAGGGGTTTTTGTGGGTGCTAATCACGAAAATGACGTCATTTTGGAAATCCAAGATGGCCGACACCAATTTTATGATATTTTGACATGGGTGTCGTGAAAGGGGTTTTTGTGGGTGCTAATCACGAAAATGACGTCATTTTGGAAATCCAAGATGGCCGACACCAATTTTATGATATTTTGACATGGGTGTCGTGACGGGGGTTTTCGGGGGTGCAGATCACGAAAATGACGTCATTTTTGAAATCCAAGATGGCTGACACCAATTTTATGATATTTTGACATGGGTGTCGTGACGGGGGTTTTCGGGGGTGCAGATCACGAAAATGACGTCATTTTTGAAATCCAAGATGGCTGACACCAATTTTATGATATTTTGACATGGGTGTCGTGACGGGGGTTTTCGGGGGTGCAGATCACGAAAATGACGTCATTTTTGAAATCCAAGATGGCTGACACCAATTTTATGATATTTTGACATGGGTGTCGTGACGGGGGTTTTCGGGGGTGCAGATCACGAAAATGACGTCATTTTTGAAATCCAAGATGGCTGACACCAATTTCATGATATTTTGACATGGGTGTCGTGAAAGGGGTTTTCGCGGGTGCTAATCACGAAAATGACGTCATTTTTGAAATCCAAGGTGGCCGAAATTATATTTCATGATAATTTGACTTGGGTATCGTGACGGGTTTTCGGGGCGCTGATCACGAAAATGACGTCAATTATAAGCTGTCGCATAGCTTCTATTTCTTTATCAAAGTCAAAAATAAAACATCAAATATAGTTTAGTCGCTAAATCGCCACCATTTTTCGCACTCCTTCAATGACGTCACTGGTAAAAAATAAAATACTACAAAAAAGAAAATACATACTTATACAAATGTATACGTTAATTGGCAAAATAAAAAAAAATACTTTGTCATAAATAACTAATAAAAAATTTCCTACTAACTACATACTGCGGAACTCGGTGTGCACACCTTTGCGATTTACCCCGCAGCCGCGCGTAGTGTTTGTACTATGTTAAAGTAGAGTGTTGTAAATTGTTGAGGAATTTCCTCGACTGTCTATGGTTTTATCATCTGATGTAATTCAGACTTTAATTTTTACCCATATGGGTGCAAATTTCTCATCAATATAAATGAATTAAGTCCAACCACAAAGCAGCTACTGTAAACCTTTGAGGAGTTCACTCAACAGACTGTCCTTCGTCTTCATTATCAGACTCCTAATGATCATAACAATCCATCTAGGTGTAAAGCTCTTATCAATACAAATTAATCAAGATATTACACAAGGTAGCTGCTGTGAATCGTTGAGGAGTTCCCTCGAATTTCTCTCGGCTCTATCATCAGATCTATTGCAGACATTCATTTTAACCTACTTATATGGGTATAAAGTTTTCATCAATATAAATGAACAGAAATAAGTCCAAACATAAGGTAACTATTGTAAACCTTTAAGGAGTTCCCTTAACTGGCCTTTGTCTTCAACATCAGAGCTTTAATGATGATCACAACTCATTTAGGTGTAAAGTTCTTATCAATACAAATTTATTAGGCACAAACACGAGGCAGCTGATGTGAATCGTTAAGGAGTTCCCTCGGCTGTCTCCCGGCTCCATCATCAACTCCGAACTTTACTAAATTGTAGTGCGTTAAAACACTTAATGAAAAAACTTAGAAAAGCCCTAGACGCCCCTTTGATTTTTTAAATTTCTTCTAGATTTACCTAGTCTTCCATCATCAGACCCTAATTTCCTAAACATGAGACTACCTTGAAGATATCGTCTTTCTAATAAAACAAAAACATGTGGCACTCGGGGCTGCCGCGGTAAAGCTATTTTATACTAGCGGCCGCCAGCGACTTCGTTCGCGTTGAGTTAGTAATGCTCTGCTCCTATTAGTCGCAGCGTGATGTTTTATAGCCTTAAGCTTTTCTGGATTAATGAGCTATCCAACGCAAAAAGAATTTTTCAAATCGAACCCGTAGTGCCTGAAATTAGCGCGTTCAAACAAACAAACTCTTCAGCTTTATATATTAGTACTAGCTTTTCGCCCGCGGCTTCGCCCGCGTGGAATTGGGTTATATCGCGTTTTTTAGATTTCCATGGGAATAAAACTAATTAAATGACGATTGATCAGTTTTGAAGGATTGATCGTAGAAGGGTGAAAATTTAGGATTGTATGTATTTTTGTATGTTGTAAAAAAATAGAAACTAAAAATGTTGTGTAAAAATAAAAAAACAAATAGGGGTGGACTACCCCTAACATTTAGGGGGATGAAAAACAGATGTTGGCCGATTCTCAGACCTACTCAATACGCTCACAAAATTTCATGAGAATCGGTCAAGCCGTTTCGGAGGAGTATAGGAACGAAAACTGTGACACGAGAATTTTATATATAAGATAGATGTTCGCTAGTACCAAATTTTGTATGGAGAAACGCATGGTACTATACATTGAATCTGCGCTCACGCGCAGGGCTGCAGATGTGCATGAAGCTGCAGATAAAAAACGCAATCCTGCGCGTGGCTGCGGGGTAAATCGCAAAGGTGTGCACACCGAGTTCCGCAGTATGTAGTTAGTAGGAATTTTTTTATTAGTTATTTATGACATAGTATTTTTTTTATTTTGCCAATTAACGTATACATTTGTATAAGTATGTATTTTCTTTTTTGTAGTATTTTATTTTTTACCAGTGACGTCATTGAAGGAGTCCGAAAAATGGTGGCGATTTAGCGACTAAACTATATTTGATGTTTTATTTTTGACTTTGATAAAGAAATAGAAGCTATGCGACAGCTTATAATTGACGTCATTTTCGTGATCAGCGCCCCGAAAACCCGTCACGATACCCAAGTCAAATTATCATGAAATATAATTTCGGCCACCTTGGATTTCAAAAATGACGTCATTTTCGTGATTAGCACCCGCGAAAACCCCTTTCACGACACCCATGTCAAAATATCATAAAATTGGTGTCAGACGTCTTGGATTTAAAAAATGACGTCATTTTCGTGATCTGCACCCCCGAAAACACCCGTCACGTCACCCATGTCAAAATATCATAAAATTGGTGTCAGCCATCTTGGATTTCAAAAATGACGTCATTTTCGTGATCTGCACCCCCGAAAACCCCCGTCACAACACCCATGTCAAAATATCATAAAATTGGTGTCGGCCATCTTGGATTTCCAAAATGACGTTATTTTCGTGATTAGCACCCACAAAAACCCCTTTCACGACACCCATGTCAAAATATCATAAAATTGGTGTCGGCCATCTTGGATTTCCAAAATGACGTCATTTTCGTGATTAGCACCCACAAAAACCCCTTTCACGACACCCATGTCAAAATATCATAAAATTGGTGTCGGCCATCTTGGATTTCCAAAATGACGTCATTTTCGTGATTAGCACCCACAAAAACCCCTTTCACGACACCCATGTCAAAATATCATAAAATTGGTGTCGGCCATCTTGGATTTCCAAAATGACGTCATTTTCGTGATTAGCACCCACAAAAACCCCTTTCACGACACCCATGTCAAAATATCATAAAATTGGTGTCGGCCATCTTGGATTTCCAAAATGACGTCATTTTCGTGATTAGCACCCACAAAAACCCCTTTCACGACACCCATGTCAAAATATCATAAAATTGGTGTCGGCCATCTTGGATTTCCAAAATGACGTCATTTTCGTAATTAGCACCCACAAAAACCCCTTTCACGACACCCATGTCAAAATATCATAAAATTGGTGTCGGCCATCTTGGATTTCAAAAATTACGTCATATTCGTGATCTGCACTCCCGAAAACCCCTATCACGACACCCATGTCGAAATACCCAAAAATTCATCGAAATACCAAATTTTAGGCGAAGTTATCCGCAAACAAACATAAAAATAAAAACTTTTTACAAAAAAACAACCGACTTCAAAAACCACTACAAAGTGAAAAATAACTAATTTCGGAAGTTGGTGTCTTTCGTTTGGTATATTCGTTTTAGACACCGAGTTCCGAAATTAGTTATTTTTCACTATACATAGTGGTTTTTGGAAGTCGGTTGTTTTTTTCTAAAAAAGCTTTTATTTTACATTTTTTAGTTGTTAAAAGTACTATGTATTCAGTTGCATCCGGTCAGACTTAAAGCTGACGCAAATATAGTTGGGAAATGACGTACTTTTGTTTACTTTAATTTTTACCCGTAAGTACCTATTCCCTCAACTGCCTATGGTCTTCATCATTAAATTTACTGTAGACTATTATTTTAACCTAATCGGAGTAAAGGTCTTATTAATATAAATGAATGAACTCCAACCACAAAGTAGCTACTGGAAACCGTTGAGGAGTTCCCGGAACTGGCCTTTGTCTTCATCATTAGAGCTCTTATGAGAGTCGCAACCCATCTAGGTGTAAAGTTCATAACAATACAAATTAATCGAGCTCAACCACAAGGTAGCTGCTGTCAATTGTTGAGGAGTTCCTTCGACTGTCTCTCGGCTCCATCATCAGATCTACTCCAGACCTTTATTAAATTGTAGTGCTTTAAAATATTTAATGAAAATGCTAAGAAATGCACTAGTCGCCCTCAATTTTTGAAAGTTCCGCTTGTTTTCTCTGGACTTCCACCATCAAACCTTGATATCCTTATCAAGGGACCACCTTGGGAACGTCTTCCTTCCAACAGAAAAAGAATTATCAAAATCGGTTTATAAATGACGAAGTTATGCGTGAACAAACATAAAAAAAAAACATATACGGTCGAATTGAGTAACCTCCTCCTTTTTGAAGTCGGTTAAAAATTGAACATAAAAACATATAATTGAGCAACCTCCTCCTTTTTGAAATCGGTTAAAAAAACGAACACCAAAATAAACATCAATAACAGAGATACTCTAAGATAGTATTGTACTCTATGCGACATGCGGTGCGTGAGCGAGCAAGCAGATGCTTTCTCGCTCACGCGCCGCCCGCTTATGCTAGCGGAGCGCGCGATGACGAACGACACGGGTTCCCCCTTCGAGAGCTTGTGGCATACTGAATCTCAATAGCCCGGGCAACAGAAATGATGGCGAATGCGCTCAGATTGTTGAACAAAATTTTGATTTTGGTCGTTTTAAAAAAATATTTCTACAATAATGTTCGTCATGAAATTACCTATCCATTAGTGTAAGAACGCAATCTAAATAATGCTTACTTTCCGAGGAGATGCACGTTTATGATAATTATTTCTCTTGTCAGTGGTTTCGTTGTGAAGGAATTATTTAAACATTATACTTAGTAAAATAAAAAAAAAATCTACAATTTTGGAGCCAAGATTATGGAGAAAATTTACGTATTTTTAATAAGTTGATATTTCTTTTGGATAAAGAGTAGATAGCTCCGGAAAACTACATAAAAACGGCTTGCGGTGTGTTTTTCCTCTGGAGCCGCCTTAAGTAACTCATCAAACGGAGAAAATTCCTGCTGGCTTTCAGCTCCGGCTGAATCACTGAATTGTCGGATGACTTGCGGTCCTTAGCGATTATTATTTATTTATTTCTCTCTCAATATTGATTTCCTTAATATTTAACAATATTTTTACTTGATTCTACCATTGGAAGAGACTAGTGCCTGAAGTAGGTTTTTGAAGAAGACTGTGTCACAGGTCACCAACTCACCAGGGCAAAACAATACAGCCCACAGCAAAACAATGCAGTAAAACGTTTCAATACGATCTTGATCTCTAACTCTCTAACTCATGACGTGTAAAAGTGATCAGTGATCCTACTTGCTTAATAAACGATTTCATTTCATTTCATTTCATTTCAAACATTATTATGGCCAAAAGGATCAAAAGAGACAATCAGTTAAAGATAATAACAAATAGTACAAATTGGTGCAAAGCACGAGCCTTTTCGTGCCATAGGAACTGCTCGAGATGAGTCTGTGCGATAGTCACTATGTCACAGGCCGTGGGAAGCAGGCGTTAGCGTCAGGTGGATTGTAAGCTAACATCGAGCTCTCGCACGATGAGATGTTCTCTGATTTATTATTTTTGTTTGCTTGACCGCAAGGCCGCCTGATGGTAAGCAGTGATGCAATCGTTGAGTGTAAAATGCGCTAGTTTATTAAGAGCCCGTTCACTCAAAAAACTGAGCGAATAAGAAGGAAGACGACATTTGAGGTGATGTTGCGCGAGAGGGACATTGATCTCCCCTGGTGATTGACCCTCCATGATCAAACTCCCGACACAACAACATTTGGCGCATCATACCAGGAACACATCGCAACTAGGGATGTAACGGAGGTAGTTATATCGGAGTCGGAACCGGAGCCGGAGTTTTTAAATTTGATTTATCGGAATCGGAACCGGAGGCGGAGACAGGGTCAGAAGTGGTGGTAGGAGAGAGATTTCTTTATTTAAACACAAAAAAACGTATTCAGTCAGTTTTTTCATTTCAATTTTTTATTGTAAAATTAAACACAAACAATGAAAAGAAAATTGGAATATTTCCAAAATGTGTTTACTCCAAAACTAGCTAAAAATCAAAACAAATGTCCTAATCCCCTGTAACCTATGAACGTGTCGTGTGCGTAACAAACTACATAACAAGTGAAAAAATAATTGACGATAGAGTGCACGTAGCAGGAGTCAGGGAATTCCCCGCGTGATATGTATGAACCAGTAGGTAATTACGTAGCATACTATCAGTAGCAATGGATTTCATTTTGACAGTTGAAAAGACATTCATTACGTTATTTACGTTATTAAGTACACACATTTATCGAACATGGAGCAATGGACTAGCAATATGCTTCAAAATTGTGCAAACGCAATTACCTGCTGTTCATAACAGTCGGCAGGCCGCCACCGCTATGTTATGCTAAAACCTCCGATTTAAAAGTATCGGAACCGAAGGTATGATAGTAATCGGAAGTTCCGACTTAACGGAAGCGGAGTCGAAGCTCCGTAACATCTCTGCGCAAAACAACGCTCAGACCCGTCCTCCGAATAAATCAGATGGTATTCAGTTGCATATGGTTAGACTGGAAGTTGAAGACCTAGTATATAGCTGGCCGGGGCCTGGAGTCCGTAAAAACCACAGAGATATTAAATTTAAGATATCTATGGTATAAACTTAAACGTATAGAAACGGAGTGTTTACCGAAGGCGATAAGTGAAGTACGTTCCCCGCTTCAATGACAAATTTCCCCTTATCACTCCATTGTTTAAGACAATGTACAATGAACAATATCCGACGGTAATTAAAAGTCCAAATAAGCAAGTTTCCGCCATTTCGAGCAGCGGCAAGGACGTAGCCAATCAGACCGTGGCGTGCCGCGCGTTGCCCAATCACGCGCGAGGTGCTAGGACATTGACCAATCACGTAGACGACCGTTGCACTTTCAAAATTTGAACTCTAAACGAGTTTTCTATTTTATTGTTTTGTAATATTGAAGTTTGTTTTAGATTGTAAGGAGCCTTAGTCTGCAGAATGTGTATGTTCGTTCCAGACTTGCGTCACGGACTTGCACTGAGACAATCATATTTGTTCTGTTAGAACTTAGATCGTGTTTCACGCGTGGTCATTAATATTTGTAGATGTGAATGAGGGTATTATTAACTTACAACAGGTTTTAGATAATGTAAGCCTCGTCTATCGTCGCGGATTCGAAGCCAGGTAGGCATGAAGGATGAAGATACTTTGTGCAACTTTTTCATCACGGCTTTCGAAACTGTGAAGTGGAGAAACCATGTACTAAGATCGAAGATTCGAAGTCATATTTTGATACGCTCAAAATATTACTTTGAATTTTTGATCCGCATGGCGGTGTTTTCTACACCATGCGTCTTCCGACGGGTTCTCGAGTGGCGACCACGCACCGGAAGACGCAGCGTGGGTAAGCCCCCGACAAGGTGGACGACGACCTGGTGATGGTCGCGGGACACCGCTGGATGCGTCTTTCGGCTGAAATGATGATGAAGATGGGGATTCAGGCTCGCTCCCTAGAGAGAGTAGGCCGGAGCAGTGAGGACGCTATAGTCCGATTTTGATATGACTATCTGTTCTACTAGCAATGTGCCACCACCTTCATCGCAGACCGACTTTACCAACAGCTGGACATAGGCCACTCTGTTGTATGCCAATCCTCGCGCTCGTATGACTCATCCAGATTTTGCCATAATGTACATACCTACCAACTGCTATTGATTTAACTATACAAACATGTGTATGACACTCACGACCCTGCGCTGAGTTGGCGTGCCGGATTACGGACAGATCCCTGTCACAGATGGGCCAAGTGTCAGCAGCAGGAACATTATAGACTTGTGGCGACATTGATTCCGCCACAAACGAGCAAAAATTGGCTTATTGCGCGCTACTAGAGTGGCACTGTAGCTTCTGTAGAACCTAGAAAACACCCATCTAGTCAGAGGATCCTAGCTATTCAATGGAAGATGAGGATTATTTACCGTGCTTAGAGGTACTCATAAATAAAAACGAGCTGCGTGCGTCATCGGCAACGGTGGACACGTCGCCGTCATCACGCACTTCATCGCTACACGAGTGGTAACTGCGTCGACGACTGCAGTTGTGTCTGGTGGTGCCTGCCACTCATGTACATATACAGTATGTTAACTAACAGAGGGCGTTCCCGTTAACCCGAAATAGTATAGCATACATACATGCTAAAAAAAGTATTTCCATTCGAAAACAAAATGTTTTAAATTTTTTTCCAATATGAAAATATTCAATAAAATTTTTAAATTGACATGTAAAAGAAACACACTGTACACACGAACATGAAAGACGGCAACGTCGTAATTTATTTATACATGACGACTACTATTTTGATTTAAAACAGAGGTTTCAAATTTATTTCCAATTAAAATTTTTTTTTATTCGGATTTTTTTATGCTTATTTTTCTATGCTGATATTTTTATTTTAATCTATTAATGATATATATTAACGAGTTTAAGGGAACGCCCTCTGTTATTTAACATACTGTATAACAGTTCAGAGTAGGCTAATGCTACGTGTTCTACAAGCAATGTCCACTTCACTAATGTTATCTTAAATAATTTTCCAGTATAAACAAGATCCGCACTTTGGGCGACTTCGCGGGCTGCCGGCGGCTCCGAGAGCTGTACGTGCGCAAGAACGAGATCAACGACCTCAGCGAGATCCGCCACCTGCGGAACCTGACCGACCTCACTAGCTTGTGGCTTGATGAGAACCCCTGCACCACACATCCGCAGTGAGTACTCTGTTGTTGATGTTTTCCACCAAGGTCACACAATAGGTCTAGATGGAAATAGTCTTACTGGGAGGCCAACAGTGAGATGATGCAGGCAGACAGTAATGGAATTTGATGATAAATAAGCCTAAATAATAAGAGGTGCTAGACTGTTATGATGGCGGTTAGAAAATCGACGGTGGCAGTGCCAAATACCGCTCTCTTAAGAAGTGTGATGTGACGCCACTGCCGTCTTACAAGAACTCAGATTATAACAAGTGTATATATGTTCACAGATACAGAATGACGGTGCTTCGGAACTTACCCAACTTGGAGAAGTTGGATAATGTGCCCGTGCAGCCCGACGAGGTATGCTCTAACAAATCTCTTTTAATTAAGTACTATTGAACAAGTCATTCGGTTATCCCAAACCTTTTAAGTTAGTAATGGCCTGTATTATGTTTTTACTTGTTTTAGACCTTTTAACTGTACTTGAATCAAGTTGACGTCTTCTCCAAAATGTCTTAAATCTCCAAAAATCTTAGGCTGTAACCGTGCTTGGAAGAAGGTATTCCTCCAAGCACGGTTACACCCCAACATTTCCTACCGACCCTTTAGCAATAATATTCGTAATTATGTTATACAAAACTATGTAAACAGTCTGTATGCCTGGACGCTTTTTAAATAAAAGCCTCCAGGTGGTTCCTGGAGGCTTTTATGTATTTTAGTATGATAGGTGAAGTAATAGGTTTTTACTTACTTATATTTTTATTGTTAATGATTTTTTTTGTTTTTGCTTGGCTGGTATATTGCCGTGGCTAGCGCATAATGTGTAAATAATTTAATGTTTCTATGTGTTGTTGTGTTAGTTACCAGAACCATCAGCTGTGCCTCTGTTGACTTTATTACGCACTTCTTCCAGCACAAGCACCAGGATAAAGTGCTGATCCTCAGCCTGATTTGAATAAATGAGTTTTGATATTAATTTGCTTTACGTTTGTGTGTTCAGGTGCAAGAGGCGATGCGGCGCGGCCTACACATACCTGACTCCGACGATGAAGGTTATCCACAGACGGTGAGATATACAATACATTAATCATATCTGCTATGATCATCATTGTGTTGATCCCCCTAGTTGCACAAATAAGTAGTAATCATTCCCAACCACAAAAACAGACCCGTACGTATGAGGGACACCTCTGGAACGACGTTGTATTTGTATTGTATTTTTAGTACATTATGTATTAACATAATGTTGTTTATGTTTTCAGCAAGAGAGCTACGGACAGTACCGGCGGCAGCGGTCGTGTGAGTCCAGCCCCGAGCGCGAGCCCGACCAGTACTACACGCGACACCCGCCCCGACACGAGGTATGGTTGACAATGTTGACATGACAAGAGAGCTACGGACAGTACCGGCGGCAGCGGTCGTGTGAGTCCAGCCCCGAGCGCGAGCCCGACCAGTACTACACGCGACACCCGCCCCGACACGAGGTATGGTTGACAATGTTGACATGACAAGAGAGCTACGGACAGTACCGGCGGCAGCGGTCGTGTGAGTCCAGCCCCGAGCGCGAGCCCGACCAGTACTACACGCGACACCCACCCCGACACGAGGTATGGTTGACAATGTTGACATGACAAGAGAGCTACGGACAGTACCGGCGGCAGCGGTCGTGTGAGTCCAGCCCCGAGCGCGAGCCCGACCAGTACTACACGCGACACCCGCCCCGACACGAGTATGGTTGACAATGTTGACACGACAAGAGAGCTACGGACAGTACCGGCGGCAGCGGTCGTGTGAGTCCAGCCCCGAGCGCGAGCCCGACCAGTACTACACGCGACACCCGCCCCGACACGAGGTATGGTTGACAATGTTGACATGACAAGAGAGCTACGGACAGTACCGGCGGCAGCGGTCGTGTGAGTCCAGCCCCGAGCGCGAGCCCGACCAGTACTACACGCGACACCCGCCCCGACACGAGGTATGGTTGACAATGTTGACATGACAAGAGAGCTACGGACAGTACCGGCGGCAGCGGTCGTGTGAGTCCAGCCCCGAGCGCGAGCCCGACCAGTACTACACGCGACACCCACCCCGACACGAGGTATGGTTGACAATGTTGACATGACAAGAGAGCTACGGACAGTACCGGCGGCAGCGGTCGTGTGAGTCCAGCCCCGAGCGCGAGCCCGACCAGTACTACACGCGACACCCGCCCCGACACGAGATATGGTTGACATGACACGAGTTACGTACTAACTGACACGAGTACCGAGTTACTCGTCCATGCTAGTGTCAGTTGGTGGCATTAGGCTCGAGAGCCAATTTTATGGGAATTACAACATACTTATTATACAATACATATCTGCCGACTCCTTTGGGATGTATGCGTGATGTTATATTTTACTAAAAAAAGTGGAGTTTGAAACGTCAAATGGATATTCAATAGGCGGTGCATGACCTCATCATTGTTTTTGTTTCCAATGTTTGATTTCAACTTTTGTTGTCCTTTAATTTTTTTGGTGGGTAATGAAATGGCTTCCCCCACTATGGGCGGAGTGGAAGGGCAGCGGCATGTCAGCCTTACTAACTAAACCCACCAGTGTTCCTTGACTTTACAAAAAGGAGAACATTTATTTTGCGTCCCTTCGTGTGCAGTCATAACAACATGTTATTAACTATTGTATTCATTGACAACTTAACAATAAACCTATAATTTTATGTTTGTTACGTAGCTTGTGTTTGCTATAATTTTTTGTGGAATCTTCATTTTTTATAATTTATTTGTGAAAGTACTTACTTTACAGACGGACGCCTTAGCCCAGGTCGCACGCGCGTATTTTTCTTTGATTTTTCTAAATCTTGCAACTAAAGTGTTATTATTTTCGTAATTAGTGTGTTTATGGGCACGTTGACATGTGTTCAGTTAGCCTCCTCAATGCTCGGCTCATCACAAGAGTTGATAACCCAAAGCACGATACAACCCGTCCGTGCGCACGTGGGCTTAAGACGATTTGCTTGATCTCGTCCTAACTAATATACACGACTCATTTTTAATCACCAGAATAAAATTTGAACAATGATTTATTTATAACTAGCTTTCCGCCCGCGGCTTCGCCCGCGTGGAGTTCGGTTATATCGCGCTTTTTAGATTTCCCTCGGGAATATCAAATTTTTCCGGGATAAAAGTAGCCTATGTTCTTTCTCGGGGTCTAAAGATTGTCTGTGCCAAATTTCATCAAAATCGGTTGAGAGGTTTAAGCGGGAAAGCGTAACAGACAGACAGACAGACAGACCGACAGATAGACAGACAGAGTTACTTTCGCATTTATAATATTAGTATGGATGAGAAAATACATATAATACTTATAGACATCTCCGGCGAAATTATGAATTTCATACCTAATTTGTCGGTGACTGTACTCAGATATGAGAAGCGCTGCTAGTTTGGCTCATATTTTATTCTGGCAACTAAAAACGAGTGTAGTAAGTGTGTGTTTGTGTGTGAACTAACGTCCATGTGCTGGACTCAGGGCAGCGACAGCTCCGAGGCGGGCGGAGAGGCGCCGGCAGACACCACCGTCGTGCAGGTCAGACTACACTCTTACTTACTGCACTGGTACCTCCGTGTTACTCTAGCGGCACTGTGGTCAGCTTGTCACACCGGACAGGATGTGCGAACTGTAACTGTGAACTCAGTACATGATTTTGTATCGAACAAATATTACCAACCCAAATCTCTTCAGTTATAAAATTAGAAAATTAATTGTTGAGCCATACTCGCCGATGCCGTTTTTGCTTGCATTGGTACATCATCTTTATATGAAAAAACTATTTGTCCGTATTATCAACGAGAAGTTTCTACGGTAGGGCGATCACAATCGTGTGCTAAGTTCATGGTTACAGTCGGCGCGGCGATCGTCTGCACTCTGTAATATCGACCACTTATACACTTGATACAGTCTCGAACAAAACTCTTATCAAAAATGGCGACAAGTATTAAGCAGTCTAAAGTAGTCAAAATAAATATACCTTAATTTAAAATCAGCCGTAAATGCAGTATGTAAAGTTCTTATCACAAAGCGGTACAAAAAGCCATTATTGTTTACGACCGAGTCTGACATCAAACTAAATTCATCTTTACACGCATAGTCAGAATTATAAAGTAAGTACTAAGTGAAAGAAGCACCCAAGTGCTGCGTTGTGTGCTTGTTCGTTTCAACCATTTTTTACGCTGATTGTGAATCTAGTGTATAAGTGATCGATGCTCCGTTACTATAAATATAACTTATCCATTTAACTGATCACCAGACCTGAGTTCATTGCGGCCCGTACCACCGAATTATGTTCAATTGTTTTAATTATTTTACTTCTGCATCTTCATCACTGCCAAAATCAAAATGATCTTCATTCCTGTTGCAGGGAAGGGCACCAATGGGTTACGCATTGTTTAGCGTATGAGATATCCTCTTATATCTCACACGCCTAACAACACGTAACCCACTGACTGTTCCGTTCCGATCTGGTTCCCTCAGACAGCTGTAAAAAAAATTACGAATTATACACGAGCCATCATACCAGCGAAATAATTATGTAACAGACTATCGATGGCCATCAAAAGCATTCAATCAGATAGTTCGACAACATTAAATGCTATATTTACGTTGTTAAGCAGTCGTCATTTTTGAACATATGAAGTACCATTATTCTTCAAAATGATTCAGATAATCAATTAATAAATTATTTGATTGTATATTATTGTATTTTTATATCACACAATTATTGTCGTGTTCACCATCATAGTACACTCAGAAAGAAGTGATTGTTTAGCGCGTTGACATGCTCCGTAAATCAACCACCATCACACTGATACAAGAGTGTGATTTTAATTTTCTTTAAATTCTAATTGATTGCAGTTTGCTAAACAATCCGTTTCTCTGACTATGCGTATTGCTTTTCATTGATCTTTCTCCCGCCACTAACGTAATGTGTCGAGTGTGTGTTCGGCGGCTCGGCGCTGCACGTGTTCGTCTCCCACACGTCATTATCAATCTTCATCTCAGCAGTCAGCTCCTTTCTAGTCGTATCATCTGTCACTCTGCCCATCTATCGTATCTTTGCTCTTCCTTTACTTATCATCATCATCATCCTTTGTATTGTCCCACTGCTGGGTACAGGTCTCCTCTCATACAGAGAAGGATTGAGCGTAATCACCATGCTTGGTCAATGCGGGTTGGCGATTTCAGACTTAAAGTCCAGGTTTCCTCAAGATGTTTTCCTTCACCTTTTAATCAGTCATTGGTCTCTCCAAGATATACTTAGAAAGTACATATAACTTAGAAAAGTTAATTTGGTACTTGCCTGACCTGGAATCGAAACGACGTGCTCATTTTTGAGAGGCTGGTGTTTGAACCACTAAATCAGCACAACTATTTCCCTTACTAATAATGATTGGGTATTGAATGTAGATTTGTATTATTTTTGTGATAAAATTCATTTGACTAAAACGTCGCTGATCTTCCGTCGTGTCCCTTGTGACAGTGACGCTTGCTTCGGTGTCAGACGTTTGTATGTTTGTGTGTGGTAATATAAATTATGTTACGAAATTACATCAGGTGTGTTTCGACACTTGGACCTTCTCCAGAAAGAGCAAATTCGCTGCGAATCTTTCGCGGGTTTGTTGTATCCAGGAACTCACCAGTTTGTGCATATTTGGGGCTGAATTTTCTGTGTAGTACGTCGCCTCGCGCGCAACATGCGCCTATCACATGTGAGTCGTGAGCTCACGTATGTGAGGTCGCGAATCAATTCGCTCCAAACGATGCGCACTGAATTGACTCTTTCTGGACAAGATGAGATCTTAGGCCGCGTTAACACCATAATATCTGCCACCAACTGGGAGCATCGTGTTTAAATTATACGGAAAAATGACGTCAGGTCTCAGTTTTTCTATAAATTTGGTGTTAACGTTGCCTGACTGGATTATGAGATTCAAGAGTAATCCTCCTCCTCAAGTCGTTCTTCTCATTATTGAGGGTCGTGGTGTCCTTGTGGAATATCCTCTTCTTTACAATAATTCGCCATCTGTTACGAGTCCTGGCCGCGAAGAGTCATAAAGGCTGGTGTTAATGAGTACTGCCGGCGTCAGACAATTATTAGAATGTATCTCCCCCCCTCCCCCGCAGTGCCCCGCGTCCCCGCGGCCCGAGGCGGACGAGCGCTACTCGCACCCCGCCATGACCAACATGAGTCGCTCGCACTACGACGTGAGTATCACTTGATCTTCTAAATTAGATGTCAACAACAAGCCTCCTCCGGACCCTATCGCAGTCCATTACACACTGGGGCCCTAGTCGCCCATTTTTATAAAATTGTCATTCTAGCACGATTCCATTGTCATTATATTGTCATTGTGCTAAAAGTTCATATTCTGCTAAATTCATAATATTCGATCAATTATTATACGTCAGTCGTCTCGTAATGGAATGGTGGTAGATTGACTTTGCCTTATTACCATTATTATAAAACTCGTTAGTAGAATAGAAATGATTTTTTCTAAAAACTGCTACTCTATTTAAACTTTTATTAATATTCAATTCAATTCAATTTCATTTTGTTAGTAGATTACGAAACCTGCCAAAGTCCATCATTATGAAATCACTGATCGACTATTGTAACATTATTGTAATATCAGACTAGGGCCCGTGGAGTGCCTTAAGTGATGGTGGTTCCCCTGGACCTTGGATCATTGGATGTGTATGTTGTGAAAAAAAAAAACTAAATCATACTGAGTGTAAAAACAGGTTTTTACCGAAATAATGATACGGAGACGGCGCTCTACAGACTATATAATGTCGGGCTCTCTCCACTTTTCGATACGTCTAATAAAATTAACAGTCTATTGACTTTCAGTCTCATATCAGCATCTACACGTACAGCCTGAGAAACATATTCTTTAACAGATTGATACTATATAGAGTTGTAATATGTACTAATCATTTCATCAGCAAGTTGTGACCATTGACTTGAGAGTGAGTTTGTTAATGAATCCGTTTCTCTGATTTGATAATTATTCATTACACAACCGTGCTTTATCAGTATCATCATAAATTCAAAATGACTGTTCGATCACCAGAGTGCTCGTACACACGACAGACGCGGGTGAACGACAAATTCTGCCGTCAATGCGTGTTGACGACAGCTGTTGCCGTCTGTTGTCGAAATCACGTGTATTTGAACATCCACGGAATCATCGCGCTTAAGTGTCACATTAAAGTAGTTCATTGTCGCGTCCCATGTCTGTGTGTGTGTGAGTACTGTAGCTGCAGCTGTGTGTGTGTTGCAGGCGCGCTCGCCCGACGCCGGCTCGCTGCGGCACTCGCTCTCCACGCACAGTGTCAAGGTACCATCCGCCACCACCACATCACACCACACCACACCCACACCCACACCCTCACCACATCACACTATTTTGTCAAATTACATATTGTTTTCCTTTCAAAAACAGCGCTCAGATAAAAGCATACACAACTAATTCATTGTCGCATAAAAATAAAACATGTTCGTCTCCACCCCATGCTTTATTCTACCGGTCGTAAAATTTCATTACTTTTTGAATACAACTTTAAGCAATATGCATTAGGTTGAATTTCCAACAAATTGTTTATAGTCTAACTATTAACTACTTCGTAAAATTGCCGAGTGTTTTGATCACAGTATTTTCGGTCAGATTGTTACTTTTGTTGAGAGATCGTGATCGTGAAAAATGTATGAACAACTTTGTAGGATACCCTGACGCTAGCGTTTTAACATCCACACTCATAGTCGTCTGCTAAAATATAAACAAAATTGAATGTTTTTGGTTTCAAAAAACAGGAGTGATTGATAAAAATATCTGAGATATCACGTCGCACGCATTTTTAATTAGGTAATATGCTTTTAATGTCGTCACCTGTAGGAATGCGTGTTTGTTTCCGTTTTAGTCCACTTTACGCACGGAGATTTAATTTACATAAATGCGGGTAGTATTGGATGAAATATATTTCTAGAAGGTTGCTCCTTTATACAAAATCCCTTTAAAACAATAAAGTACATTTAAAATTGTTAAGTATGCGAGCGAGGGACAAGTGAAACACAAGAGTGCTGTCAACGGCCGCGCTTACTTTTGTGTAACTACCTACATATACCTATAACAAAAATACACATTTGAACACACAATAGTTTAACGTAAGCAGATTTGTAAGAAAGACGTTCCGCTAAAAATATATATTTTAGTATTTTATTTTAATCGTTGGCGTATTATATGTTGTATACATTGTATTGTAGTCACCGCTGTTCACATCATTATTTACTAAATCTATGTATAAAAACAGGGTCGACTTAATTTAGCTAGAGAAACTCCGCGGACATTCAATCACGATTAAATACAAGTGTACACCGCCAGTGAGCGGGAAGGAAACAGTTTTAAAAGTTCAGTCCCCAAAGGGAGTCAAAGACTCAAAGTGCACGTTTATCGGTTTTGAGGATGGAACTTGCTATTGTCAGTTGTTTCGTAATAACGGTCCGGAGTTAGGAGCGCGTGTGTTTGTTGAGCCGTGCGTGAGTGTCGAGTTGTGTTGCAGGAGTACTCGTGCTCGTCCAACGGAGACTGCCGCTACCCCGCGCCCGTCAGCGGCGTCTCCTCGCCGCCCTACCAGGAGCCCTACTACGAGCGCCCCGACAGGTCACTATCCCACCGTGATATCGTCTCTTTAAAATTGATACTTTAAACTTAAAGGCTTATACAGCATTATTTTGTGTTTATTGGAAACCCGAAACACGTGTCCAGTATTTTACATGCTTTTTATTAGCTTCACTTGTAAGTTTGCAAGTTTGTTTGTTTGTCCGTCTCTAACTCTTTGGACTACGAGTGAGCGGCTCATTACAGTAAAATGTCCCACCGTTTTCAATACGTTCGTTGGCCGAGCGGTATTAATTTGTGCAGGCAAAGTAATTAGTTTAGATTTAGTTACATGGGTAACACATCATTACGAATTTTAGCACTTGCTATTCTGTCTGTTGGAGATCAAGAAAAGTTTGGTAAAAACAAATGAGCACCACTTAAGCGTTCGTGTTATCTGTATATTATTTAAAAAAAGAATATCGAACTAAAACAAAGCACCTCACGATTTTTTCTCATTTATACTAGTATTATTTAGATACATATATTCAATTCATAAATTTCAATTCAACTCATAAATTAAATTTTAAAATTATTTTAAAATTTTTAGTTTGATATTCTTTAAAACATGTTTTTTTTTAGTTTTTTTAACTATATTTTAAAGTAAAGAATACTATACTTACAAAACTTTAAAAAGATGTCATGAAAAACCACAAAGTTATGCTTGCTTGCTTGTTTGCTAGCTTGTTATCCTACTTGGCTGTCCCAACAAAAATATGGTCCAAGCTCCGCTAAGGCGGGTGAGCAGGGCATTGACCTCTGGCGTCAGCTGTTGCGCGGGCGATGAATGACCTAAGCGGCGTACCGCGCTCGGTAACCATATTGTAACAGTTTCTAAATGTATTTGTGAAATATTCTGAACAAACTGTATTCGGGTTTCGATTTCATAAACAAATAATACTGTTGTATTAGTTCGGGAGTACAGAGCATTTCAAAGAGCAAAACATAATATTGTTGAACATCAGGAATGTACATTGTCGTGAAGATATCGGTGTACTGTCACAGGTCAGAGTCGTACGGACACATGTCGCAGCGCGGCAGCGGCGAGGCGTGGGAGGAGCGAGCGGGACCGCGACACGGCAGCACGCACGCGAGCGAGCGAGACAGGGACAAGGACTACCCCTCCGCCGTCATGGCCGAGCACAGGGGCTTCACTAGGAGGCCTGTGGCTAGGGTACGTATACGTCAACTGTTGTTGACAAAATGTGTTCTTTGTTCGTGTGTCTCGACACAAAGTATTTGATACTTACTTTTGTATGGTTGCAGAACTCGAACCTGCTGTCTGCGGTGCTGTGCCTCGTGAAGGAGCTGGACTACCCCAGCCTGGAGGTAGCAGAGATGGCTGTCAGGTAACGATCACTCAGAATCGAGTAATTAATGTGTTCATTGGTTAACATAAAGTTATGTTTAAGCCATACAACGATGCAAAATTAGTTTTAATTTTGCGAAATGAGAACTAATTTGTAACCTGTATTACAAAATTATGCTCGTTTGGATCAGTCATCTCACGCTGAACTGGTCTTGGGTTCGATTCCCATGTCGGGTTTGTTATTGGGTATTCCCATTAAGAATTTCCCAGTAGAAACCTGGAAGCTGGTTTATTGTGGTGCGTACGTACGGTCGTACGCTGAACATAGACCAACTGGTCGCACACTACATCGTGGGGTACTGCCGCAGGTGTCGCATGGACGAGCTCGCCAACGCACAGTGACGTAACGCGGCGCCCCCCGCGCCGCCCCCCCCGCCCCCTGCTCTGACGTCACCGTGACGACGTGACCCCGAGCCTCACATCTAGTCACAGCGGCCACTATACTGCACCGCGCCCGACAACACTCACAGACCAAGCGGACTCACCACACTAGGTAGATACGTGTGGAACAACACATGGACCCAGCGAGTACACCGACTTGTATCGGTTGTGTCGTTGACTTTGACTTGGAATGCGACTGTCCACCAATGTAAAACATAATAGATCAACCAAGATATTTTCGTGACATGTCGGCTTTCCGAAGGCACCTGATGGAACCTTAGACTGTTGTCGTGCTCCCTGTCCGCGCTCGCTGTACTGCCGACGTTCCTGCGTATCTATTTAGCGCCGACTGTGGGCACGGAGCACACCGCCCCGACACTCACAAACAACAATATTATAGGATAAGCTTTTTTGGCTTCATTTTGTACACGAAGCCGATCTGGAGTGCGAGCGCACTTGTGAGATCACCGCTCAGACACCGTCACTAATATTATCTATGTACTGAGTTGTGACAATCAGATAGGCAATCGATCAAGCTAAATTATAGATACTGGTTAGACTGGAAGCTGACCTCAAAGTAGTTAGGAAAAGGCAGACAAATGAAATATGAAAAAATAAATTAATTAAATTATGCTTTTTTAACTAAATTTTGTACGAAAATGATGTACTAAAATTGTTGCGATACAATGTGATCTGCACTATTGTGTGTCTATCATACACACTACACAGGTACAGCTTTCCACGATAAAAGTTGCGCTTCGGGAATCTTCGTGTGTCACATTTACCACGAACGCAATTTTGTTATCATAATTATACATATTGATACCACATTCTGAGTTTACCAGCGGACAGACAAACAGACAGATTTGACGAAACTATAAGGCTTCCTAGTAGCGAACAGAAGTATGTCTCGGAACTTTCGTGTTCCCGAAGATGGACGATGATTCCCGAAGCTTATATTTTTCCTTTGAAAGCTGTAATTTTACTGAAACTCATTGAATCTTACGAAAATTATTTCAAGCACCTCGAACTTCAATACACAGATATTGTACTACATCATTGATATACAAAAACCCACGACACACACTCAGCGGCTCAAAATCTACATTATACTTTTGGAGGGTTAAATCAGTAGTTAAACATATTATTATCTATAGTAAACAGTAGTTTATCTCAGATAATATTTTTTAGCTAAAAATAATTAATTTTTCCAATAAATATTTGTTTTGTTGATTGTCCGATCCAAAACATATTTCCGCTTGTAAATATGTGTTTGGAACAAACTCTAAATTCAATATCATATATAAATAGTCGTCTCCACTCCATACGTTGTCCTACCAAAATTCGTTTATTTAAATTAGGCTGAGAATCAGCAATTTTTGAACGTCAATATTAAACAAGACAGTTCCCCATAACGGCCGCACTACCGACTTCCTATCGGCTAGCCACGGTCTCAAAATTTTATGATTTTTTATGCAGCACTGTTTTGCAAATACAACTTTATGCAATCTGCATTGAAAATACAATAAATTGCTTATAATATAACTATTTACATAGAATTGTCGAGTGAATCGAGACAGTTTCAAGAGTGTGATGTTGGGTTTTCTGTGTTATCAAGAGTTTTCTGTATCAACTAGTTTATAAAACATTAGTCACCTGTGTCCTGTATGTAGTGCCTAAATGTGTGTCTACATAGTACACTCAACCGATAACACTTAATGCTACGATGAATGGCGCTGTCATTGTTATATTGTTATCCCTGTAGTGTGTTGGTGTTGACAGTACGGAGTGTTGTGTAGTACACACACACGCACTACTCAGGCAACATGTATCGTCGAGCAGATTGACGCATTTCGTCAAATTGTTTTGTAATAACTATTTGAGATGATTTGTAAATATAACTCGTTGTGACTTGAATGTTCCGTATTGTTGTTGGTCCGACTGTAGGAGCGGCGACACTAATCATTATCGGTTGTTATTGTTACTGAGGCACGTCACACGTGGAGTTAGTGTCGCGTGCTGTGTGCATGTAAATATAATGTTTGTAAATAAGGTGTTGTCTGTTCGTTGGTGGCGGTGCGGAGCGCTCGCTGGAAATTATGTAATTAATTAAATTAACTTGTAATGTACTCATAATTAATATTAATAATTGTATTGTATCGTAATAAATTAACTTGCCGTGAACACTTGTTTTATTTACCTCCCAATACTGATATGCACCAAGGAGTGTGACCCTACTGTAGACGTCAGCTTCTGTACCCGGCGGGCGCATGAGTCGCTCGCATGCGGGCGGCGAGCTTGCAGCCAAACGCACGTCCAGTAGGGCGAGGGCACTCAGTCCGACAAGTACATCAGAGAGGGCAGTTCAGTCTGATCTCAGTCCCGATCTGTCTAACGCACATACAGTAGGGCAAGGGCACTCAGTCCGACAAGTACATCAGAGGGGGCAGTTCAGTCTGATCTCAGTCCCGATCTGTCTAACGCACATACAGTAGGGCAAGGGCACTCAGTCCGACAAGTACATCAGAGGGGGCAGTTCAGTCTGATCTCAGTCCCGATCTGTCTTAACGCACATACAGTAGGGCAAGGGCACTCAGTCCGACAAGTACATCAGAGGGGGCAGTTCAGTCTGATCTCAGTCCCGATCTGTCTAACGCACATACAGTAGGGCAAGGGCACTCAGTCCGACAAGTACATCAGAGGGGGCAGTTCAGTCTGATCTCAGTCCCGATCTGTCTAACGCACATACAGTAGGGCAAAGGCACTCAGTCCGACAAGTAAATCGATCGGTACAACTTACACCAGAGGGGCAGTTCACAGTCTGATCTCAGTCCCGATCTGTCTAACGCACATACAGTAGGGCAAGGGCGCTCAGTCCGACAAGTAAATCGATCGGTACAACTTACACCAGAGGGGCAGTTCACAGTCTGATCTCAGTCCCGATCTGTCTAACGCACATACGACTGAGTGGGGCAAGGGCACTCAGTCCGACAAGTAAATCGATCGGTACAACTTACATCAGAGGGGCAGTGATCATCGAAGATCTTTTTACCCGACTGCCAGGAGGGTTATTCGCCCGTGTAAACGACTAGTCGGGAGTATTTTTTGTAATAAAACAACGCCACGTACTCTGAACGAAGACATTTATTAAGAATATTTTGAGGTCTATTATAGTTTGCCTGGTAACGAAACCATAGTGAGATGTAATTTGACGCCAACGCCATCTATCGAGCTACCAGGCAAACTTTTCCAACAAAATTTGTTAAAGATAAAGAAAACTACATATTACAACGTTAACATACCGCCCACCAAGGACCTAGTCCTTTCAAGCCGCCCACCATGGCATTTTTGAAACTATACACATATATGGAAAACTTCAGTGTTGTACTTAAGTCCTTTGTGTTCGGAAACTACAATGTACAATATCTTATAATATAACTAACGTAAAATAAAGACTGTTAAAGTTTACAACAGTATAACATATGACATGTGCTTCTTTGCACATTTCTAAAACAAGCATTTAAGTGAACTGTATATTATAAACATAAAAAAACAAAACAAGAAAAATCAATAAAATTACACAATTATCATTCATTATTGACAGGCAAAATACATAGCTTAGAAGTTGGACGTTTGACTCGGGAGTCCTTACATTGAAGAGTAACCACACGCACTAAATTATCCTTGCCAGGGTGTAATTCAACTACCCTTCCGTACAACCACTTAGCAGGTGGTAAATTGTCCTCTTTGATGAGGACAACATCACCGACCTTCGGATCGCGCGTACGTCTGGCCCACTTGTGTCGTTGGAAAAACATAGTCAAATACTCCTGAGACCAACGTTTCCAGAAGGAATGAAGCATTCTTTGTGTCAATTGCCAACGTCTCAAGCTACTGACTGCAACTTGGTCATACTCATAATCTGGCACTGTTACCAGTGGTTGACCGACCAGGAAATGTCCTGGTGTCAATGGGATAGAATCTGACGAGTCCCCACTAGACTGCGAAATAGGTTTGGAATTCAGACACGCCTCAATTTGGGATAAGACGGTACTAAGCTCCTCAAAAGTCAATGTCGATTCGCCAATCACCCGTTTGAGGTGATGCTTGGTGCTTTTAATCCCAGCCTCCCATAAACCTCCAAAGTTAGGAGAATGAGGCGGGATGAAATGCCATTCGGTTCCATTATTTGCCAATACAGGCGCAATTTCGCGAGGAAGAGATGCGCGTTCATCGCGAAACATGGCTTTAAGTTCTCTTGAAGCCCCTACAAAATTGATGCCATTGTCGCTGTAAAGGTGACTACAATGACCCCGTCTGGCTACAAAACGCTTAAATGTAGCAAGGAAGCCTTGAGCGGTCAAATCAGAAACCGCATCTATGTGCACAGCACGGGTTGCCATGCATACAAAAAGACATATGTATCCTTTATAGAACTTGTGTCCACGACCTTTTGCTGTTCTTATTTGAATCGGTCCCGCGTAGTTGACACCTGAATGGAGAAAAGGCTTACTTGGCGTTACTCTGCATGATGGTAACTGGCCCATCAATGGATTTTTAAACAAACGCGATATCTTAGGTATAACGCTTCTTTTAGTTTCATATGCAAACGGCGGCTTCAGAGACTGTATTGAAAAAGGTAAGTTAACAGTATAATGAAACTCATCGGAATTGCGATTCCTGGAAAGTCCTTCGGAATTGCGATTCCAGGAAAGTCCTAGAATTCGAGTGATTTCATCTTCCCTTATTTCCAGATCTCTTCTAGTATCCAGCCCTATCTGATTTAGTAACTTTTTTTGGTTACTAGTCCATTTTCGCAAAGTGAAACCCGATTTTTTCAATGGTTCATTAAACTCATAGATTTTTACAGCTTCTTTATCAGTCTGGCCACTTGTCATTAGATCATCCATGTAAAAATCTGTCATAACTCTGCTAGCAGCGTATGGATATGATTGACCTTCATCGCTAGCGGTTTGCTGCAATGCCTTCACTGCCAGGTAACGTGCACTAGATGTTCCAAACATAACTCTCAAAAGCCTGTATTCCTTTATATCAGAATGCACGTCATCCCGCCATAAAATCCTTTGAAAGTCCACATTTTCCTCAGCTATCTTAACTTGGCGATACATTTTTAAGATATCGGCTACCAAGCATACTGGGTGTTGTCGCCATCGCATAACTGTATGACGCAAATCAGCCTGCAAGAGTGGTTGTACCATTAAAGTGTCATTCAAGGAAACACCATCGGATCCCTTAGAAGACGCACCAAATACTACTCTTATTTTTGTGGTTGACTTATCTTGGCGTATTACAGCATGATGCGGTAAGTAAACAGCGCCTACTTTATTCTTGTCTTTTTCATTTGAAATCTCTTCCAAATGACCTAGTGATAAATATTCGTTTATTACCGATGTATATTGACTTTTAAGCTCGTTGGTTTTTGCTAGCTTCCGTTCAAGACTGTATAATCTTTTTAACGCTATTTCCTTTGCGTTACAGGGAGTTTTATTGGATCGGAAAGGCAGTTTTACAATGTAGCGACCTTGTGCATCCCTACATGTGGTAGCAGCAAAGTAATCTTCACATGCTTGCTCTTCAGGACTAAGAATTGACTTTTCAGAGCATGATTGCTCTGCCTCTAGTTCCCAAAACCGTTTTAGGATTTCATTTTCTTCGACCTTAGTGTGCATGCTTAGAATAACATTATGACAAGACATCACTCTATCTTCATCGCTGACTTTTCCCGATATGATCCAACCTAGGTAAGTATCCTGAGCCATTATTTTACCCTTAGGGTCCTTCATTAAGCCTTCCTTCAAGACTTCAGCATAGGCTCCCGATCCTAACAAAATATCAATTTTGTTAGGCTTATTGAAATTTGGATCAGCCAACCGATTAATATTATTAAGTTCTGGCCAATCCACCAACGTGAATTTCCTTTCAGGTAACATCGTAGTCACCTTACTCAGCACATAAGCTTTTATTTGCAGGGTGAAGTCAGGATCCCATAACGATTGAACGTTAACTCTTACCATAAACTTCGACGTTAAATCGCTCTGACCTCCCCCTACACCTGAGATAGACGTTTTAACTGCTATCTTTTTTAGCTTCAATAGCTGAACCGCCGATTCCGTAATAAAGGAAGCTTGTGAACCCTGGTCTACTAGGGCTCTCAAGACTTGTGGATACCCATTTTTCGATCTAGCCTTAATAACGGCTGTGGGGAGTATGACCTGATCATGAATGCCTTTTGCAAAATGGGTTAAAATATGAGGTTCAGCCGTGGTCTCGTTCTGTGGCGTTTCGTTTTCCAAAGGAGACACAGAACAGCTCGCTTGCCTTTCTGGTTCAGTTTTTAGATGCAAGAGAGTGTGGTGCTTCCTGTTGCATGTTTTACATTTGGTGTTAACTCGACAGTTAATATTAAGATGACTTGAGCGAAGGCAATTAAAACACAAACCATGAGATTTAACTATATGACGACGCTGGTCGACGGTAGTCTCCTGAGCGAACCTTTTACAACTAGACAAGAGATGCTCCTCGGAACAATGTGGACAGGATATTTTTGAAGCTACATGATATGTTTTTGTACTAACTTTAGAGTTATTACTTTGAGATTCTACAAATTCAAAGGCCCGAAAACGTTGGTCTAAAAAGTCCTGAAAATCCTTGAAGGTAGGAAGTTCCTCGCAAGATTGACTAATCTGCAATTCCCACTGCTTCCGAGTCTCAACGTCCAACTTGGAGCTTATCAAATAAATAATAATAATATCCCAAGCGTCTACTTGCACCCCTAGATTTGACAATTCATGTAAGCAATCGGTTGTAGTATCTAACAACTCCTTGAGAGCAATCGATGACTCAGCCGTCATTTGTTTTTGGTTTAGTAAGCGCCTGAGGATACAATTAGCCAAAAATCTCTTATTATTGTAACGACTATTTAACAGAGTCCAACATTTCTTATAATTTGCATGCGTGATCGGTATGTGCTTTATGAGTTGTGATGCTTCACCCGACAACTGAGACCGTAAATAATGTAAACGTTGTACATCATCTAGCAACTGATTACTATCAATTAGTGACAAAAACAAATCTCTAAACGTTGACCATTCCTGATATTTACCACTAAAGACAGGGATTGTTATTTTGGGTAATTTAGCAATTGACATCATTCTCGGTTGGCTATGGTCTGGTGAGACATCACATATTTCAGAAAACTGAGATTTCGGTAAAGCATTTTTTAATTCTACTTTATACGTTATAAAAGTGTCTGTAACGGCATCAAACACATCATTTTTCATGTAACTTGTTGCACTCAATTCACCTTCCGTGTAGTTGACTAACAATTCCTCATGTTTTCTTGTGAAATCTTCAAACTGTTTATCTAAAATTTCCAAACGTGAATCCACATATGCCTGATTTATCCTGTCTTTTGGTGATTTTTTGAAATTAATAAGCCCTTTCTGAATGCGGCCTTTTATATCTTCCAATAGTCTTAACTTAGCTTCCATGATTACGTATTCCGAAATAATTCGATGTGTTAAATTTGCTAAGTGACAGTTTAGAATTTCACAAGTGTTTGAATGTAGAAATTTTTCTAAGTGTTTGAACTGTACTTTAATTCTAAGTGAAATCGGGCATAGATTCGGGGTCTCTTCAATTTTTGACGAATTATTCTAAGTCCCAAGTTTCTAAAATTTTCTAAGTCTTTGGCACTCGCAACTTATAATTAAATAAATGTACTCACAGTTTTGAAGCTGCACTTTGATCACACACACTTCACTTTGTTCCACTTAACTTCGTCGACTTCGCTCCGCTCCGCTCAGCTCTGCTCCGCTCCGCTCAGCTCTGCTCCGCTCCGCTCAGCTCTGCTCTGCTCCGCTCAGCTCTGCTCCGCTCCGCTTTGCTCCGCTCCGCTCAGCTCTGGTCCACACCGCTCAGCTCAGCTCCGGTCCACACCGCTCCGCTCAGCTCAGCTCCACTCCGCTGAACTTACGCCAATTCTGCTCCCAACTCAGACACCAGAGGGCGTCTTTGGCTTTTCTCAAAAAACCGTTCCGGATCGTAGGACCTTATGATCATCGAAGATCTTTTTACCCGACTGCCAGGAGGGTTATTCGCCCGTGTAAACGACTAGTCGGGAGTATTTTTTGTAATAAAACAACGCCACGTACTCTGAACGAAGACATTTATTAAGAATATTTTGAGGTCTATTATAGTTTGCCTGGTAACGAAACCATAGTGAGATGTAATTTGACGCCAACGCCATCTATCGAGCTACCAGGCAAACTTTTCCAACAAAATTTGTTAAAGATAAAGAAAACTACATATTACAACGTTAACAGGCAGTTCACAGTCTGATCTCAGTCCCGATCTGTCTAACGCACATACAGTAGGGCAAGGGCACTCAGTCCGACAAGTACATCAGAGGGGGCAGTTCAGTCTGATCTCAGTCCCGATCTGTCTAACGCACATACAGTAGGGCAAGGGCACTCAGTCCGACAAGTACATCAGAGGGGGCAGTTCAGTCTGATCTCAGTCCCGATCTGTCTAACGCACATACAGTAGGGCAAAGGCACTCAGTCCGACAAGTAAATCGATCGGTACAACTTACACCAGAGGGGCAGTTCACAGTCTGATCTCAGTCCCGATCTGTCTAACGCACATACAGTAGGGCAAGGGCACTCAGTCCGACAAGCAGAGCAGGTCTGATCTCAGTCCCGATCTGTCTAACGCACATACAGTAGGGCAAGGGCACTCAGTCCGACAAGTAAATCGATCGGTACAACTTACATCAGAGGGGCAGTTCACAGTCTGATCTCAGTCCCGATCTGTCTAACGCACATACGACTGAGTGGGGCAAGGGCACTCAGTCCGACAAGTAAATCGATCGGTACAACTTACATCAGAGGGGCAGTTCACAGTCTGATCTCAGTCCCGATCTGTCTAACGCACATACAGTAGGGCAAGGGCACTCAGTCCGACAAGTAAATCGATCGGTACAACTTACATCAGAGGGGCAGTTCACAGTCTGATCTCAGTCCCGATCTGTCTAACGCACATACAGTAGGGCAAGGGCACTCAGTCCGACAAGTAAATCGATCGGTACAACTTACATCAGAGGGGCAGTTCACAGTCTGATCTCAGTCCCGATCTGTCTAACGCACATACAGTAGGGCAAGGGCACTCAGTCCGACAAGTAAATCGATCGGTACAACTTACATCAGAGGGGCAGTTCACAGTCTGATCTCAGTCCCGATCTGTCTAACGCACATACAGTAGGGCAAGGGCACTCAGTCCGACAAGTAAATCGATCGGTACAACTTACATCAGATGGGCAGTTCACAGTCTGATCTCAATCCCGATCTGTCTAACATACCTTCTTACTTCACTACGTTGTGACTTTGTTCGTCGCTGAGATGAGGTTGTGAATAGATTTTGAAAGTTTTAAATACCGACAAAGTCTTGCTGCCAAGCGATTCGTCGTGTTTCGGCATGATGTCTCTTGAAGCCGTACGGAGGACGGGACTGAGCACTTGTATTGCGTTGTGTGCCGGGTACGATGCGCCAAATGTTGTTGTGTCGGAGTTTGGTGGTGGAGGATCTCTAGATCAATCTCCCTCTGGCACAGCTAACTTTGCATCACCTCGTTCAACTGCCGTCTTCCTTCCTATTCACTAAGCTTTTTTTTTTTGAGTGAATTGGCTTAATAAAATTGCGCGTTTTACAATCAAAGATTGTATCACTTTACACACACAGGCGGGATTGCGGGCAAGCACTACTTTATAGTATTTTTTTTTAAGGCGATTCTTTTTCAGCGCGATAGCACGCAAGGTTAAGCTACTCGGAACTGTCAAATATTCCCAATTAAACTTGAACCTTAATGCTTTAACGATAAAGTTGATTTGACATATTGTAGTAGCTTGATTTGCTATCGTCTGTAGGTACATAGTATGGTACGTATGACAGATTAAGACTGAGACCAGTGTAACCCATCTTAAAATATGATATCGATTATGCTGCACAAAGAGTGTGAACTGGTAGTTAAAAAGTTTCCAGCGCTCTACAAAGAAGAACAACCTCATTCGTTCTTCTTTGTTTCGAACATAGAAAGACATTTGCTGTCGAATTGACAAGTGTCAGAGTGACAGTCGTGAGTGAGTGGATGTGGAGGACGAGTAGTGTTGTTGCAGTCCATGGGACCCACAGAGTACACTACACTATAGATGGGCCCCGGTCGCGCTCGCCGCGGCTCTCCGCCCGCTGTGAGCTCGCGCCTGTTGGTCTGTAGCGCGCACGAAGGTAACTCCAGTGCCTTCACTAGCCAACACACCACCACCGCAAATACGTAACACCTTCTCAATCCTAAGGATTTTGAAGGCAATTCCGAATCCTTTGATTCATGTTTGAGATATTCGTGGCTCGGAACATAAATAAGGCATTGGTATTGTTTATCTACTTATGTGTGTCGAGAGTTCTAACTATGTTCTACTCATACTTGAGACATTCCTTTTTGTCGTGAGTGAGTGGTTATTCTAATAGGACTAGCCTATTGAGAGTAAGTACAGGCCTGTTTCACTTGCTACTGGTCTGTACCTAATAGCAAAGACGTTTGAAGGAGTACTGGATGTATAGTTAAATAAACACGTGATAATGCAGTATAATATAATCTACAACTTTATACTCAAGTTGTATATAGTGTAGGTATATAATGTTAAAACAGTAGGTATGCTTGGACACAACCGAAATTAGGAACCATATTGTGGCAAATGTGATAGCCGTAGGTTTCTATGTACTGAACACACTGGGATTTGGTCCTAACAGTTATCCATATATATATTTTTTATTAGTTATGCTCCCTCTAAACCTTTTTGTTACAAAAAATAGTATAAGCACTCCAAACAATATAAAAAAAAAACTGGTCAAGAGCGTATCGGACTTCGCTCAGTGTATGGTTCCGTAGTTTCCCATCTGTTACAATAAGTGTCCCCAATTAATATTAAAAAAAAGGTCTAGGTATTTGTAACATTGTATTGACATATTCAGCACGGAATCCTATAAAAGGGCCTACGAAAGACTGCGGTAACTAAAGAAAGCCATAAAGATATAGATTGTAACCACATAATACACATGGAAATGGAGAGTTCGAAAAAAATTTACATTTTAGGCCCATCACGAGTAGTGGGAAGGGTTTGTAGCATGGCGTATCACTCTATGTCTATTAGGCAAGGTAACACCAAGTTGCTGCGACTAAATAATTGTCGCATGACAATATTGAAATTAATGACAACGAGAATCCAACCGAACAATTCGACATTTTAATAGCTCATGCCCGTCTCGATCCCATCTCCACTCAGGAAAAATAGTAACAGCGGGAAGTAGCCCATACTTCCTGCTTAATCCAGCGCCATCTTTCGGGGAATTAATTAGGTTACTATTTACAAACTAAGTCTAGTTAAAATAAAAAACCACTGAAAAACCAACATAAGTAGGTACCTTTTTTTTTCTTCCGGGATGGAAAATCCTCTTGGATGTCCGCCGCCCTGGGGTGGGCGCCGGGGTCTGTCAGACTCCTACTGATTAAAACCACCCCGGTGTCTCTTCGGTCACGTGCGCGCCACACTCTCGTCTGGTCTGTCCGGGCCTCGCCTCCTGCACGGGAAAGTGAGGTGTTAAACTACCCCGTGCATCGCCTCTGAGGCGCGCGACGACACTCGCGCGTGCCACCGCCTCGGGGTCCATCAAATAGGGGGCGGGGACTTCTCCATGTCCCTCGCCCCTGGACTCATGGTTCATGGGGGACGGAATAGGGCGTTGTCCACCCTTCCTCGGCGCCCGGTGCATCTTCTGCGGCCCGGGAAGGTAGTTGAGATCTCTCTCTCCCGTTCTGCAGCTTCCTTCTGCGACATCACGTCCTCGCAGAAGGACACCATCGCGTCCCACGAGTCTGCGCTACCGACCATCCTCCGCACTACTGCCGGAAGCGTCAGGTTGCCTCCTACTTCATTTGTGAAGACACGGCGCTGCTCCTCCCAGCCTACACAATCGGAGAGCGTGTGCTGCGCCGCACTATGGGAAAATCGCGTATGTTTCGTCTCAAAACTCCGTATCTCAGTTATTTCAAAACTAAATGATCTGTAATTTTGCATACATATACGTGAATGTATAAGGTTTAAAAGAAAAAATAATAATTTTGAAAATTATGTTTATTAATTTATTTAAAAAATAAAAAATAAAAAAAATACATGCATTTATAAGAAAATATACTTTTTTTTAAATTTACTTACATAAAATAGAATTAAATATCATTGTATAAACAGTGTCTAACGAGATAAAAATAATGTACAAAATTCAACAATCTCCTACAGATTTTCGTTGACAGCAAGAAGGGACTTGGCTTCATCGAAAAGTTCTTTCGATATTGTTTCTGAGGTATTTCTCAAACTTGATATATATGGATCAGAAGTGTACAATAAGGTATGGAACACGTCTGTATTGGTAGCCGCTCTTGAACATTTTCTAGAATGATGAAGTCTAAACTTTTTGTAATCCTTGTTGCGGGATTCTTGAGCGTCTTCGGACAATTGTCCGATAGGTAATATAGCATAGTACTCAATGATCTTTTCTCCGTGAATAAGTATTTTATGTACGGAGGAAGGCATATAATACCAATTATAATTATTTACGTACAGTTGGGCGGTACTATATGCGTATTCACCGAACTTTTTTGAATCAATAGCCATTCCAGATGACATAGTTTGTAGTATAATGTACATTCGTTTTATAAGTTCTACGTCTACACCTGTAATGTCTGCAGAGCAAGAGTAATTCTGAAAAAATCTCCGAGCTGTGTTGCCGTCATTACTATTTCCAGTGCCTTGTCGAGGTTTATCGATATGCAGTCCCATTTCCTCCCTAAACCGCTTTTGTACCAGTTTTTTCTTTTCGTCTTTGTTTTTTTATTTTCTGGTGTAGTGGCTGACCACTTTTGGAAAGACAAGTTATAGGAAATGTGTAAAATCATCTCCATACTTCTAATCCAAGCGTGTAGTGTTGACAGTCCATATTGAAATGAACTTTCATTCACATCTCGTGTCCTAACTGCCTCTAAGTTATTCATTTGCCGAGGAGTAGCACCACAAATTGTACAAGAAGCGCTCGAAGGAGTTTCAGTTAAAACTTGTGCTACTTTACCATCAATCATGGTTAAAAATAGGTTATGAGTAATTTCAATTACTTCACCATTCTTATTTATCATGGAAGGAGACAGGTTTTCAATTTGATATTTGATATCAGCCACAACAGAAGCGGTTTTTTCAGGAGTTTCTTTGGCAAATTCTATCAATATAGGTCTGCAATATCTTACGGATGAACAAGTTTCATTTTTCCAAATAACAATATTAGTTGTCTCATCTATGAGTTTAATGGGTACAAGTGAAGCAATAAAAAGGTTCGCATCTGATGTGAAATCGCTTTCTTCGGGCAAAACTTGCTTGTATTCACTTTGCCCTGATGACCCGTCACAACCCCATTTGCAGAATAGTTTCAACTGTCTTAAACCGTTTTTGTAAACTGAACCAATTAGTAATATACGTGCCACAGTATGATCCAATAAGTCTTGCAGATTGACTTTTGCACTTATGTTAGTAATGGTTATGCTCGAATCTGGTGGGTAACACATCTTCTTCGCTTCGTCTAAAGTTGGATAAGAAGGAAACACTGAGCAGTTTTTGTCCGCCAAACAAATACGAAGTTTCCCATACTGTTCTTTGTTAAGGTCTAAGTCAATAAATATCCGCAGTGCTTCTTCCTTTGTAAAAGGTATAACACCTTCAGGGTTCTCAGTTATGAATTTAAGAAACTTTTTCTTATCATTTTTTGACGCAGTTCGTATAATATTAACAATTGTGGCCTCCTCCGTCTCACCCATAGACCGCAACTCCTGAGTATATGCATTGAGCACACAGTCCAGTCCGTACTCTTGTATTAATTGCATGTTTTTTCGTTTCTTTGTTTTTTCTGAAGATGCTTCGTATGGTTTCGATGGTCTGCCACCTGCACTGCTTCCAGACGTACTAGGGTCATTAACTGTGACTCGACACTCCAGTGGAACACGAAATTCACCATTTAACCAGTCGACGTTATTACTTTCAAAGCGTTCTCTTTTCCGGGATGCATTTCTCCAGCGTTCGTTACATTTAGATACCAAGTTTCTTTGAATGTAGGAGACCACAGTATTCATATCCTCTGGTGACAAATTGAAATTTTCTTGCAAGTAGTTTTCTATATTATTCCCATTTATCAACAAATTGCACAACTCTCGTTTACTACAAACAAATTCACCCATTATTTTCAAATCAGATAACTTCTGTGAATATTTGAAAATAGGTATTAACTGCTTTTTTAAGGCAACTGAATTTCTGATGAACAACTGTGGATGTTTCAGGCTTCGCCTTTCTTTTATAGGCCAATGAATTAGTGCTATGTGCAAAAAGATAAGAAACTAATATTTGCACTCTTCCCATAACCAACCTGTTTTTAATTTGACCCTAATTGATATAGTGACCATATTTTATCAAATATGGTGGTCAAAACTATATCAAAACCACAAATAACTATAAATAATAATGACCATTTTATCAATTTGACCTTAATAGATAACAGATGATTATGTGAGCAGTAAAAAGATATTGAAAAAAAATTATCTCGCGATATGTTTTGGTACCGTGTCAGAAAAGGCGCAAGTATGCGCAACTTTTTTTTTTCTCCTTGTGTAAACTAATGTATAAAGATCGTAATACAACAAATATCTCGACAGCGGCAAACAGCGGTAAACGGGTAAGTCTCGTTAAAAAAAAAAGTAACCTGAAAATTTTACCATCTTAAACTACATTGGTTAATTTTAATTTATTTATTTATTATATATAATATTATTTAAGAAACGTTATGAGGAGATTATAAGCATTTCAAAAATGTATAATACTTATACATTTATAAGAAAAACTTTCGAGTAATGTCTCGTTGAATAGGGATGTATCCTAGGTAAGAAAATAAAAAAAATAATTTGTCCGTCTTATAGATAATAAAAAAAATTAAGACCCGTATTTTTTATTTTGTCGAAATCACCAAAAAGTACTGAGATATAGCGTATTAAAGTTACGGAGTGGGGGCCAATTACGTGACGCCGTGGTATATTTTGTACCACGCCGTGACGTCATGCGACATTTCAAATCAATGTATCTTCCTAAGTATTTGAATGAAAGAAAAAATAAAAAATACGTGTTCAATATTTTCTATAAATCTAGCTGATGGACATTAAATTATTTTTTAGGATACAACCCAATTGTAGTAATGTATTGTGCCAAAATCACATCATTGAACATGAGTTAGCTTTGATGCCTTTTTATATACATTATGGTTAGCAAAAAATAATTAAAAAAATATAGAAAAGAAAGCTTATTTATAAGACTAAATTAATTAATTAGTTCTACTCCATAACAACGACTTTCACGTGAAACGGTTTTGAGACGGCCTTGTATGGGGCTTTCCCATAGTGCGCCGTGTCCACCCCGCATTGGACGCAGTAGTGGCACCGAGCGTCCAACTCCCTGTCTTTGCGACGCAGGTAGGTACGTGCCGAAGTAGCCGTGCCCCGACAGTACCTGTGTCACCCCGATCGACAGGGAGAAGGCACGGTCCTCCTCCCGAGCCAGTCATTGAGTACTGGCCGGATCGCCCCGACGGTAGCGAGGGCGGCGGTAGGGCGCATAAGCCTCTACCGCCAGTCCGCCACCAGGACCTGACGGAGCTCCTCCCGGCGCAGCTCGATCTGGCGGGGATCCGGTCAGGTCGCAAGCCGCGTCGTCCTAATTGGCGGAGATCGCACGACGACGGCGCGATGGGTTTTTCATCTCACGATCGAAGTGGTCGTGCGATGACCTAATAGATCGCTCGATGTCTATCGTGTGATGCCGTCGCTCGATGGCTCGCGTCTCGCTTACGCCACTTTAAAGATGGCTCTTTACAGGGATGCACAGTTTTTACTGTCGGGCAATATTGTTTTAAAAATTGCAAATGACATTGAAAAAAGGAAACGTGGACAACATAATACTTTATAGATCCAGGAATCTGCGCGGTGAATTTTTTGCCCCTCGCGCGTCGACGCATCGCGTAGGTAACCAATTAGGAGGCCGCGACCCCGGCGCGGCGCTAGTGACCGGTGAGCGACGCGCCCTACAGGTCCAGTGTGTTGCAGGTAGGAGAGCATGTCGGCGCGCTCGTCGTCCGGCTCGTGGTCGGGCGCCGGCGCCGGCCGCGCGCCGCCTGACATCATCGACCTCGACAAGTTCATGCGCGGCGCCGTGCGCCCACAGCGGCCCGACGTGCGCCCACAGCGCTGGCAAGTCTTTGCACTCGATAACTTCTACCACTAACTAAATGGGTACAAATACTGGGTATGCAACGAACGAAAACGCACACATAGACAAGTTTCATATGTTTCTTCAGCAGTAGATATATTTTACCTTTTACTAAGATTTGTAGAACTGCGATTAATCCATACTAATATTATAAATGCGAAAGTAACTCTGTCTGTCTGTTACGCTTTCCCGCCTAAACCTCTCAAGCGATTTTGATGAAATTTGGCACAGTTAATCTTTGGACCCTGAGAAAAAACATAGGCTACCTGTTATCCCGGAAAATTTTGATATTCCCGAGGGAAATCTTAAAAGCGCGATATAACCGAACACCACGCGGGCGAAGACGCGGGCGGAAAGCACACAATCTTTAGACCCTGAGAAAGGACATAGGCTACCTTTTATCCCGGAAAAAATTGATGTTCCTGAGGGAAATCTAAAAAGCACGATATAACCGAAATTTACGCGGGCAAAGCCGCGGGCGGAAAGCTAGTGAATAAATAATAATAAATTTAGTTCTATCTGGTTGTGGTTGCGGACTACTATTCCGATCTATTTTGTGTCTGTAGTATAAATCTCATGTCTTTTGCGTGTACATGCCTCATCATTTCAGCGTTAATCCCAGTCGCATCCGAAGCTTTTTACAGATTTGGAGTCTGGGGTCCGCTTTACCAGTCTAACTGCTGATTTTGGCTAAACTTTGATATTTTCCGTGAAGCGACTGCTGTCTGACCTCCACAACCCGAAGGCGATATCGAAGCATTGCAGTTAGACCGAAGCGTGTACGCGCCTGTTGTTATGTTTTGTGTGATGCCTTCGCAGCGGTGACCAGCTGGTGGTGGACGCGGGCGGCGTGGACCGCAAGGCGGCCGCAATAAGCCCGGCCGCGACCGCCGCGTCCGTGTCGCCGCTCTCTGAGCCCAGCGACTCAAGTGGAAGTCGGCCCCGCCCCCGCGGCAAGCGCTTCTCGCACGACTCTGGCCTGTCTGACACCAGCTACGCACGCCGCAAGCATCGCCCGCACAGGTTACTAAACGCCCGTACATATATCACATACATTCATCATCATCATCATTTCAGTCGAATGACGTCCGCAGCTGGACATAGGCTTCCCCTAAGGATCTCGATAACGATCGGTCTTGGGTCTCCCGCATCCGGTTTCCCGCGCCCTTCAACAGGTCGTCAGTCCACCTTGTAGGGGGTTTATCGAAATTACTAGAAACTTCTTTTTCTGTGAACCGCCCGGTAGTAGACCCTGTTCGAGATTTTTCTGGAACATTCGTTCTGCTCGCATATGTGTGTAAACGGTAAAGCACTTCGAGGTAGTCCTCGAAGTGTTCGTTGCAATTGTCATTATTGCATCAGGTGAATTCTGTGGTGGGACTTCGGTGCGACACCACCAACGTTCTACGTGTCATTGCCTACTATCGTATCGACTGTACCATCGTTGTCAATAAACTTCGTATACCTTAATCGGCATTTTAATACCCAGTCCGTAACAATATTAAGAGCTAAAATTCTAATTTTCTTAATCTTGATATGCGATCGTACGAAGTATGTATCTACAGAATTAGAATCATCAAAACAAATCTCAACAAGAAAATTAGAATGTCGCTGCTCTGGCCATGCCGCCTTGGCAAACAACATTAGTCCACAAATACTGTAAGTGTCGCCCCAGACGTGCGGTCGGCGCTGACAACTCCGGGGTGCGCCCGGCCCGCACCCCGGCCGCCGCATCCGACGGCTCGCTGCAAACGTTCCGAGCGGTCTGCGAGCGAGCGCTGCAGGACCAGCAAGCGCAGATCGCTCGCGTCGCTCAGCTGTGCGAGCGCCTGTCCGAGCGCCCCCCTCCCCGCCGCAGGTCGGACCGCTCCGCCACGGACTCCAGCGAGGTCAGCTCCAGCAGCCGCAGCACACGCGACCAGCGACACAAGGACAAACATCGGGTAAGCAAGGGCCTAGTTTATGTAGCTAGCTAGTCTATCTGAGAGTGTGGACTCTCTGCACTTTCAAATACTGCAGAGTGTCAGCATTAGTACGAAATGTTTTAGTAGCTAGTGACTTCTCTTCTTATTGGCTCCTCTACTATTCTAACCTTAGTATAGCTAGGAGAGCTTCTGATTCTTCCACGAAATGCATGGACTGGCGCGGTTAAACTAAGAACGCACGTGTTTATTGTACTATTTACTTAAAATCTGTATTGCTAGATTCAAGATTACCTATTTGTGGAAATATGAGTATTCAGACAGAACATGTAGGTTACCAAAACACATTATAGATCAGTCATGTTTGGCCTTAGTGGCGTACAAATATTTAATTGTCAGTAAATAACATAAATCGTCATAATATCGTTGGATTTCACCGTGGTAGGCCTCAACATCGGCTACCGGCAGAAGTTACCACCCACCAGACAAGGTCTTGCCGCCAAGCGATTCGTCATGCTCTGGCAAGATGTCTGGTGAAGCCGTATGGAAGACGGGTCTGAACAGTTGTGTTGCGATGTGTGCCGGGTACGATGTGCCAAATGTTGTTGTGTCGGGAGTTTGGTCGTGGGGCGTCTCCAGATCAATCTCCTTCTAGCGCAACATCGTTGGTCGTGTTGTTAGGTTTAATATTGCATCACCTCGCTCAACTGCCGTTTTCCTTCCTATTCACTCACTTTTTTTGAGTGAATCGGCTCTAAGTAAACTAGCGCGCTTTACCATCAACGACTGCATCACTGGTTGCCATCAGGCGGGATTGCAATAAAGCACTAAATTATAATTAAGTATTAAAAAAAAAAATTAAAACTTGTATTGCCGGCGACAAACAGTGGGCAAGTTTCCGCCCGAGTCCACGGTGCGTTGTGCCCGCTCCGCGCGCGCTTCAAAGAGATGTCAGCATATCGTGATTCCGGGTTATGTGCGCCTGCTATGGCTTACTGTTGGTCGAAAGACATCGCACAGTTGCGACTGTCTGTCTTAGGACATGATGCTAGTTTCAGCGCATCTGGTGAAGAAAGCAACAGAGTACAACGGGGGAGAAGATAGCCAGTTTTTGGGCTTACCGAGTAACGACTATGGCGTTTCAGCATGCTATTGTGGATGCCAAGTCTCGGTCCTGAAGCGAGCTTTTCCAGGGCCTGGACAAGGATCCGTGGTGGAAACCGGACAGAATTGTCATGGGAAAATTCCATCACGGTGACCGTGAATCCAGATGTGCTGGAGAGAGTTGTAAACAAACTCTTTCCAATAGCCACGGGCGGTCCCTCACCGCCCGCATCGCCGTTAGGGTCAGACTGGTCTGACGAGTTAGGGGTGACCAAAGGGAGCTCGACCGAGCTGTGAAGTGCTTGGAGCTCACAATACCGCGCCAGATCTGGATGATGTCCCTGATCGGGCATGGGTTCTAATTCTGGCTACTGTGGGTGACCGCCTGAGACGGTTGTTTTCTGTCTCTGTGAAGGCGTTTTTCCTTCCGGTTGGAAGAAAGCTAGTTTAATTGAAGAAAGAAGACAAGGAGACTAGCTAGCTTGCTGAGAGGTGGCAAAAGTCGTAACGACAATTCTCGAGTTTGGAGACAGTGTCTCAGAAAAACGAGGCGGTAAGGTTCCATAAACTGCCGAGGAGCAGATAGCCATGCTCGTCAGTTCATGTCGGGAGATGCACAAGTGCAGGTGGGGCAATACATAAGGTATCTTAACCTTACTCTGGACGGTCGGTGAGTATTCGGTTGCTTTGGCCAGTACCTGAACAGAATTGGGCGAGAGATCAATTCCGCAATCAAATTTCGCATAACACAAGTTCGAGTGTCCTGCGTGGCCCTCCGAGCAGCGGCTCCGATTGCTAGTATCGGACTAGATCTATCTCTGCCAGCAGTAATGACGACTATGCTGTCGGATTTAGAGAATTGGACAGAAGAAGCTTTCTTCTGTCAGACCGTGGTGGCCAAGAAGAAGGCCGCCGAGCAGGATCGAGAAAGAACTAATCCTGTTCAGCGAAAGAGACTAGTAAAATGTTGAAAGCCGCTTACCTGTCAAGGTAGGTAGACCTTGGGGGTCGCGGACGCACAAAGTGGGGACTTGTCCGCCCATTAATTGACCCCAGGGAAGACAGTACCACAGTAGTCATGTGCAACCGTGTATACTACTGTTCTACTGGCGCACTAAGCGAGGCTTTGAAGAAGTCCCTTTGCAGTAGAACAGAATAGAATATTTTCTATGTATACCATATAAATTACAGAAAATAAATATCAAGATTTTACAAAGAGTGAGTTCAGTCTTATCGCTAAGACATAGGTGCTTTTTAAAGGTTTCCCCCGAAAACAAAAAAAAAGTTCCAGAGCTTGTTCAAATGCTCCACAATACAACCATATTCTCTGCAGATAGACGAGTGCAAGACGTACAAAATAATCATGAACAAGCTGGACGAACTGAACCGTCTGTTCGCGGCGCGCGCGCGCTCCCCCCCCGCCGCGCGCTCGCCCCCCCTCCCCGCCACGCGCCCGCCGCTGCCGCCCGCGCCCTGCCGCGTGCCCGTCAGCTCGGGCTCCGTGTCCGTTTCCGACAAGCTGGTCGCCACGGAACCCGAAGGCGCCGAGCTCTCGCGCGACCTAGAGGTCGTGCTGAACGCTGTCACGGTAACTTCATTTATTTTTATTGTTGCGTACTTATATTTAGCATAAGCAGAAAAATGCTGGAAATGAAATCAATCATTGCGAAGCAAGTGTTCAGGCATTTGTTGGCGGAGGAATGATGTGACAGGCACGTGAGGTGCCAGGAACAATTGTCGAATTGAACATGATGGACGCTCTAGGAGGATATATACAGACCTTAGTAGAGATGTTCTTCACAAGGTCAGGTATGTTGGTTTTCATAGGTTTTCATTGGCTATGTCGTCAGAGGTATAGTGTATCTGTGTAGATACGTGACGGCTCGACGTGCGGAGCGTGCGGGGCGGGCGCGGCGTGCGGGGCGGGGGGCGGCGCGCGGCGGGCGGGGCTGCGTGCTGTCACCAACACCTGTGCGTTGGATATCGCGCCGCGGGAAGCCCTGCCCCGACCCAACATTGCCACCGAGAGGTATCCACTCCTTGTCTCATTAACGCAACGTTTATCGTCATATATCTATATACATTTATGTACTTATTACAATATAAAGAAACCGGACAACATCCGTCAGACTAACCAGAATCAACACACGTCTGTTCGGAGGACGAAGATTAGTGAAGAAGTTTTCTACTCTATTCCCCATAACTCTGAAGTAGTCTAGAGGCATGTGCAATACCAGAGGTATCGCAGAAGCTTTGCTATCTCAGTGATATATGATGATGATGCTCCCGACCGATTTCGGCCACGGCGACCACTATGACTCCTAACCGATGATTTGGCGCTCATGCGCCCGAAGATGGCTTATGTAGCCTATCTTGGCGGCGAAACTTCGTGCACACTGAGGGCACGTAAGCACGCCGTCGACGTAGTTGTATGTGATGGCAGCAGGTGGGCGGGCCTTTAATTGGTCGCGTTTGGCATCGGGTCAGCTTTGCGCTGCTCTTCAAACCCGCGTACTTGTCCGTACACCATTCTGCGCCATTCTGACCGCTTTGCTGCCAAACACTCCCATTCTGAGGGTTCTATATTGCATCTCTTCATGTGTCGTTTGACATCCTTAAACCGGAGGAGTTGTCCGCCATGCTTCCGCTTGCCCTCCTCCAGCTTAGAGAAGAAGATGCGCTTCGCCACTCTTTCGTCCGCCATACGTGATACGTGTCCTCACCACGGAAGCTGTCGACGCATTAAATAAGCCTCAATGCCACCAACATTGGCTCATCGCAGGACTTCGGTATTTCGCACTCTGTCAGACCATTTGATCTTCATAATGGATCGGAGACATTTAAGGTGAAAATGATCTAGAGTACGTATGTGGTGGCGGTACATACACCATGTCTCAGCGAATTATAGAAGGTAGCTTAAGATCATGTGAGCAGTAGACCTTGGAACACAACTTGCCAAACGCTGCAGCTGCAGCTCCGACTCTGCTGTTGATCTCAGCATCAAGGTCACACTTTGAAGTTATAGTGTTCCCCAGATAACGAAACTTATCTACTTGCTTCAACACATCCTCACCAAGCTTTGTAATAGAATAGAATAGAATACTCTTTATTATGTACACCATATAGATTACAAAAACATAAATATAAAAATTTTACAAAGGGTGACACAATGGGCGGTCTTATCGCTAAGAGCGATCTTTTACAGACAACCTTTGGATGGAATAGTAAGGGGAAGGAGAGAGAAATAATGTAGGTAGTCTACAGTGTACTATTTACAATTTTACATAGTTTATATAATAAATATACACGTTAAGTGTATCATACTAGTACAATAAATACTTATATATATCTAATTAATAAAAATCATACAAAAGTAAATAAAAAATAATGACATGTTTAAAGAGAGAGGAAATGCTTTTTTACCATGGTTTTAAAAGTGGACGGAGTTTGAGCACGCCTTACAGACACGGGCAAGTCATTCCATAGCCGAACTGCTTGTACAGTAAAGGATTTATCGTAAAAACTAGTGGAATGCATCGGCATGTCTAATATCAGGTTTTCCGATGACCTCAGATATCTATTATGTGTGTCATGAAGGAACTTGAATCGTTCTTTAAGATAAGTGGGGGTTTTAGGATTAAACAAAGTGCTGTAGAGCTGAAATAGGATATGAGAATTCCGGCGAAGACGTATGGGAAGCCACTTAAGCTTTGTACGAAATTCAGATATGTGATCGTATTTGCGCAGGCCAAATATAAATCTTATGCAAAAGTTTTGAAGTCGCTCAAGTTTATCTAGTTGTGCCTCAGTAAGATCTGGATAACTGACATCTGCGTAGTCAAGGATGGGAAGTAAAAGTGATTGTGCAAGCGCAGTTTTAGTGGCAGTAGGAAGAAAATTCCGTAACCGTCTCAGAGACTTGCCAGATGTAAAAATTTTGCGACTCACATCCTGTAGCTGTGGATCCCAGGAAAGATGCTTGTCGATCCAAACCCCAAGGTTCTTAACCTTCTCACTGAGAGGTATAGCAGTTCCATTAAATTGAACTTAGGGAAGTTGCGACCAGTTTAACTTGGGGAACATCCTTGAACTGCCAATAACAATGACCTGAGTCTTTGATGGGTTAACAAGCAATCCATGTGCCTCACTCCACTCACAGATTGAGAACAAATCCTTGTTGATGATTTGAATGGCATCAGCTAAGTTTGAGTGACCAGCCTGTTTATAAATCTGTAAATCATCTGCATAAAGGTGGTAGGAGGAAAGAAGGTTTTTAGTGATGGAATTAATAAATATTGCGAAAAGTAAAGTATCTCCTTTACTTTTCGCAATATTTATTAATTAAACCGAGAGGGTATAATCAGTGTCTCGTGACCGTGAATGTATAGGGACATCACCTTCGTCTTGTTGACGCTGATTTTCAAGCCGTACTTACGGCAGGCTTGATGAAAAGTGGACATCAGCTGTTGTAGGCCGTCTGGGGATTCTGCTAAGAAGCACAAATCATCAGCATACATGATCTCAGTAATCAGTGCATGTTAGACTTTGGTACGAGCCTTAAGTCTAGCCGGATTGAAAAGACCGCCGTCGGTGCGGAAGCGGATGCGATCTCCTTGTGGAACAATTTGTAAGACCTCTCCCACTGCCACTGCAAAGTATAAGGCGAACAGAGTTGGTGCTAAGACGCATCCTTGCTTCACCCATCAGATAACGAGGAAGAAGTCTGTCTGTGCACCGTCTACAGTAACGCAGCATTGCATGCCGTCATGTAGGAGTCTAAGAAGTCTCACAAACTTTTCAGTGCATCCCAGCTTACCTAACACTAACCATAAGGCTTCACGAGGCACACTGTCGAAAGCCTTCTCCAAGTCAACAAAGCAGAGGTACAGCTTACGACCCTGTTCTCTACTCTTTTCCTGTAGTTGACACACGGAAAATATCGCTTCACAGGTGCCTCGGTCCGGTAGGAAGCCGAACTGGGATTCAGGCAGGATCTTTTCAGACTATATTTAGACGGTTTAAGAGAACTCTAGCAAAAACCTTTCCAGGAGTCAATAAAAGTGTGATCCGCCGTATTTGATCAGCTATACGGTCAATGCCAGCCGCCTTTTGGTTTTGCTGCTGTCTGATGGCAGTAACAACCTCATCAAGCAATAGTGGCTCGTCCAACTCAAGAACAGGAGGGAGTTGAGGCATTAAGTCGATGGCTTGAAGATAAGTTGAACGATCCACATTCCGCCCAGCGCTTTAGTACATCCTCCCTGCTAGTCAACAGGTATCTACCGTCTAGAGACCTTAAAGGCACCTTTGCATAGTAGGATGTACCAGTCAGCCTACGTACCTCACTGTGGAACTCCCCGAGTTGGTTAGTGTCAAAAAGCCATTGCATGTGAATGGCTTTGTCATGCCACCACTTGTCCTTAGTCTGACGAGACAGCTTGCTTAATTCCTGGTCACTAGCTTTGACCACTTCAATGCTTCTTTGTCGCCTTCCATGCTGTCGCAAAAGATCCCGGTGTTTGTCGAAAGCCGCCTGTAGAGCTTCATCATTTTCATCAAACCAATCTTCATTGTGACGGCTTGTTTTGCCAAGTACAGATGAAGCGATAATCATGATATGAGATGACAAAGATCTCCAGGCAGCCTCGGTTTCACCTGCCTCATTAATCGGCAATAGCTTTCCAGACAACGCTTCAGCATACTTCTCCCTCACCTCAGGATCATTTAGCTTCTTCACGTTCAAAGACGCAAGCTTTTTTGTAGCAGACCTACGGGGAGGAAGGAAGCGAAGTCGTAGCTTAGTGACAACAAGTCGGTGGTCAGACCAACAGTGCGCACCCCGCATGACACGGGTGATGCGCACTTGCCTGAAATCCCTTTGCCTTACAACGGCATAACGTAATTCCCAAAAGCCTCATTGGCTTGATCGACACCCTTCCCCTTAACGCAGCGCAGCTTGACGATGCACATATATGTGGTGGCAGCACTTCCACGGACAAGTTCCTTTACAAAGAATTCTCATATTGTTTACCTTTAGATGGCATTCGCAGGGAATACGACAGTAATTTTTGATTGTTGGTGTAGTGTGGTGCAGTGCGAGAGCCGCGCGGGCACCAGCGGCGGCGACCCGCGGTGCGGGTTCGACCTCGACGACCCCGTGCATGTGAGTACGACACACTCCCACTCACAACACACGAGTTCCCCTTTGGTACACAAGTGAGTCCTCGGCACAACACACGAGTTCCCCTTTGGTACACATGTGAGCCCTCGGCACAAGACACGAATTCCCCTTTGGTGATAGCGCCCTGCGGCGTACGTAATAATAGCGCACGCACTCTCTCGTTCCATTAAAATATTATTATTAGTGTAGTTATCCTTAAGCTTTATAGGTACGAAACAGAATTGATATTTTGTACGTTTACAAGCACAGAATCAGGAAATGTCTCCTATGAACTCTTTTCCGTAGCTACAACGGTTGAGGTAACCTGCGCTCACTGCCTTGTTTCAAATATCTACCTGTATAATGAATGATTCAGTTGTACTCGCAAGCGAAACGGTTGCAAGCGATGTCGGCGACGACGCGGCGTGCTCGCAGCGTGGAGCCCACCGCGCGGCGCTTGGGGCCCGACGAGCGCTCGCAGCGGTCGCAATTCTCGCAGCGAGCACAATCTCACTCGCGCGCTCGCGCCGAGCGGCCGCGCGAGCCCTCGCTCTGCTCGCTCTGCCGCGGCTACTGGCGCTCTATCACGCAGTACCTCGCCGCGCAGTTGTTCTGCTGTCCTGATGCCGCCGTGCGGTGATGTGTGATTGTTTTAATTATGTTGTTTCAAATATATCTATCATACGCCTGAACTAACTTGCCGTATTATTTATTACATTTGCGCAACACATATTCTACATCGTCACATTCGATCTACGAATCACACTGACATCACGCAGGTTCATGCATAGTTTGCACCACGCAAATAGGAAATACAATGTTCCGACGTCCATCGTTGGACAGTTCACAAGAAATGACACACGTCTCGGCGAGGGGCCCTCCCGTTTTTATGAAGGAGATGTAAACTTTACACCCTGTTCCTCATACTTCTATGTATACACTAAATAACGCACACATAAACGTTAATGAATGCGTATTTTTTAAGGTATAGACGACAGCATTTCAATCAGCTACTACAATCTGTCAGATTTCTTTATTACATTTTCAACTTTATCACTAAAAGTTTAAGGCTGAAGGTTGATTGGGAATATTTAGTTTCGGGTAGCTTGACCTACTGTCGTTCGTACGTTTCTGGGCACCGGATTGGTTTTTTAAGAGGTAACGGTGCCCCTTCTATGTGCAGGTGGTGAGCACCGGGATGGTTTTAGTGAGGTAAGGATCCCACACTCTCTGGTCCTATCCCCAAGGACCAGGGGCCTTTAGAAAGTTCTCCCCGATAGTAAAAAAAGGTGCGACTCTCCGCATGGTTCACCTTCCGTCGCAACAGTCGTGGTGGTAAATGTGCGGGCAACGAATTCACGATACGCATCATCCATCATGCCTAATTTCCAGAAGCTGGTTCTGCGTCAAAAGAAGTGCTGCTCTTAAAGTGCACTCAGACTGTCAATCGATCATCAGCCGATCAACATTATCGATAGCGCATGGTTAGCTGATCGATCAATCAAATTATCCGGCTGCCATGAGACCCATGCCAGCAGCATGCTGCAGACAGCATGATGCCAGAGGGTGAGCGGCTCGGTGCCACAGATAGTAAATTACAATAGACAAGATATAACAAACAAAATTGTAATCCGATACTTTTGTCCTAGTAGACAAAAGTCGCCCAGACTAGTGGGGCACTCCTGCGTGTCGAGACGAAATGTGTTCACCAAAAGAAAAATAGTTTTCACAGGAAACATGTTGAGTACCTAGCCGATTACGTTATTGCAAATCTTGCTATGGTAAAACGACTACTTACATTTAAAAAGGAAACCAAATAGTTTTTAGTTCACTGCTACTCCTAAATATTGAAAACGAAACATTTTTTTTATAATTATTAACTAGTACTTTATTGTAATCCCGTCTGATGGTAAGCAGGGATACAATCGTTGATGGTAAAGCGCGCTAGTTTATTAAGAGCCTATTCACTCTAGCCTTAAAGACACTTAAATTGTAGTCAGACGGTAACACCACCGCCGGTCCCACGCACATGGGTCCCTCGCTATAGGCGGTCGAGACCCTCGCGCCATGACTTCCGCGATCCGTGTGTGATTTATTTGAACCCTTTCGCGGAAGGTCGTCAATAGTATTGTAGCATGTGTGTGGCTGCTGCTACAGTACTTCCCCCTTTAGCGAAGCGTACGTAGCGTGCAGGCGTCTTGACGATCCTGCCTGACCTGGTACGTTGTTCCCTCGTATGTTGGGCTGGAAGCAGGCTGGATTGCTCGTCTGCGGTCGCTGCAGGTACTGGAGTCTTGGCTGTGGTTTGCTCGTCTGTGGTAACTGTAGGTGCTTGATTGGTCTCGCTGCCCGTATGCTTGGAATCATCTTCTGTGTTGAATGTGTACGCAGGTTTGAGGCGATCGATCGATATGTTCGGACCTTGGTATGGATGCTGCAGAGGTTTGCGGACAGTGTCATCGCGTACAAACACGTGGCTACATGTTTGTAGATCGTTGTGCACGAACATACATCGTTTGTTTGCATGCGATTTGTATGTGGGTGTGAGCTTCGTGATGACGTAGTGCAGGTGATTGACGTAGTCGTGGTCCATTTTCGGTGTGACTGGTGTTGGTGATATGTAATCACCGGGTAGGCGTATGGCTTGACCGTAGGTGAGCTGCGCTGCGCTAGTGTTAGAGTCGGAGCGGATAGCGGCTCGTAGACCCATTAAAACAGTAGGCAACTCGTAGATCCATTTGTTGCTGTTTTCTAGTCTAGCGGCTTTTAATGTTCTGTGCCAGCGTTCGACGATTCCGTTACTCTGCGGGTGGTACGCAGTAGTAAGGGTTTTGTCTGCACCGAGTAATTGAGCTAGGTCTTTGAATAGTCGACTTTCAAACTGTCGTCCTTGATCAGTTGTGATTCTTATTGGACAACCGAAATGGGATATCCAGACTTCGTAAAGCTTTCTTGCGACGATTTCAGCGGTTGTCTCTTGAAATGGTACAGCTTCGGGCCATCGAGTGCACCGGTTGATCATTGTGAGCAAGTATTTGTGTCCACATGCCGATGTAGGCAGCGGTCCAACGATATCAACGTGAATATTTTGAAATCGTTCGCTCGGTGGGAATGTTGCGCTGTCACTATGACTGTGTCGTTGTAGGTATTTTGGAGAGCTGACACGAATGGCATGTTTTAGTCCACTCACCGATGTCGGTATTCATTGAGGGTCAAAAGAAACGCTCTTGCATCAGCTTCCGTGTAGTTCGTACTCCTGGCTGACTTGGGCTGTGCACGTGGGGAGGAACGTGTGACGTTGATGTTTCGCAGAATATTGGCTTGTTGGTACCTGGTAAGGTGATTTTCTTGAGTTGTATGTTAGTCTGTTGCGATAATGTAGGCATACAACTGTCGTTTTCTTGAGCTTGAGATAACTCGTCGTAGTTGATGGGTGATGGCGTGTCCATGGTCTCGACGTGCGATAGTGCATCTGCAACAATATTTTGTGCCTCGCTCACGTGTCGGATGTCAGTAGTAAACTCGCTAATGAAGAGTAGTGGCCGGATTCGCCGTGGTGTGTCGTTATCAGACGGAGGTTTGCGAATAGCGTAAGTCAGCGGTTTGTGATCGGTAGAAATAATGAGATCTTTCCCTTCAAACATTTTTCGATAGTGTTTTACAGCCATATACATTGACAGCAGTTCCCGATTATTTGTGCTATATCTCTTTTGTGTTTCGGAGATTTTTTTTTGAAAAATATTCGAGTGGCACCCATTGTTATTTGTTTCGCAATTGTTGGAGGGACGCCCCGGCGCAGGTAGCAGATGCATCACAAAAAAGGACGATCTTATCGTGAGGCGAACTGGGCGGGTAAGACACTAAAGCAGCGTCTCATTATGCTCTGTTTGCACACTTACTAGGCACATCTTACCCGGTACACATCGCAACACAACTGCTCAGACCCGTCCACCGTACGGTGAATGGTTTTCGGTTTAGGGTATTCTATTATTGCAGTAACTTTTATCTTACAGTGGCTTGATTCCCTTGCTTGATACTTCGTAACCTAGGAACTTGACTGTTTCGCTGCCGAAGACACACTTTAATGGATTAGTGACACCATACGTGTCTAATCGGCGTAAAACTTCCTGGAGATCTCCGATATGGCTTGCTTCACTTTCAGATGCAACGATAACATCATCGATGAATGGGAACGTTGGAATGTCTGTCCGGCATTCTTGAGACCTGGGCACATTCGTGGGAATTCGAATAAACCGAATGGTGTTGTGATCGCTGTCTTCTCGATATCGGGTTCGAAGATAGGTAACTGCGAATAGGCTCGGTTTAAATCGAGAGTGGAGAAGATTTTCTTGCCGTGAAGCTTTCTTGCCGTGAAGCAGGTAGGTAAAATCTTTGAGACGGGGAACTGGATAACGATCGGGTTTAGTGACGTCATTGAGTCGTCTGTAGTCAGCACAAATTCGTAAGTCGCCGTTTTTCTTAGGGACGACATGTAGCGGACTGGGCCAAGGGCTTTTGCTTGGTCGGCAAATACCTTGCTGCATCATGAGCTCGAATTCTTTCTTCACGGGCAGGTAGCGATGTGGAGGAAGAGGTCTATACTTGCTGTACACTGGTGGGCCAGTAGTTTCGATGTGGTGTTTTACCCTGTGTTTGGGAGTATCCTTCGTGCATGACGGTCGCAGGATGTCAGGAAACTTACTGAGGAGCTGGTGATACGGCTGTTCCATGTCGATACACTTCGAACTGTGGGTTCGGCGGAATGAATGACTGATGCTCTGACGGTCAGATTGGTAACTTTGTCGACGAGACGTCGGCCTGCTATGTCGACAAGAAGTTGATAACGTTTCAGAAAGTCTGCACCGATGATAGGTTTGCTGACTGCAGCGACGATGAATTTCCAGGTGTACGGCCGTCGTAGGTTGAGATCCAGTTGTAGGGTTTTCTTTCTGTACGTTGGGATAATCGTGTTGTTTGCCGCATACAAACAGAAATCGGTTTGTTTTGCTTTCCCGCTTTTGGTTCTCGGTATCACGGAAACGTTTGCGCCGGTATCAATTAGAAATGACAGCCGCGAATTCTTATCAGTTATGAATAGGCGGTGTGAAGTGTTGAAATGAAATGAAATCGTTTATTAAGCAAGTAGGATCACTGATCACTTTTACACGTCATGTTTATTTTTTTAACTAGATGAAGCCGGCATTTCCTAACTGACTACCTCTGAGAAGAAATAGCCGAAACAAACTCAGGGATCATCGTCTTTTTTCAAGTCCAGACATTAAAAATGAAAATGTTTACAATAATTTACCTTATAATTACGCATATTGCTTAATAACAATTAACAATGCTTAACAGAGCGAGCAGCTCAGTCCCAAGCTTTTTTGTCTTCTAAATAATCTGTGATTTTATAATACCCCTTTTTGCAAAGTTTGGCCTTTATATGGTTCTTAAATCGTTTAATGGGTAAGTTTCGAACGTCCATGGGAAGCTTGTTGTAAAAGTGTATACATTGACCCATGAACGAGTTGCCTACTCTGTGGAGACGAGTGTGATGTACAGCAAGATTGTGTTTGTTCCTGGTATTTATATTATGAATATCGCTTATTTTCTTAAAATTCGAGATATTTTTATGAACAAACATAAGATTTTCAAATATATATTGTGAAGCTACAGTCAGAATGTTCACCTCTTTGAACTTTTCTCTAAGAGATTCTCTAGGACCAAGGTTGTAAATGGCTCGAACAGCCCTCTTCTGTAAAACAAAGATGGCATTGATGTCCGCACAAGTTCCCCAGAGAAGAATCCCATAAGTCATAAGACTATGAAAATAACTAAAATAAACAATTCTGGCTGTATCCACATCAGTTATCTGTCTAATTTTCTTAACAGCAAAGGCGGCAGAACTGAGTCTACCCGACAGCTTCTCAATGTGAGGACCCCATTGTAACTTGGCGTCAATGGATAGTCCAAGAAAAACTGTCGACTCGACAGGGATCAACTCTACTCCATTCAGTTGAACATTGGTACTTAGCTGCCTGACATTTGGCGTAGAAAATTTAATAATAATAATAATAATAATATAATCTACAACAATAATTGGCAACACCAGAATAATTGGCAACACCAACGTCAACAACAACGATCATTTTGTCTCTACATATTTATGTACATTAAGAACAACAGAAACAGTTTTTTTTTTATAGTTATATATTCGTTAAATGAAAAACCATGCTATACAAATATTATTTTTCTAAAGAATACCTATTACACAAGAAAATCAATAACTAGAACAATGTATGCAAAGAAAAACTGGGACATATGACAGCTGTCATGTCAAATCGAGAGAAAATATTGGAGAAATGAAAAAAATACGTTGAATATGTTGACAAGATCTGCCGCTCTACGTGCACGCCCACCACCTCCGGACTCGTTGCTCAGCTCCGCCTCGCCGCCGCCGGTCTCCAGCGCCTCTGTAAGTGCTGTGACGACCCCGGCCGCGGCAGTTGCGTTGAGCTCGAGCGACGAGTACTTCTCTCCGCCGACGACGCCACCACCTGCTCGCCGACGGGGAGGACGCCGGCCGCCGGACCGCTTAGGACCTCGAGGCCCATCGGCTTCTGACAGGGTCCCAGCTCCCGGCGGAAGTGTGCAGCGCATGAGATGGACACAATCCATCAATGAAAACGTCATGCGCTCATACTATGGGGCTACAGAGGGAGGAAACAACCTGACCGCGTACCGTGTTCGAATGCTCTCTCTGTTTCAGGTGCTTGAGCCAGCTGTCAACGTGTCGGCGCAACGACTGTCGGATCAGGTGCGGGTCATCCAGCGTAACCATATGCTGGATGATACTGTGCTTGATCGCCTGCGCAATGAAATGCAGAGTAGCCGTGTCATCGCTCACCAGTCGCAGACTGCGGAGATACCACCGCAGTCAACAAACTATGCTGACGAGGGGAGTAATGACAGGGCTACAAATGTAAGTACTCAGTGCAATGAGGAGTTAATAAATGCTTTGGAGGCTGCGATTCGGGAATATCGTTACACGTCGGCAGAACTAAGACCATGCCTGCCACGTTTGCCCATGCATAACAGAAATAGGGCACTGATGGCTGCTCTGGATGCGCAGTTGTCAAATTATTTTGACACCTGCGAGGACCTCACTGATACTCATTCAATCCTGTACTGCGCAGCTGTAGCAGCTTGTCGTGTAGCTCATGTCAAATTCCTCAGTGACTCTAGAGCTACACGACCGAAACCAGTAGTACCAGCTTGGCAGCACAGGATTGAACGTCGTATTGGTGGGGCCAGAGCACTCATCGGTAAACTAATCTGCTTTAGGGAGGGTAATACTCGTCCTAGAGTGATGCGCTTTGTGAGGCGGGCATTTGCAGGTACAAATATCAGCCTACAGAATTATATGGCCCGTGTCACGGAGCGCATCGACTTCCTGAAGCAGAAAGTGTATGCATGGGCGAACCGTATCAGAAGATACAAACGACGAGTGGAACGGTACACCCAGAATCGCACCTTCCGAAGCAATGAAAGGTGGGTTTATAGGGACTGGGAACGACCAGAACAAGGTGTGACTGACACGTGCCTACCGGATGATGATGCCATGTGTTCATTTTGGCGCAGTATCTGGTCGGTACCTGTCAGTCACACTGAAGGTGACTGGGCCCGGGATGTCGAGAGAGCCTGCGATCCAATACCTGAAATGGGGGCTATTACCATCTGCCCCCAAGATGTAGCTTGTGCAGTCCGTCCGTTACCTAACTGGAAGTCTCCAGGACCGGACGGGCTGCATAACTTTTGGATAAAATGGTTTCCAAGGTCGCACGCTCGCTTGGCATCTCAATTCCAGACTGCTTTGGTGTCTGGTTCGTTACCTCAGTTCCTAACTACTGGAATAACCCACCTGCTCCATAAATCAGGTAGCACCGCGGAACCCAAAAATTATAGGCCGATCACCTGTTTACCGACGGTCTATAAAGTTCTTACATCCATTTTGAAAACTAAAATTAACAAACATATTGACAGCAACTCCATCATGTCTGCCTCTCAAAATGGATGTAAGAGCGGGTCCCGCGGTACTAAGGAGCTACTCCTTATTGATATGGCCATTAGCCAACAGGTTCGTCGTTCCCGAAAGGATCTGTCGACATGTTGGATAGATTATAAGAAGGCCTATGACTCAGTCCCACATACATGGCTCATGCGGGTGCTGGAGTTGTATAAAGTGGATGCAACTCTGCGCACCTTCCTGATGTCGTGTATGAGGACATGGAGGACAGTCCTTCGCTATCCAGGATGTCGAAATATTCAGAGGAATAGCGAACCGATAAGGATCGAGCGAGGAATATTTCAGGGCGATAGTTTGAGTCCACTTTGGTTTTGCTTAGCATTGAATCCTCTAAGCACACTATTGGAGGATTCAGGTCTAGGCTATCGGTTGAGGAGAGGTGGTCAGGTTATATCGCACCTCCTCTACATGGATGACCTGAAACTTTTTGCTCCCAACAATTCACAACTGAGGGAGCTACTGAAAATTACTGAAACTTTCAGTAGCTCCATCAGGATGGAATTTGGTGTGGACAAATGTGCGGTCATGCATGTAAAGCGAGGAGAGATTATGGAATCCGTGGGAACCCAACCCACTGATTCCATAAACCTTAGAGCCCTCTCCGCATCCGAAACCTATAAGTATTTGGGTATGTCGGAAGCGTTGGGTATCAATGTTACTGACATGAAGCAATCGTTGAAAGAACGCTTCTTTGGCCGCCTGAAAAAAGTACTTAATAGTCTTCTATCAGGCGGAAACAAGGTGCGCGCTTTCAACGGTTGGGTCATGCCGGTATTGATGTACTCTTTCGGCATACTCAAATGGACTCAAACCGAACTTGACGCCCTGGATCAGAGGGTCCGTACGCTGCTGACTGCAAATCGATTGCATCACCCGCGGTCATCGGTTATGAGGCTGTATATCCCGCGAAAATGTGGAGGTCGTGGCTTTTTAAACGCCAAGACCCTCCACAATCGCGAGGTATGCAGTCTCAGGGAATATTTTCTAGAAACCGACGTGGGGATGCATCGAGATGTGGTTGCGGCTGACAAGGGCCTCACTCCGCTCTCCTTGGCTAAAGAGAACTGGCGTAAACCAGTAGTGCTTGACACAAATGATCGCTTGGAGGTATGGAAGAGCAAAGAGCTTCACGGACGCTTCTTCCGAGCCCTTCACGGGCCGGATGTAGACTTTCAAGCGTCCGTAGCCTGGTTACGTTTCGGTGACCTCTTTGGGGAAACCGAAGGTTTTGTCTTTGCAATTATGGACGAAGTTATGATGACGAACAATTACCGGAGATTCATTGTGAAAGACGGCACAGTTGACATCTGTCGGGCATGTCACCGGCCGGGAGAATCAATTAGACACATTATTTCCGGGTGTTCTCGTCTAGCTAACGGAGAGTACTTGCATAGACACAACCTTGTAGCCAGGATAATTCACCAGCAACTTGCTCTTAAATACAACCTTGTGGAATCGGAGGTGCCGTACTACAGGTATATGCCCGACCCAGTTCTCGAAAATGGCCATATCACATTGTACTGGGATCGATCCATCATCACTGACAGGACTATTGTTGCCAATAAGCCTGATATAGTGCTGGTGGATCGATCAGAGCGGCGTGCAATGATTGTTGACATAACCATTCCACATGATGAGAACCTCGTGAAAGCTGAGAAAGATAAACAAATCAAGTATCTTGATTTGGCTCACGAGGTTGTCGACATGTGGGAAGTGGATTCAGCAATCATTGTACCGATAGTCGTGACAGCCAATGGCTTAATAGCCAAGAGTCTCGACCAACACCTCAGGAGGCTCTCGTTAGGCAGCTGGATCAAGGGCTTGATTCAGAAAGCGGTACTGCTGGACACGGCTCGCATCGTCAGGAAGTTCCTCTCTCTGGAGCCCTGACCGCCGGTAGCTTGGACCCTGTTCCCGATACCGGTGGGCTACTATTTTTTTATATTTTTAAATGTTTTTTTATTTATTTATAGATAAATATTTAAAAATGTAAAATAATATGTACATATTGAAAAATAAAGAGAATAATAATAATAATAAATTTTTATTTTCAGACCATGGTCCATAGAAATAGCATAAAACAGAATTACAATATTTAAATTTAACAATAAAATTAAAATAAAACGTAACTACTTATGATTATACAATAAAATTCTATTTATAAAATTTAATAAAATGACTAACGACTAATGACTTTAGTTTTTTTTTCATTTAAAAGGAGGTTATTTACATTAAACCAATGGACAACTTTAGAGAGTGCATTGTTAACTTCGTCAAAATTTGTTAGCTGACGCTTGACTTTAAAAATAAGAGAAGTGTCATCCGCGAACAATACTATGTTGTGATTATCCCTCACGTGATGAGGTAAGTCATTAATATAAATTAAAAACAAGAATGGACCTAGAATTGAGCCCTGTGGAACGCCCATGGTGACCACAGATCCTGCAGATCTCTTGCCATTATCATCAACCCTCTGAATTCGATTATTCAGATAAGAAGTCAGAAGGTCGAGAGCTCTGTCCCTCAAACCATAATGGTACAATTTCCTGATAAGAGTATCATGATGTACGCAATCAAAGGCCTTGGACAAATCACAAAACATACCAAGAGCATCTTGCGATTCCTTGTTGTTCGCGTCAGTTGCCGCCTCAACCGACGCAGGCGTTAGTTTTCCGACTGGGCGCTGTTGCTGTCGAAATTGCACGGACGCGTACATTTGGGGGCCTCTTTACCGAACTTGCGATGATAATAACACTTAAGTGATTGTTCTGAATACTTGCGGTTGCTATTATCCTTGCTTGTTGAACGAGATCTTGAACGCCGTCTGTCGTAGGGTCTGTGTGATCTTGGTCTGTGTTCCTGACTGTTCTTGAGTTCAGCTAGCTCCAGAGATAACTGCTTCATTTGTTCTTGTAGGGCAGTCATACTGCTCGTGTGTGTAATCTGCGCGACCTGGTTAGGTTGCGCGATACTGTCCATGACAGTGTCTGCCACTTACGACAACTTTTCTAGATCGGTTAAGTCGCTTACGGTGAGAACAGCGCGTACTGAAGGTGGAAGTAGCTTGGTCCACATGATGCGCAGTGTACCGTCCGGTATTTTCTGTCCGGCTAGTTCCCGCATTTTCCGTAACAGCTGTGGGGGTTTCTGATCTCCGAGTTCCATCTCATCCATCAGCTTTTGCAGCTTCCGGCTCTCGGATTCCTCGTAGACGCTGATGAGTCTGGCCTTCAGGGTCTCGTACTTGTTCTCAGTGGGCGGTTTAGCTATGATGTCACTTACTTGTTGAAGTGCGTCCAGGCCTAGTCCGGCGATAGCAGCTTGATAGCGCGCGTCATCACCTTGCTTCTGTGGCGCCATTACTGCTTCGAAGTTCGTGAGCCATAGTCTGGGATACGCTGGCCAAAAGTTAGACAGCCGTGCTTGTAGTGTGAGCGTGTCGACTCGCCCTTCTACCTGTGGTGCGTTGCTGGTCGCCATCCTGAGTGGACTCTGCTGGTGCAACGTTACAATACCGTGAATATAGCCTCTTGAACCAGTTCTCGAAAATGGCCATTGATATGGCCATTGCAACAATCACATTGTACTGGTATCGATCCATCATCACTGACAGGACTATTGTTGCCAATAAGCCTGATATAATGCTGGTGGATCAATCAGAGCGGCGTGCAATGATTGTTGACATAAACATCCCACATGATGAGAACCTCGTGAAAGCTGAGAAAGATAAACAAATCAAGTATCTTGACTTGGCTCACGAGGTTGTCGACATGTGGGAAGTGGATTCAGCAATCATTGTATCGATAGTCGTGACAGCTAATGGCTTAATAGCCAAGAGCCTCGACCAACACCTCAGGAGGCTCTCGTTAGGCAGCTGGATCAAGGGCTTGATTCAGAAAGCGGTACTGCTGGACACGGCTCGCATCGTCAGGAAGTTCCTCTCTCTGGAGCCCTGACCGCCGGTAGCTTGGACCCTGTTCCCGATACCGATGGGCTACTATTTTTAAATGTTGTTTATGTATTTTTTATGTAGAAATATTTAAAAATGTAATTTATATGTATATACAATAAAATAAATGAATAATAATAAAGTATTTATTTCACAAAAAATACATAGCACTTTACACTGGTACATGAAAGGAAAGTTTATAATTACTATGCATAATGCAATAGTAGCCTCTATCTTTTAAACTAGGACTCGCCTGTATCTGAAAAGATAGGGTTCAGCCAAGTGGATTCTGTAAACAATTTCCATAAGGACACGAGAAAACAGTGTCAGTGAATTGAACTAACAGGTGTACAAAAAAAAGGGAGAAAAAAATAAAAGTAATAACAACAGAAATGAATTGAAATTAAAATGATCCCAAGTAACGCAAAAGTGAGAGACAGCAGACATGCATTTTTAAATGTACATATATGGGTGTGTTGTGGTACAGTATAGACAGAACAGTAGATTATCTAAGGCCGCCCGCAGAGTTATTTGCCTACTCTTGCGTTGAACCACAGCCCGTACTGCCCCTATGTTATTCCAAGCTATATTATGCCAGCGTGTGCGTGAAATCGCGTACCGACACGGCGCACGGCCCGCACGCAATCATTCAAACAGAGAGCGGCTCGTTTCTATGAAGATGTTTTACTGTCTGTCTACTGTGGTTGTGGTGTGTGTGTGTGTGTGTGTGTATGTAAGTATGTGGGGGTGTGTGTATGTTTGTGCGTGTGTGTAGTGATTCTGTGATATCGTAAATCTATAATATTTGGATATTAGTGTGAGACGCGATCTTTGAGTATACTTTATATGATTTTATATTATGAGATGTAAGTTAATAGATTTTCCGTCGCTACATACTTAGTCCTGATGCAATAGCCAATGACTAATTTCTTTCTTTAAAAATATATCTATTTAAGACCAGTATATTTAGGTGTTTATGTAGATTTTTCTATATGTTGCCTGGGGCCCTAGCCAATGTAACATCGCTTCCTAGCGAAGCGAAATCGAATACTAAACCAACCAATGGCAGGAACGATTGACCACGTTATTTATCGCGTCGCGTGGTCAATCGTTCCCGCCATTGGTTGGTTTGGTATTCGATTTCGCTTCGCTATGAAGCGATGTTACTTTGGCTACAGGCGCTGGTTGTCCCTAGTGTCGCCGCGCGGTGATCATACAGAGTGGTGCTGACAATACGACAATAAATTAAACACCGTGTACCTCAACACATTCTCAGTCTACCCATAAAAAATATATAAATATATCCATTAGTTTAGTCACAGGAAATTATTTTTCATTGTTCATATTTTCTACATGATGTACATGTTGATAAGGAAGCGCTTAGAGGTTGATGACCGCCGCATCCAGCGGTACTAAACTTTAATAATAATAGCGCGAAAAAGCAAGTCGATACAGGAACGCGCTGTCGCCCGCTGATTTGAGGTCATTGAACCAATATTTTAAAGGAAGTTCTATTCCGTTTGTAATTTTATGCGATCTAGTGTCTTTGAAATTTTCATTTGTTTAATTTTTGATGCTAGGTTTTTTTCTATGGTTGAGGATTATTGCTATGAACCAGCATGGTCTGTGTTTTCATTTATTGTCGTATTGTCAGCACCACTCTGTATACAGATTTGTATCTGTATAATATATGATCACCGCGCGGCGCACTCGCTCACGCGCTCGCGCCTGCAGCGCCATCGTCGATCGCTTTCAATAATAATAATTTGTATCTGTATAATATATGATCACCGCGCGGCGCACTCGCTCACGCGCCCGCGCCTGCAGCGCCATCGTCGATCGCTTTCAATAATAATAATTTGTATCTGTATAATATATGATCACCGCGCGGCGCACTCGCTCACGCGCCCGCGCCTGCAGCGCCATCGTCGATCGCTTTCAATAATAATAATTTGTATCTGTATAATATATGATCACCGCGCGGCGCACTCGCTCACGCGCCCGCGCCTGCAGCGCCATCGTCGATCGCTTTCAATAATAATAATTTGTATCTGTATAATATATGATCACCGCGCGGCGCACTCGCTCACGCGCCGCGCCTGCAGCGCCATCGTCGATCGCTTTCAATAATAATAATTTGTATCTGTATAATATATGATCACCGCGCGGCGCACTCGCTCACGCGCCCGCGCCTGCAGCGCCATCGTCGATCGCTTTCAATAATAATAATTTGTATCTGTATAATATATGATCACCGCGCGGCGCACTCGCTCACGCGCCCGCGCCTGCAGCGCCATCGTCGATCGCTTTCAATAATAATAATTTGTATCTGTATAATATATGATCACCGCGCGGCGCACTCGCTCACGCGCCCGCGCCTGCAGCGCCATCGTCGATCGCTTTCAATAATAATAATTTCTGTTTGTATTGTATAATATTGATGTTGGATATGAGTCAGGGGAAGGAAAAAAACTAGTTGAGAACAAATTTTTATTTTACTCTGCCATCACCAAAAGAACATCACGTCTCACAAAACAAAAGCCGAGCACCCACAGCTTACAATTCTAGAATCAAACCACAGACTACAAATGATGTGACATTGCTACTCCAACACCCTTCCTCAATGTCGCATCATCACACCTAAACACAAACGATAATACAAAAATATCTAAACATAAACATCATCACCAATACTTAACGAAACAACAAAACATTTCCCTCAGAACTTATTTCTCTCAACTAACCTCACACACTCAATAGTATGACTAGACTTCTAATACAACATCTCTTAATTTTTCAAATTTAGGTTTACATAATGCCTTAGTACAAATGTCTGCTACCTGCTTCTCACTCTCAACATATCTTAAAACAACAATATTTTCTTGAACTTTCTCTCTTATAAAATGATATTTCAAGTCAATGTGCTTTAACCTTTTATGATGCTCAGGGTTCTTCGCAATATGAATAGCTGACTGATTATCTTCAAACATTATAATACTTTTGCATTCAAGGTTAACTTCATTTAATAAATTCCTAATCCAACATCCCTCCGAAATACCTTTAGCTAAAGCCACATACTCCGCCTCCGTTGAAGATAACGCTATTGACTGCTGTTTACCAGATGACCAAGAAACTAAACAACCGAATACCTTTATTACGTAACCAGACGTGGACTTACGATCTGCATGGTCACCTCCCCAATCTGCATCGCAGTATCCCATAAGGCCATAAGTGGAACATCATCTCCTTTCCTATAGATTAGTTAAGATTCAAAGTACCTTTAAGGTACCTTAACACTCTTTTTAAACCCTTCCATACATTTTCGTTCGCACATGACTGAAATCTGCTTAAATAACTCAATGAATAACAAATGTCAGGACGAGTACCCAACATTACATACATCAACCTTCCAATCAATCGCCTACATCTTCTTATCAAATCTTCATTCATCTCATTATTTTTCTCAATGTTCAAACCAGCATCCATCGGTGTACTTACTGGCTTACAATCTTCCATATTATAATCTATAAGTATTTTCTTCAAATAATCTTCTTGATCAATTTTAATTACTCCTGCTTCCTTCTGTATATTAATACCTAAATACTTTCCTTTAACATCTCTCATTTCAAAACTTTCTCTCATCTTCTTCTTGAGTTCCTCTATCTTCATCGTATCATCACAAACTAAAATTATATCATCAACATACAATAAAACATAAAATTTCATCCCTTGTTTAAAATATAAACAATAATCACATTTACTTCGCCGAAACCCTTCTTGCATCATAACTTTATCAAATGCCTCATTCCAATATCTCGGTGATTTCTTGAGTCCATATAATGACTTTGTCAATCTCAACACTTTCCCATCCTTCTCCATCTCAAGGGATGCTTAAAACCCCGTGCCAAACTGAATCTCCATCCCTCTTCACTTTAAAAGGCCATTTGCTATCTAATGTTTTCTTCCTTACAGGTAACTCCACTTCCACCCATGTTTTATTTTTCTCTAAAGCTTCTAACTCTTTATTTATTGCTTCTTGTCATTTTTCTTTCTCTTTTCTTGTAACAGCTTTCTTATAAGTCAATTGCTCCTCATCTTGTGCTAAAAGCACACAATCATCCATCCACTTGGGCTTCTTAATACGTCTTTTCCCTAATTCTCTTCTAGATTCCCCTTCCTCCAGTCCTGACTCATCTGCACTCAGCCATTCTTCATCAAGATACTCTTCTTCACTTCTCCTCTCTTCTTGACTTCCATAAATTTGATGTTCACACTCGACTTCTACTGTTTGACTTTCCCCTCTCTCCTCCTCCCCAACTACGACATTCTCTGCATTTCCAATCATCTCATTCTCTACCCCTTTCTTCTCTTTTTCATCTTCAGCTTCTTCAACTTCTTCATTGGACTCTTCCTCTGACCTTGTTATATCCTCCTCATCACCTTTTATTCCACCCTTACTCGGTTCTTTAGCTTTCATGCTGTCATCCTTACTATTCTCCAGAAAAATGATATCCCTATGGATCTCAACACTTCCTTCTTGCTCAAACCATACTCTGTATCCTTTTGTGCTTGTTTCATATCCCACAAACCTTCCCAGCTTTCCCTTCGGATCCCACTTTCGTCTCTTTTGTTTAGGAATATGAATTGACACTTCAGTTCCAAATGTTCTTAACAAGTTTATATCAAACCCTTTCTTGTACAACAATTCATATGGAGTCTTCCCTTTCTGACTAGAAGAACCTGTCCTATTGATTGTAAATACTGCATTACTGCATGCTTCAGCCCACAGTTCCTTTCCAACTTTCGCATCTATAATCATTGTTCGTGCTGCCTCCACAACCGTCCTCATCTCTCTTTCAATCCTACCATTCTGCTCTGGCGAATATGCTATAGTAGTCTCATGCACTATCCCTTTCTTTCTAAATATCTCTTTCAAATGTTTGTTCATAAACTCTCCTCCACCATCTGACCTAAACCTCTTTATCTTGCAACCAAACTCATTTTCAAACTGCTCCAAAAACTCCAAAATCTTACCTTTTGTCTCAGATTTGTGTTGAAGGAAATATATGTACCGAAAACTGCTATAATCGTCTTTGATCAGCAAGAAATATGTAGACCCACCTAATGATGCTGTTTCCATCGGCCCGCACAAGTCTGCATGAACCAGCTCCCCTGGATGTGCTGCGCGACTTTCACTGTTTTGAAAAGGTAACCTATGTTGCTTTCCTTGAATACAAGATTTGCATTTATTATTAGTCAGCCCTTCATATTTTACATTATTATTATTTAAAATTTCTTTCACATGTTGAAAATTTTGGTGAACAAGCCTTTCATGCCAAGTGGTTAAACTTATTAGCACCGAACTATTATCACCAACAGGGTTAGAATCAATTTTGAAATCCATTACATATATTCTGCCTACTCGTTTAGCTAATGCTACAACTGAATTGTCACTCAAAAATGTACAACATTGTTTACAGGACTTTACTGTGCAGCCATTATCAACAGCACAAATATATGAGAACAAATTTGCTTTTAATTTTGGTACATACATAACATTTTTCATTGTCACTGGTATATACTTGGAGCCATTGTAGGCCTGTATCGGAATATCTCCAATACCTTCGGCATCTAATTTACCGCCATCTCCAATTACAATCTCTTTTGAGATAGGCCTGAAATTTATTAGAAACATTTTGTTATTTGTCATATGGTCACTAGCCCCCGAATCCATTATAAACTTATTATGAAATTCAGGCAGAGTCGCTATAAACGCATGTTTAGAATTTTTGCCTTTTGACGTACCACAGTCTTTGGCTATATGCCCAGTCTTACCGCACTGATAGCATTTCACTTCTTTATTACAGTAATTTGACAGATGACCTAATTCACCACACTTATAACACTTTCTGCTTTTACATTCACTTTTAATGTGTCCAATTTTACCGCAATGAAAGCACTTTTGTGGGCTTCTACTGAACTTTCCTTTGCTGTCAAGCTTGCTGTAGAATGCCGCAGAAGTAGTTGGCTCAGATGACCCACTCCGCTCCTCTTCCACTAAAAGTCGTGAAGTCAGCTCTTTTAAGTTCTGTTTACTTTCTGGCACTGATTCCCAGGCACTCACAAAATGTCTGTATTTGTCAGGTAATGACATCAGTATCTTTGTTATAACCATTTTGTCCGATGGCGCCTCCTCTAAGTTTTTCAACTGATTGACAATTTCCTCTAAACTTGTTATAAATTTCATTATTGGTTCTTCAAATGTCGCATTAAAGAATTTTTGTTGAATAAGGTGCACACTGACCTGTGATGATGGTTCATAAAGGGTAAATAATCGCTTCCACATTTCGTTGCTAGTGTCACAAGTTGACAGATATGTCAGGACTTGCTCGTCGACTTTGGTAACAATGATTTCCTGCGCCTTACAATCTCTATCCAGCCACGCAGTCAGCTCCTTCTCTGTGGATTCTTTTGAGGGCTGCTGCTCCTCACCGCTAAACACTCCGTACAATTTCTTCGCCTTGAGCACTACCTTGAGCTGGAACTTCCACGGTGCCCAATTCCTCCCGTTCAGCACAACAAGTCTGCTCTCTCGGCCGTCCATTCTCGCTCCAAACTGACCTTCTTCTCGAACTTAAAAAACCTCGCCTGCCACTGTCACTTGCCTTTACCGGCCCCAGTACGCGCTGCTCCGCCGACCGTACCTAAAACTTCTCGTTTACTTCCGCGCCTCTGGGCCCATAACCTGATGTTGGATATGAGTCAGGGGAAGGAAAAAAACTAGTTGAGAACAAATTTTTATTTTACTCTGCCATCACCAAAAGAACATCGCGTCTCACAAAACAAAAGCCGAGCTCCCACAGCTTACAAATCTATAATCAAACCACAGACTACAAATGATGTGACATTGCTACTCCAACAAAATATGACTGTAGCTGTGACAGTGGTTAAGCTATTTACTATTGCGATGTGTGTCGCGGGTTCGATTCTCCAACCCGGAACAGATATTTGTATGGCCTAGAAGTAGTTGTTCCGGGCTGTTTGTGTATTTAAGTTTATGTTTTTGTAAACTGGGCACGTTTACAAAAACATACACGAGAAATTCAGTTTGGGGCAACGTTTGAAAAAAAAAAAAAAATAACTTGGCGGCTTTGACGGCGACAAGACTTTGTTTGGTGAGTAACTTCTGCCGGCAGCCGATGTTGAACCTGTCGAATACAATCCGGTTGCGACTTTACCTATCTATGCACAATGCGGAATTCCATGCATCCTCCACAATCTTCTCAGTAATATCTGACAGAAAAGCTCTCTGGCCACAAACACACGTCAACTAAAAGAGAAATAGTTGACAGAACAGAACAAAAGAAAATTTCGGCCATGACACAATCAAAATTAGTAGTGAAGATAAAAAAATGAAATATTAGTGCAATCATCCACACAATGTAGGGAGCTGGTCGCACCGGTCTGGGAAACACACAAATATGAAATATTCACGCGCTGACATCTGGTGGCTGCTCTGTTTACTGCTACAGGTGGGAGCCAGCCCCGAGAGGCGCGCGGCGGCGGCTCGAGCCGCGCCCCGGGCACGACTCGCGTCACAACAACGAGCCACTATCCAGCTCATTCGAGGCACTTGACATGCCGCGTTGTGTTCATTTAACTAGGGCTTCCAGTCCTTGGAAACATAGGAAACACGCTGAAGTGTCGATGGAATGCGAGCACGGTTTGAAACGTATTGGCAATGTGAACTTTGTGTTGATGTACAACATAAGTACCGACTGTGATGTGACTTGTGTGACCGCAACACTTTATTACAAAGTTGTCTGTGCATTCGACATACGTCCATAACTTGGTAGTCAATTGATATTAGGTGGCGTGGGTTCCAACCGGGGACTACAAACGTATGTCCGAGAATCTACTCTAGGCCTAGTTGGACAAACTGAATTGATAGGCTAAAGGTAGAACCGCAACTCTGAGAAACCATCTTAAGCCTGTCAGTTGGCCAAAGAACTAAGCTATTAGATTTTCTTTTCATAAGTGCATGTTGTTAGTTGTTAAAGTGCTAAATAATGTTGTTTGAAAATGTCAGGTCGTCGGCGCTCTCGCCTGCGGTAAGAAGAAAGCGTGCCGGCCGCCGCGCTGTCCAGGCGGCTGCAAGCCCAAGTATTGGTAGACCGGACGTGGACACGCGCACTTGTGCACGGACCTAAGCAAAATATTATGGTGAGTTATACGTCCAAGTATTGGCAGCGCGGACGTGGAGACGCGCACTTGTGCACGGACCTAAGCAAAATATTATGGTGAGTTATACGTCCAAGTATTGGCAGTGCGGACGTGGAGACGCGCACTTGTGCACGGACCTGAGCAAAATATTATGGTGAGTTATACGTCCAAGTCTTGGCAGTGCGGACGCGGTCGCAGGCTCGCTGATAACTAAATATGATTTCATAACATTTCGTTTTTTTTGTCGTTGCCTCGCCCTGGAAATCTCTCAGAACATGTATGAACTCCTCTGATTACCGAGCAAACTATAAACGTGGACTTATCTCTAACTTTTAAATAAACCACGCAGTAGACACTGACAAAATGTACAAAATGTACGGTGTAATTGCCGAGAAACCGTAACCGACTACAGCGCATAAAGCTTAGTCACTCAAAAAAATTGTCTTGCTTCCCCCCTAGGCTGGACTTGTCCAGCCCTAGGCCTGACTTGCCCACCCCTAGTCCTGACTTGCCCACCCCTAGTCCTGACTTGCCCACCCCTAGGCCTGAATTGCCCTCCTCCCCTAGGCCAGAAGCTGTGTACGCCCAAGAGTAAGAGAGTTACGTGAAGTGAAGGAAGATTTCCATAATTATTTCCGAACCGCCCGCGGCTTCGCCCGCGTGGAATTCGGTTATATCGCGCTTTTTAGATTTCCCTCGGGAATATCATTTTTTTTTTTCAATAAAAGGTAGCCTATGGTATGTATGTATGTACCGATTTTGATGAAATTTGGCACAGACAATCTTTACACCCTGATCCTTATCAGGGTGTTAACCGGGAAAGCGTAACAGACAGACAGACAGAGTTACATTCGCATTTATAATATTAGTATGGATGCCTGAATCGCCGTATGAAGAACTTTTGCGGCTCTCGGCTCGCAGCACTGCCACACGTACGAGCCGAGACGAGCTACGAGTAAGATTTCAAACAGGTTGGATCGCCGGCGAACTTACTCGGCAATTTTAAATTACGCGTTCTTAAGGTGACATACAGGCGAAAAAGGTCGTCGCTCGCACGTCTATCACAAACCCCAAAGAAGTTCGAGACTTGTGTTAAGTGGGTGCACTTAACACAAGTCTCGAACTTCTTTGGGGCTTAATCCGTATATTTATTTACTAGCTTTCCGCCCGCGGCTTCGCCCGCGTAAATTTCGGTTATATCGCGCTTTTTAGATTTCCCTCGGGAACATCACATTTTTCCGGGATAAAAGGTAGCCTATGTCCTTTCTCAGGGTCTAAAGATCGTATGCTTTCCGCCCGCGTCTTCGCCCGCGTGGTGTTCGGTTATATCGCGCTTTTTAGATTTCCCTCGGGAATATCAAATTTTTCCGGGATAACAGGTAGCCTATGTTTTTTCTCAGGGTCCAAAGATTGTCTGTGCCAAATTTCATCAAAATCGGTTGAGAGGTTTAGGCGGGAAAGCGTAACAGACAGACAGACAGACAGACAGACAGACAGACAGACAGACAGACAGACAGAGTTACTTTCGCATTTATAATATTAGTATGGATTAGTATGGATGACTAGGTTTCCGCACGCGCGGACTTCGGTTATATCGCGCTTTTTAGATTTCACTCAGGAATATCGAATTTTTCCGGCATAAAAAGTACCTACCCTATTATTTAATCCCGACTTCTAACTTTACGTCTGCAAATTTTCAAAGCAATGGTTTCAGTAGTTACGGCGTGAAAGCGGAACAAACAAATTCACTTTCCCATTTATAATGCTAGTAAGGATAGAACAATATGTGTTAGTGGTGCTTGTGGTGCTTGTGCAGCCGAATCTCGGAATATCAGGTATTGCTAAAAAACTTTTAATTTCACCGCGATAATTTTTTTGTTACTTATTTTGGTATATCTGTCTTCCCGATTTTCGCTAAAATATCTTTCTTTTCCAACAAGAATTAGTAAAAGACTGATCAACTCAGGTCCTTGATTAGAGAAGACGTCGTGTGTATGGTTAGCGAGATTTTGTTGAATGCCGCGTGACTACCGAAAACGATTTTCTAGCGCTTGACTGCAATCCCGCCTGATGGTAAGCAGTGATGCAATCGTTGATGGTAAAGCGCGTAAGTTTATTAAGCCCATTCACTTAAAAAAACCTTAGTGAATAGGAAGGAAGACGGCAGTTGAGCGGAGATGGTGCAATGTTAGTCCCAATAACACGACCAACGATGCTGCGCCAGAGGGAGATTGATATGGAGACCCTCCACGACCAAACTCCCGGCACAACAAGATTTGATGCATAGGTACTGCTCAGACCCGTCCTCCGTACGGCTTCACCAGACATCATGCCGGAACACGACGAATCGCTTGGCGGCAAGACTTTGGGTTTGGTGGGTGGTAACTTCTTCCGGCAGCCGATGTTATGGCCTACCGAGCAAAAAAAAAACCGCTGTGCTATTTTGAGCAATTCGATTTACTTACTCCAATTTAACGCTTTATCTATAAAAAAAAAGGATTTTCCTTGACAAAAAAAGTGTCCCCTATCTTTTCAAAAACTCCTGCCGGTCGTTCTGGAAACTAGGACAAATCAGAATACCTAATTCCGGACGGACGGCAGCCTTGCTCAGCCGGTTCAGCTTGCCCGATGAAAGCTGCCCCGCCCCGCAATTGAACCAGTAAATTTTAAACTCCTGACTCTTACCTCTGAGATTGGTTCGTCAAGCTTTACCTACAGTAAAAAGTATGATCATTGTGTGCAAAATAAAACTTCCGAAACACACTTCAAATTGAAAAATTCAGTCAGAAGTCAGTGTCAAAAATGAAAATACAAAAACCAATGAGGTCGGTTTTTATTGTAGAAAAGTTTTATTTTACACTTTTTACTTGTGAAAAGGCTAGCAAGCGAGCGACGCCATTTTGTTTAGGTATGTAGTTACTTGAATTTCTACTCGTAATTGTAATCCACAGCAAATTAACACGTAATGAATTATTATCAAATGATGCACCACAACAAATATTGGTCATTGTCACCTGCGAACGGGCCGCGCTATTCGCAAATTGTTTTCTTGTATGACATTGGCATGCGCATTCGAATAATCGCAGAAGTTCCGCATTAACGATGCTGATACAAACATTTGCAACATTGCTACAAATGCATATAAATCTATTATAGAAAGAGAGGTAGATGTACTGGCGTAAAGACGACCAGCATTTCATCTCTCTTCCACAGTAATGACTGTTAAAGACAAAAGTGCATGGAGAGCCTAAGATCGACTTTTTCTTGTGATGTTTTGAATTAGGTTTCGTGAGACGCAAAGAGTATAATAATAATAATTGGTGAGACGACTCAGTACATATATGTGCTGTTCAGAAATGAAAATAACACTGCAAAGCTTAAAAAGCTTTTTATACAGAGGCACGGTATAGTTTTTCACACAAAACAGCGCAATCTTAAACAAAGCAAATAAACCAATTGGTATATTAGTTAATTCGACTACAGATGGCGTATATACAACGTGTAACATAAAGGGTATATACATAACAAAGGCATGGCATCTTTACATGATATCAAACGATATTGGAAGGGTTTTTTAATCCTATCTCTTTATGTTATGAGGAAAAACACCGCCTGCTATCATACTAGTCGCACAGATATATTGAAGACATTTTTATCGGATTTTGGCAAGTAACGTGACGGGTAACGAGTAGTTATTAACGTATGTAGTGTGCTGCCACGTTTGTTATGATTTGATTTTAAGAAACACACGAAACCGAAAATTTGGTACCAATTTTTTTGAGTTGAAACCCTTCCGATATCGTTTGATATCATCTAAAGATGCCATGCCCTTGGTATGTTTAGACCCTTTTTGTTACACGTTGTTTATATATTAATATGTAGATAATATTTATCTAGATATTCTCTTAGATATTTTCTTTAAAGAAGGTTATGATGGAACAAGAAGCAGAGTTAATTTTTATACAGTCTATATTAAACTACCCTCATTCTATTGAGATTTATGATACGGGTTAAAGTCGCTAAACAACTGCAATACAATAAAGATTAGGATCATCTCAACTCATTGCGTAACCTAATGACGCAATGGCCCAGTGGCGAATGGTATCGGTAAAAATTTATGCTACCGAGTCGAATCCTAGTTATTACGTGCGTTACTTTAGATTTGTAATGTCGTAGGAGAACTCGTGCTAAAATTATGTAATAATTGTAACTAGTTCTTTAACAAGAGATGTGTATTTTCCAATGCAACTACTATACTAGCGCCATCTATGTCCTCCGAGACATATTACTAAGGCGATGAAACCCTGTACAATCGATTTTGGGTTGGAATTCTCCATGCACTTTTGACGTTGTTAGCAACTTCTGCAGCCCATTCAGTTTTTATTAGATCTGAATTTATTTACATCGAAGTAATCTTTATTCCTGTAGGTATAAGGTTGCAACTATAATAATGGTTTTCTCTATAAAATGCATGGTCTGTGCTAGTGGTACGAGTGGGCAGCGTCGTTGTGCTGGTGGGCACTGTGCGTGGCTCTGAGCGCTCTGGGAGCGCGCGGCTGCAAGCAGAAGACCATCTGCCGCCCGCCGCCCGGCGGCAAGCCTGGCTGCGGCGGTGGCAGGTGACGCCGCCCGGCGGCAAGCTTGGCTGCGGCGGTGGCAGGTGACGCCGCCCGGCGGCAAGCTTGGCTGCGGCGGTGGCAGCTGACGCCACGCTACGCAACTTCATGCAGGTACGTTAATCATGGCAGCGCCGCAACGTATCGTGGGCGCCCAACGTGAGTGCGTATTGAACTTGAGATACGAATATTATATTACTCGTAGGAGTTTATAATGTTCATATTTTTATGAAAAGCTAACTATTATTAACTATTCGAATGTTGAAATATTTTATCTAGTAATTAAATATACAACCTATAAAAAGTAACTGAAACAATCGCTAGCGTCATCCGGATGGTATTTGGTGTAAAGCGAGGGGAGATTATGGAACCCGAGGAAATTTCACTTTCGGATTCGATACACCTTAGTTCGCTCTCCTCATCCGAAAGCTATAAATATTTGCGTTAGGTAGCTATCAACGACGCTAACATAAATAGACACACTCGTCGTGCGGCGTGTGCTAAGTTGATATAGGAACGTCGCGCGGCGACCAGACACCCACCACCACACAGACGTTGACACATACGCGCAGCGCGGGCAGCGGCACGCGTAGTCACTGGCCGGTGTTACTGTACAATACCGCCCAGACACTCACGACTACCCCTTAGCCCAAAACGTAACCGTATATATCTGAAAACCGGACAGGCGGGAGTAATACACCCTGATTCTGTAGGAGCATAGAGTCGGCACCTCTGGTCATCCTCCAGGAAACTGGGGGTCTCACCTGGCGGGGACAAACCGCCGAGGTGTGGTGGGAAAGCAGAATTGTGAGACGCGCCTACAGAGAAACATATTGCAACCAATTACACAGACGCGCGTCATAAAAACTACAGGCCCTTGTTGCCGAAACAGGGAGGGGCCCGTATTCGGCCAACAACCAGAGTCCGCGGCCGGGGGGGCATAGCCCCGGTACCGCTCGTCACGCCCCCTGACGGGGGCGTCGTGACTTCCATCGTCGTCGAACGATGGTGGCAAGAAACAATCGTTGAACGAGCGCTTAATTTATCGCCTGAAGAAGGTATTAAATAGTCTTCTTTTGGGTGGCGAAATAAGATGTGTGTCTTCAACAGTGGTTGCAGTAGAAAAGGGGTGTTCACTCCGCCATCCATGGCGAAAGAGCACTGGTAAACGCCTTTAATACTAGTAGTACTGATGACCGCAAGAAGTTATGGCAAAGCAAAAAGCGACCAGCCCCGATGCCTGACCGCGTCCCAAACGGTCATGGCCGTTGGTAGGTCCGGGGATACCGCACGGTGTTCGCTGAGGCGGCTAGCCGCCTTGCCGGATTGCATGGGATCTGTTGGTTAAAGCCGCCACAAAATTAGGCCTCCTTTCGCCGCTTCCAGATGTGGGGGCGGCGAGAGGAGGCAAAACCCCGCTGCCGCGAGAACTCGCAGCACAGCGGACAGACCTCCGGCAGGATGTCACGGCGACATGGAGAGTGCGATTGTCGCAACCCAATACTGGGCACGCCTTAATAGCAGCGGTAAGACTCCTCTGACGTGAGACTAGAGAAGAGAAACGTCAGGGTGTCACCACTGTGCGGATCGCGGGAGGACACGGTGCAGGTCTGCCAGACTTGTGTAAAGCACCGCCGTGTGTGCGTGGCGGCGATCTGTCGCGTCCGGCTTTAGTCCAGGCCATGGGCCGCGAGAGGTCATGGCAAGGCATCACCTCCTTCTGCGAAGCAGTGATGCTGGCAAAGCGCGTGACGGAGCGGGAATCCTATCGCCCCCACGCCTCTAGTCGCCGCAGGAGACGCCCTGTTCGGGATGACATTGTCCACCGCAGGCGCGGGTGGCGAACAGTGGCCACCTCGCCGTCCGGTAAGGACCAGGCCCGGGTCGACGGCACGTTGTTTCACGCGCGCCTCAGTGATAAACGCCCGATGCCTCCTGGGTCTGGGTTGCGGGTTTGTTAAAAAAAGAGTGTCCATGGAGTTTCTTGCACGTTGTCCTCGTGCAATTTAGTTTCACTTTTCTTGGACTGACCGACATTGACTATTCAAAAGCACCAACTGTTGGTTAATTTGAAATAAACAATTTTGATTTTAATTGGTTAAAAAAGAAACCAGGGCACTGGCGTACAGGCACGTGAATCCACACACTTAATGTTAGATTGATCAGAGCGGCGTGCAATGATCGTTGACGTAACCAACCCGCATGGTGAGAACCTCGGTAAAAACCTCGGTTGTCGGCATGTGCACTAGGCAATCATTGTACCAATAGTCGCGACAACCAATAGCTTGATAGCAAAGAGAGCCTCGACCAATAGGTTGGGCAGCTGGATCAAGGGCTTGATTCAGAAAGTGGTGCCTCTGGAGACTGCTCGCATTGTCAGGTTTTTCTCTGGAGCTCTGACCAGCTGGTAGTTTTATCTATTTCCCATAGCGGCAAGCTATTAATTTAGGAATTTCTAAATGTTTATATTTAAAAATGTTAATTGTAATAAAACTCATTTCTTATTTAGGGAAAAAATGTGATGACTGGCAGAGCGGCGACCACATCATCGGCATCCCTGTCTATTGGTACAGGGTGCTCCTGGAGCCTTTGTTGTCGTGATATTTTTATAATGGATAAAAATTGCTTAACAAAATAATAAATAAAAACAAACCACAAATTTTTATACTTTTTTATTAGTTTTCTTAAATCAGTAGTTCCTGAAACAAACAGAACATGGTGTTACAATCATATTATTTTGCATATTTATTCTTACGACTACTAGTGTCCATTTTAAAAACTTCAGGGTTAGTCAATGCCGGAGCACTTACTTCTGTCGTCGTATGTAACTGTTTGTCATTCACTTGTCAATACAACTTTATATATTCATTATTGAGTTGTTGTTTGTATTGTGAGCTCGATTCCCTTGTTCACAAACCAAACTATACTTGTGCCAAGCTCAATAAAGACTTCAGGTAAACAAACCAATTTAGGGTTATCATTATCACAGCTTACATTTTACATATCTCCTATTTATTATTATTTCCTATTGCTGCATATTTCAATAGACTCACTAAAGTAACATGCATACTAACTTGTTATTTCGAAAAACTATAAAAAAGTAGACATTAATGTTACATGATAGCCCTACAAAAAATGAATAAAGTTGAGACATTTGTCAATATGTACCTATTATATGTATAAAAAATTTAACATATTAAGAAATTGGCTTACATGTGTCATATTTCATTCAAATCAGTTATGCATTCTATGCAAATTATAAATATCTAAACAAACTGTTTACATTTAGACACTAGAATTATTACTTGTATGAAAATCATCATTGTTAACATCTTCCTTTTACGTGTAAGCAAGTTGTTGTCTAGCAAAAGTTTGTTTACCTCTATTCTTTATCCATTTTAGCCAACTATAAATTTAATTTGAGTGCATTTTATTATTTCTATTTAATTAAGAAAAGGACTGATGATAAACCCCCTTATTCATAAACAATGTTTAAAGTTAACTAGTGATCCTTCCACCATACATTTTAGATGTTTGCAAGTACTTTAATCATCCTTTATGAATAAACACACCTGTGTTTAAGGGGTTTATTTATAAACGATGATTCAAGTTAAGTGATGATATTGTTGAGAACTGACTGTCTGATAGAGTTACTGTACTGTACATAGTATGAATAAAAAGAAATTACAATTTGTCAATAGAACTACAGTATAATCTCTATAGAACTACAGTATAATCTCTATAGAATTACAGTATAATCTCTATATCGAAACAACCAATTATCCAGAATCATTCATATCAACTCTCATTTATTAATTTAAAAATGTTTTGACAGCTCAACAAATCAAATTTGAATTTTTAATTATCCATGAAATAGGGTTCTAATTTCACATCCCTCATGGTACAGTTAGTTCAGCAGCTTATGTTGTAAAATTAATCCATCAATATACTAATTTAGGTGCTGCGAGGCTGGTCTACTTCATCCACCCAACTATCAGGGATGAAAATATCATGAACATAATATAGCTTTTCTTATCACTATTTATGAGAAAAAGATGTGTTTATGAGCTCAAGGTTACTAAAGGTGTTACCAGTTGTATCAAACTAGTAGAGGGTTTGATTTAACTTTAAAGAAAAAACAATGATAAAATCACTCACTTAGTCAAAATGCCATCTTTTTTGGTTAACCGCACAATGCAGTCATCGGACTCCCCCATGCGTCTGATGGCACCGCACACCACATACATCTTGGACGAGTCGGTGGCACGACCGGTGGCCGGGTCAACATCTGCGATCACCAGCTGCACAGACGCATGATCCTTGGCGTGGATCAGACGGTTGCTGGCCGAGCTGGAAGGAACAGTGATTCATAAGAATATAAATTGTTACATATCTTTCTGTGTAATATTTATGTATGGGTTTCTAATCAAAATATTTACGATACTTTCAGGTTCAGTACTAGTATTCTATGTTTTATTTTAAGTAAATAAACGTTACCAAGGTTTGGTATGAAATTGTAAATCCCGATAAATTATGCAGGATATTGTGTATCTCTCTACGATACACACTGGGGTCACAAAGAGATACTTATAATACACTGCACTGAACACAGTTCTAGATTGCTTCAGTTAGGGGCATTAGAAATCACTAAGGGAATGGAACAAAATCATCAATTCATTTCTTTATAATATCATTATAAATACACATACATAACGAATATCGTGTCCAAGACCGCATGCGACTCGCTCATAATACAATGTGGTCAACAAAATCAGATAACCTCAAATGTTACTCACCACTTCCTCGGGCAGTATAAATCAACGTATTCACCAGCGTCGTTCTGCATGTTGAATATCTGAAACGCAAATGATTAACGTAAACACAATCTTGATAACTGTTTAAAATCACTATTATTTTAGAAGAAATAGATTTAATCGCTTACTAGGCACACCAGTGTCGGAAATGACAGAAGCGAAAAGAAAGAAAGGAACAAAGATGGCAGCAGCAGTGCTGCCAATAAAAAAATCTCGATTCCCCGCGACAGTGCTGTCAATTCTCCAAAATTCCCCGCTTGTTTTTGATTAATTCCCCACCTAATCCCCTAATTTATATTTTGCAATAAAAACACTTTTACATTGATATAATATTATACTAAGGTAGATACGTCAAGCAAGTCGCTTTAGTTTTCGTCGATTCTATTTAAGCGAAAACGACAAACACTAGCCATCTTTTTCTTCTCTAAGCTTTAGATTGCGCCCCATCTCACTCACACTGTGCCAACGTGTGAAATGTACGCAGAATAAAAAAATTACATGTGTGTGCTGCTGCTCCGATCGGCACATTTATTTTGGTTAATTTGTTAGAGAGCATATCATATCTGTTTAATATTCTAACAATGCTGTTTTATTCAAAATTTATTAAATACAAGTCTCGTGCCCTTACACTCCATGTGTAATGGCACGAGACGTGTATTTACACTTGTATGTACACTTGACTTGTTTCTGAGAAGCATTATCGGCGTGCCAACTTTTAACGACAGTTCATGAGGTGGTAGCCCAGCGGTGTTTTATTTATTTTATTTATTAAACAATGTACAACTATTATTATTGTGTTCATAGAATTTAAAAATTCCTGGGGTCCCTTGGTAACGCTCACTTCGCAACGGGCCGTGCAGCAGAAATCGTAATATTTTAATTTCGCCATAACTCCAAAACCGAAAGTCTGATTTGAATCATTCACCATATGTAATCATATCAAATATAATATACATTAACTGTACATAGTGATGAAATGATTTATTTTGATAAGGATTAATAGCATGAGTAAAATAAATGCCTTTAAACATCATCATCATCATCATCAACCTTTTATCGTCCCACTGCTGGGCACAGGTCTCCTTTCATACAGAAAAGGATAGAGCGTAATCACCACGCTTGCTCAATGCGGGTTGGCGATTTCAGACATAAAGTCCAGGTTTCCTCAAGATGTTTTCCTTCACCTTCAATCATTGGTGTCCAAGATATACTTTGTACGGGGCCTGCCCCGTACAAAAGCCGAACCCCTGGGTCAGCATATACGTTCCGTACTACCAATGTGTACATGAAGAAACAACACTATTTATGGACTGTATATACTATTTATTACTGACTGTTATACTGTATATACTATAAAATCTATCGGTACAAAACACTGTGGTAAACTATTTTATAATGTTGGCAAGACTAGCACTATGACGGGTACGGAAATTTACAATTATGGCAACACTGACAACACTATATCACTATGGGGACTTTTGGCGGGAAGTCAAATAAAGCGGGAGAATTTAATTCGCCAATTTTCCAAAAACATATTTTTTATATATAAATTAATATAAGTCTACTGTAAATAGTATATTAAGATTGTAAATAGTGTACAATATTAATATGAGTGTAGATAGTGACGGGGCCCAGCCCCTTGGTGACAAAGAGCGTAAGAAACGAAAACTCGAGACAGACTCTGAGACTAAATATAAAATGTTTACCAAACAGAATTATAAGAGACAATTCCCCGAAAATCGCAGCATTGATTGCATTGTTTACGTGGAGTCCCAAGAACAGGAAAAAATTGGCAATAAAAATCCTATAACATTAACAAAAATCTTCACTGAAAATGTTAAAGGCATTGCTGGTGTACACCGAGTGAACGCGTACAAAATTGGCATTACTTTTCACAAGCCCGCACCTGCTAATACTTTTATGAAAATGGACAGTTTCCTTAACAGGAACAAGCTTTCGTGCCTGCTCACATGACTGAAACAACTGGAGTTATTAGACATGTACCACAAGATATGTCCAATGAAGAAGTTTACAAAAACATTACTTGTGATGCTGAAGTGATCTCCATCAAACGTTTCATGAAGAAAGTTGAAGGAAAGCTCACTCCATTGACTACAATAGCAGTAACATTTGCTGCCACGACACTGCCACGATATGCATACATTCAAATGTTTAGATACCCAATACATATGTACATACCCCCTTTATTACAATGCTATAGATGTTTAAAATTTAATCACTCTGCAAATGTTTGCAGAGGTGAACAAAACTGCTCGTCATGTGCTGGCCGACATTCTTACAAGGAATGTGATGTTGCTGAAGTAGTATGTATAAATTGTGATGGCAATCACTTGGCCATTTCAAAAGATTGTCCAGTAAAAAGCCAAAAAATACTAGAAAAGAAGAAAAAATATCTTAACCTCCACCAAACCGGCGCCAGTTATGCCACGGCGATAAGTTCTGCCCCACCCAAAATTAACGACAAAAATGTTTTCCCCACTATCACAAAGGACATTGACATGACTATAGGTGAAAATCATAAAACATTCAATGTTGAATAATGATATTGTTCTAAATGCTTTAGTGAAGTCCTTAATTATATTGGGTAATGATAAAAGTAATACACCAATTACAAATAAAAGGAGTAAAGATATATTGTTAGCTAATTTAATCAATTAATGGATACATATTTAAATGTGGCTCAGTTTAATATACAAAGCTTACAGAGTAAGAAAACCCTACTAAAATCATTTCTTTCTGAACATAATGTTGATGTAAGTCTACTTAACGAAACATGGCTTAAAAGTAATAGTATAATTCCCAACTTTACACCATATAACTTTATACACAAAAATTCAGTAAATACTCATAATGGAGTAGCCATTTTAATTAAACATAATTTAAAATATAATATTATACAAACAAGTTTTTAAGAATCTATACAAAACATTTGCCTATCAGTTGAGACATCTATGGGTAACTTACATATTATGTGTTTATTGTCCTCCCAGTAGCAGTAGGTTTGACACCAGCAAGTTGAGAAAAGTTTTGCTTGAAACTCCCAAGCCATGTCTGGTTATGGGAGATTTTAATGCACATCACATGCTGTTTGGATGTCATGCTAATAATAATAGAGGTAACAGCTTATATATAATCTAATTGATGATTTAGACATATGTATTTAGAATGATGGTAGGCCGACCACTGTTCAGCAGCCTAACAGAAATCCATCTGCAATTGATTTAGCTCTGGTCAGTCCCACTTTAGCTCCTCTTTGTGAATGGCGTGTGGCGTATTGTGTCACAACACTAGTTAATATTAAAACCCTCAACACTTAATGTTTCCGACAAAATAAACATAACTCTGCTCGCGGCTAGCACCAGGACAGTACGTACACAAACCTTATGACGAGCAGTCGTTAGTAAAGAGTTGACCCTAACTCTCACAACTCACCTCAGTGTTCCCAGTGTTTTTAGTTAACTAGCGTTATGTTACGCTTATAATTATTGTGATAGTGAATTAAACTGTTTTTCCGGTATCCACGACTTTTATTTAGGAGTGTACCTCCAAAGGCGTGTTCATGACGATCCAATGGGTAGTTATCATTTCCCAACTCAGTATTATTTGTGTGAAGCCTTCTATGTATGAAGCACGACCTGTTGAAGAGAAATATATTTATAATAAAACAGATTGGGAAAAATATTACCAGTTATCAGAAAATTGTTTTTCTAATTTAGATTTAAATGAACCTCTAGATTCTCATAATAATTTTGTAAATATTTTGTTTGATCTTAGAACAAAAACAGTCCCAAAACATAAGGCTAAACAAACTTTACAAGTTATGAGAAAGCCTGCTCCTTGGTGGAACCAAATATGTAGTGACGCCGTACTAAAGTCTAAGCAAACCCTATTAGCCTATAGAGCATCACCAACCATTGCTAACTATATTATGTACAAAAAATTTGATGCTAAAAAGAAAAGAATTTTAAAAGAAGAAAGTACTAAATCTTGGCAAAAACTCTGTACTAGTTTTAATAGAATGACGCCTATTTCTATAATATGGAGTTACTTACATCAAAAGGTTTAAGAGGATAGGTTCTTCTCATAATAGATATTTGAATGATGACTGGGTACCAACTTTTTTACATAACATTGCAGACTCCACACAGGTGAATGTAGATAATTTAAAGAATATATTTGTTCAATCTGTTGAAAATGATAGCAACTGTTTTCTCAATAAGCCATTTACAATGAATGAGTTATACATATCCCTTAAAAGTAGAAGAAATACAACACCAGGTTTGGACACAATACCTTACATATTAATAAAAAAATTACATCCCAATGCTCAAGATATATTATTAAGTATATATACTAAACTATGGAACACTTTAACTATACCAGAATCTTGGAAAACCCAATGTGTAATACCTATATTAAAACCAAACAAAGATGCAAATAATCCATCATCATACAGACCTATATGCTAGTAGTCATGGACTAGTGTATAACACGAAGAAGAGCGAAATCATGGTCTTTGAGGCCGGCGGTCGGTGTCTAGAAACGGTGCCGCCAGTTAAGCTGTGTAGTACACCTCTAGCTCGGGTTTACAGTTTTAAATACCTTGGACACCTATTGACCGCTGACCTCAAGGATGATGAAGATATAGAACGAGAGAGGAGGGCGTTGTCGGTTAGAGCAAATATGTTGGCTCGTAGATTTACACGTTGTTCTGTATCAGTGAAAATTACTTTGTTTCGGGCGTATTGCACCTCCTTCTACACGTGTAGTCTGTGGGCTAGTTATACTCAGAAATCGTACAATGCTCTTCGTGTGCAATACAACAATGCGTTCCGGGTGTTGTTGGGGTTGCCCCGATACTGTAGCGCTTCAGGGATGTTTGCAGACGCAAGAGTGGACTGTTTTTACGCCACAATGCGTAAAAGATGCGCGTCCCTGGTACGGCGGGTGCGGGCCAGCTCCAATAATATTCTGACATGTGTTGCGAGCAGACTCGACTGTGGTTATCTAAATCGCTGCTCCAAGATTTCCACTTCAGTTGTAAGCCTGTAGCACCAGTGATTGTTCTTTTATCTGTTTCGCTTTGTGCTGTGCTTTGTGTTTATAATCTCGTGTATTTATTATGTTTTGTATTTATATTGTGCTATGTGTGTAATATTATTTGCTTTTGTATTGTTTTGTGTGTGCTATGTTTTTGTATTTATATTGTTTTAAGTACCTATTTATGTGTTGTAGAATTTTGTAAGCTAACATAGAAGTAAGTTTAAAATTGTTACTAACAAAATGAGTCACTGATACTCGAATAAATAAAAATTTATTATTATTATTATTTCTTTATCATCATGCTTAGGTAAAATTTTTGAAAACATGTTAAAGTTACGATTAGACCATTTTGTAGAGTTTGAGGAAAAGTTACCAAAGATACAATTTGGGTTTAGAAAAGGTAGAAGTTGCTCTGAAAGCTTTGTGGCTCTTATATCAGATCTAAAAAAGGCCAAACTGAGTAATTCCAATGTGGTATGTGTATTTTTAGATGTGAAAGGTGCTTTCGACAATGTTAATATTGAATGTTTAATTCATGTCCTTCATGAATTAGCCTTTCCACAAAAGATATTGCGCTGGATTTTAAAATTTCTTAACCAAAGAACCCTATATGTAAAGTTTAACAATAAACTACATGGACCAAGAATTGTTAGTAAAGGTACAATGCAGGGAGCAATATTATCACCATTATTATATAATTTGTACACATCCCAAATCCTTAATTTTGTAAATACATCACAAGTAAAAATCCTACAATTTGCAGATGACTTGCTTTTATATAGTGAACATCAAAATTTGAACATAGCTGTTAACAATTTGAACACTGCATTATCTCAATTACATAATTATTATGGCAACTTTTTAAAATTAGTGATCAGTTCTGAAAAGAGACACCCATTTGTACAGAATCCTATAAATATTATCTATAATAATAATGTAATCCCAATAGTTCATCATCATAAATTTTTAGGTATTTTAATAGATGACAAATTGAAGTTTGATAAACATGTAAATCATATAAGTAAAAATGCCATGAAGAGCATAAACATTTTGAGAAGTTTAGCAGGAACTTTTTGGGGCTCTGACCCTAAAACACTTAATTTATTATATAAAAGCATAGTCAGAAGCCATTTTGATTATAGTAGCCTAGCCTACATGAACATAAGTATTACACTACTGAGGAAATTGGATGTAATACAGAATATGGGTTTGAGGATTATCAGTGGTGCCATGCGCACAACTCCAATAAATTCCATGGAAGTAGAAAATTGCATACCACCTCTATCTTTGCGGCGTTTACAGTTAGCTCAGCGATTCTGTCTAATATGAATGCCATAATTGGTGATAATGTTTGCTATTCAGAAGAAATTGTTCAGTCAGCTGGGACATTCATCATCTCTGCCAATACCCTTATCAATGGTATATTACTTGAAATTCCAACCATTATGACAAATGTTAAAAACATGACCAAATCTATGTACAATCAGCTGTAGAAGTCCATTCCCACCTTAAAGACTACTGTCGCCTGCGCTAAACCGGCCACGCACACTAACGCATTATTTTTATTATCGCAGTCTTCATCTTTCTTTAAAGTAATGCAAAATTTCGTTACTTCATTTGAAGTTAAGTTAGCGGCCGTACTTAACAATGGTCTATCATAAGCGAGCGATTTTGAGTTCGATCCTTAATAATGGCAAATCTTTTTGTTGTTTCATATAATTTAAAATGTTTGCAAATAATATTTAAACGAATAGGATTTACTGAATATTTATACCAAAATAGGTTTTTATTATATGTTTTAGTTTACTATAGATGTAATATAATAAAAAATATATAAAAATAAAACAATAAGCATATTATAATGCAATATATTATAAAGTTATATATTATTCGGTATAAATATACTTATACTAATGAATGAAACAAACGTTGAAATGGCAGCATTGTAATATTTTATATAAAAGTAATCCTTGACAAACTTATGATATTATTATGGTAAAAAATATAAAAAACATTTTTGGTTTTTAGATATGAAAGTTATAGTATTACATGTTATCATTAAAGAAGTTATAGCTTAATTATTCATTTTCGTGAAGAAAAGAGAATTGAAGCTTAACCTGAATATTATTACAATCATAAAATAATCTATACTTAGAACACAAAACAGTGCTTATTACATTTACAATTTTTTTGCGTGTATAGCATGGTACTAGTGCTGCCATCCTGCAGTGCCTTTTTTCGGAGTTTGAAGGCATGAGATTATAATCTTCAAGCGCTTTCTTAGTTCAAAAGTAAACGAACTTATTTCTTATCGAATTCCGAAATTATTGTTTTTATAATTTACCAAAAGTAATTTGTATTGAAATTGCAAAAGGCGACATCTGTTAGCCATTAAGCCAACCGAACACATTACTGTCACTTAGCTAAATTACTTTACGAGTTGGTTTAGAGTCCGTTATTAGGATATATAATTTTATTTAAAACACTCTGTAGGACACTTCTGCACTGTGATTGTTATAAATTGTTTTTTTTTTTTGTTTTTGTTTAGCTCGATAAGTGTCCACCGGTCTCGCCAGTTTATTTTTAAACCACAAATGCAACCTCCCTTCTTCGCATGATTTAAAAGTTTATTCAACGGTAAATATTGTTGTATCGTTCCACTTGTCTCGACACATAAGCCACCTTCGTCTTCCAACCTCTTGACTTTGGCTTACAGTATTTCTCTAAAACAATAACAATTTTATTACACACTTGCAACAAGCGATTGGTTTGCACCTTGCCCAAATAATAATAAAAACAACTTACACAAAAGCCGGTTTCATATATGATATTTGAGATATATTGCTGCATATGCCTGCATATTGATTAAAAAGTAAAACTAATAACACGAACTCGTAACTACATATATGTTCACCAACCAACAACAGCTAAGTAATATTATTTGAGTTATTGTAGTTAATAATAGTTATTGTAGGTAGTGGAATATTTTTTGTTCAGTTTATTTCAAATCTACCGTCAACTTTTTATAATGACTCTAATATAGAAAAAATCTTAAAATAAAGTATCATCGTTAAGCTGCGGATAGGTATTTTTACATATTTTTATTGTCAGCATTCATAATTCACCAATAAACATTTCAAAAATATTTTGTAAGTTATTAGATTTGAACTCGAACCACATTGAATGCCTATCAAGGCGAGGACCGCTAGGCTACTGGAACACTTACTGTGAACGTTGAAATTAGTAAGTAGTACCTAACAATCATAAGCGGGCAGTAAGTTGTCAATGTGTATCAAACTTTATTATAGAAGAAGGTCGTAACTACAACTAGTATTGCTTGGGCATAGTTTTGTGAGATTGTAACTCGACTTTTGGTCTTGACTGTTTAGTATTTATATTAGTAACAAGTGGCCAATTTACCAACATTCATTCAACACAATATCAAGTTACTTTGATATCACATGCCATTTAGACTCTACTAGACATAAGAATGATTTCTTAGAATTTTTAAATGATAAAAAAGACTATTATATCCTATATACAGATGGCTCCAAAAGTAACCATGTCAAAGCAGCATACTATGACCCACAAGTAAAGATGACCAAATGTTTTAATTTGCCTTCAATTTGCAGCATTTTCACAGCAGAAAGCTGGGCCATACTGGCTGCTTTGACATATGTAAATACCAGTGTAAATAGTGTTAATATATTGATAGTTAGTGATTCTAAGAGTGTGTTATCTACATTATGTAATTGTAATTTAAAATATAAGCAAAACTACGTAATAGATAAAATTAAAGCTATGATTCAGATGTTAGGAAAGAATGTAGAATTTGTATGGGTGCCTTCGCATAGTGGCATAACTGGTAATGAGGTTGTGGATCAAGCAACTCGTCAAAACTATGATAAAGATCTATCAGAACTTTTCAAAATACCATTTACTGATTACTATGAGATCTTTAGAAAGGCAGCAAAGAATATTTGGGCAGAGTACTGGACAAAAACCACTGAAACCAAAGGAAAATGGTATGCAGATATACAAAAAGAACTACCAACAATAAATACCGTAGTATAATAGACTCAAATACACCGACAGAAAGTTTATAACAGTTATTAATCGCCTACGCTTTGGACACTGTTTGGTACCGGCGCATCTCACCAGAATGAAAATTATTGCAGATCACAAATGTACATACTGTTTTAAAGAAAATGCAGACATTGAGCACATTATTTTCAAATGTAAAACTTTTGCTGTGCAACGGTTGGTGCTTGTCAGTGACTTACGTGACATTGCTGAAGAAAATTCATTAAGTGTTCCCCGCCACGTTCAAGATATATTATCAAATCCAGCCTTCTTTGTTCCTACGTATAAGTTTATTGTAAATACGATTGAAAAGATATAATTAGAATTACCTTTAGTTACTCTTTATCTCATATTAGTTATATAGTAAGGTCAGCTGGTTAGGTCGGTCAGACAGTGTACTGACTACCGTGTAATATAAAGTAGGTATTTTATTTTGTTAATTAAAAAATTATATATTATCTAGTGGCAGTGAGTGAATGTATTATGCAATAATGCATATTATGTAATTATTCATAAGAGCTATGTATGTTTTAAAAATACTTAAGATTTCGACTGAAAGACTTGTATCCATGGTCATGAAATAAATTAAAAAAAATATATATATATATATATATATATGTATATATATTCTTCTTTTACACTTCTTCGACATCATATTTAAAATTGTATTCTATGACATTTTTATTGTTAAAGACTCTAACTTGTGTTTTCAATAATAATTGTTTATGTAACGTGCTTGTTAATAATTGATTTCGGCATATTGTAACATTATTATGTAATTTTTATCAAGTTATGACATCAAATTATTTAATTTGTTCAGCAGTCTAAATATGAATTTCCAGTATTGTTAGCTTCAAATTATAATTTTTGCATGCCTATTGGTAAAATATGGCTGAACTTATCAATTATCACTCTATCACCATGTACTGTACCCATATTTGCAAAATAAATGACTTACTTACTTACTTACTTACAAAGACGGGCTAAACTTAAAAAAAAATCCCCCTAAAAAAATAAATAGTATTTCGCAAAAAGAGGTAACTTAAAACATGTGCGATAGGCCATACAGGCGCGGGCGGAGAGGGGCAGGGCACGCGGCACGCGGTCGCATCGCTGTTCGCTCAGAATTATACCGCCAAAAATAATGTTGTCACTTTTTAAAAATTACCAAATTTTGGGGAAGTTGCAATTTATTCGCGGGAAAAAAAGGTTACTTATTTCAAAATTCACTAGTATCGTTACTATGATGATTATGTAAAATTTCATATGTTATTTGGTCATGTGTTTACCTAACCTTTACTATCCTTACGGGTCGGACAGGGTTTTCTTAACATATTGTATAGTGATTGGAATAAATAATGTATTTTTTCAAACAGGGTTAACAATAAAAGAGATAGATACATAAACGTAAGACTTAAAAAAAAGTGATAGAAAATGAGATACAAAGCACTATAATTGAAAACAGCACCATCTATCAAAAATTTTGAGTATGTAGTATAGTAGGGCAAGGCTGCTCAACCCCAGGTGGCCCGCGGAAACAATTTTGAGTGGCCTGCGCAAGTTTAGTATGTTTTGAAAATACGCACCAAATACAAAAATCTCGCTGTGCATACTGCAGCCCGATCCCGGTCCAACGGTTACATAGTTGTCAGTTTGCTACACGGAGTATGGATGGGAGTCATGGGAGTGATACTAAGGGCGGGTTGTTTCACGTTCACCTAATGCATGCGTAAAAGTTAAAAATGGTGCTAACTATCGTCAAGTCAAAAAATGAGTTGTTTCACAATACGTAAACGTTAACGCACCTAAATAAATACGATTACGTTAACCGATGGTCTGAGCACTAGATAACGTAACTTATGTCAAGTTGTGTTTAGTCCGCCGTGGTGTCAATCAGTGAAAACAACCTAAACTCCCTTTTGTATTCGCAAGTTTGGTCTTTAATTGACGATAGTACTTAGTTCATCTGATGTTGATACAAGTACCATAAAAAGAAAAAGAAAGGTGTTTAGCAGCCCAAGTTCTGTTTTTTTTTAATTACTGTTGTTGTCTGTTTTTTTACAGAACAACACATCTTCATATTTTTCAATCGAAGATTGAAAGAAATGAAATCGTTTATTAAACAAGTAGGGTCACTGATCACTTATTAAATACATGTCATATTTGTTTCTTTTCCGTTCTCAGAAAAAATATGTTTACATTATACAATATACGTGTTTTGTTAGTTTTCAATGTTTAACATATACCTACTTATTAAGGCCTTAAACATAGTAACTATGTTTAAGTGTATGTAGTAGTACGAGTGAGTGTAGTAATTTACTTACTTTGGTGTGTATGGTGTGGGTTATATAAATAAATAAATATATACGGTCAAATCACACAGATTGAGCTAGCCCCAAAGTAAGTTCGAGACTTGTGTTATGGGATAATAACTCAACGGTACTATATTTATAATAGATACATATATACAACATGGCGCGATAATGGCGACATTAAGGTCGTATCCTCACCAAATGACCTCGAGCATTTGCTCCCTCTTCACCGCGCCCCACCTCTACAATACTTCGCAAAATATTACTAGCGCCGTCTGGCGGACGAAGTACTTACAAATACAAGTTAAATTCATAGACCACAGAAGTAACAGACATGGCACTTTTATTTTTGTTTATTGGTGCGCCCAAATACTTTTGGTTATTATAGACTGAAACAAATGTTGAAGATACCTCATAATAAAAAAAATTTCGTATTTTATTTTTTAAACGACTTCCGAAAAGTGTGGTTCTCAATTCGATTTATGTGTGCTCGCTGATAACTTTATTGTTAATGAACCGATTTTGACCATTCTTTTTTTATATGAAAGTGTAACGCCACACCGCCTTAGCCGCTCGCATTCATTTATGCCCTTCTGTTTCAAAAGAGTATGCTGCCTATGTAATCTCATTGTTACCACGTCAGTGTCGATAATGGAAATTCTAAGAAATTTAGGCCAATTATCTAAAATTGTTGGCACGCTTCGGGTGAAAACTTGATACTCGTATTTATATCGGATGATACTATAAAACCGTGAAGATTTGGGCCTGACCTGATGATGGAGATGACAGAGAATCAAGGGAATCCACATCGGACGCAACTGTCATGTGTTTGGGCTTACTTAATTTTTATTGATTAGACCTTTACAACTAAATATGTTATGACTGTAACTTCAGGGTTGGAAGTTAGTTTTGTAGATTGAAAGTTAGCTAAGTCAGATGGTCAAAGGGATAGAAAAATAATATAATAAAGGTTAATTTATCATTATTTATTATTTTAAGGGAAAACGTAATCAGGGTCAAATAAATTTCTGCAGACAGGAAACCTACATAAAAAAAAGATTTGATGTTTTTTTTGGGCTCAGGCAAGACTGAAATTATATTATTATTCTCGTTTAATAAAACAAATACATATACTATAATATTATTTACACAAAGCTTCCTTTTGCAGAAAAATAATAAACATCTGACTAATACAATATCCGGTCAGACTGGACGCTGACGGCAGCATATTTGGAAAAGGCCTGCAGGCAAATGACGTATTTCGTTTGCTTTAATTCTAAATAGAAATAACGCAATGAAATAACACAACTTAAATTCAGTCTCTTGATTTTAATTGATTTTTGCATAAGCATGACGAGTAGGTAGTGTTTGTACTATGTTAAAGTACAATGTTGTAAATTGTTGAGGAATTCACTCGACTGTCTATGGTCTTCATCATCAGATCTATTGCAGACCATCATTTAAACCTATATGGGTGTAAAGTTTTCATCAATATAAATGAATTAAGTCCAAACACAAGGTAACTATTGTAAACCTTTGAGGAGTTCCCTTAACTGGCCTTTGTCTTCATCATCAGAGCTTTAATGACAATCACAACCCATTTAGGTGTAAAGTTCTTATCAATATAAATTTATTAAGCACAAACACGAGGCAGCTGATGTGAATCGTTAAGGAGATCCCTCGGCTGTCTCCTGGCTCCATCATCAACTCCGAACTTTACTAAATTGTAGTGCGTTAAAACACTTAATGAAAAAAACATAGAAATGCCCTAGGCGCCCCTATGATTTTTTAAATTTCTCCTAGGTTTCCTTAGTCTTCCATCATCAGACCCTAATATCCTTAACATGAGACTACCTTGAAGATATAATCTTTCTAATTAAAAAAAAAACATGTGGCACTCGGGAACTGCCGCGGTAAAGCTATTGCATAGCATTTTTTATCAACTTATGCAATAGGGTATTTGACTAAAAAAACCTAATTAGTCCGTCAGTCAGATTTCCAAAAAATACTCATCATCATCATTTCAGCCGAAAGACGTCCACTGCTGGATATAGGCCTCCCCCAAGGTTCTCAAAGACGAAGACGACACAGTGCTTTGAAAACTCGTGTGACGTCACTGTACGCTACACTTTTTAGCGGCCAGTGACGTCACCAGCCATCACTCCTGATCTTTGATGCCTATTATATTTGTCAATTTTTATTGATTTGATAAAACAAAATATACGAAATGTAAAACGTATATAATAAACCTATCCAATATTTTTCTATAATCTGAATGACGGACTAATTAGTTTTTTTTAGTCAAATACCCTATTATTTATATTATAGTAAAGTGATCCGCAAACAAACATAAAAAACATATAACCTCCTCCCTTTTGAAATCGGTTAAAAAAACTAACACCAAAATGAACATCATATATCATCATAACAGAGACACTTTATGATAGTATTATACTCTATGCGACATGCGGTGCGTGAGCGAGCAAGCAGATGCTTTCTCGCTCACGCGCCGACCGCTATGCTAGCGGACCGCGCGGTGACGAACGACACGGGTTCCCCCTTCGAGAGCTTGTGGCATACTGAACAAAGAGTATAATAATAATAGGGTAAAAGAGAGCCCTCTCGAGAGAATTTTGTGCATATCGTTTGAAAGCGCCCCCTGGTTTTCTGAACGTACATTAACGTCAATATATATACCTACGCATACCATAGCTATAGATAGATATATTGTATGGTCCTATTGATTAGAGGTTATTAATGTTACTTCCTTATAAGCTATTTTGTTTCAGCAAGTTACAGAGATTATAAATCATTGAAACTAAATAGCTTTTAGCGGAAGTAACATTAATGTAATGAATATAATAGAAATAAAACCACATAATAGAATATAATAACACAATATTTATTTATTACTTTTAAACTTTTCTTATGTTCTTACATCCAAGAGCACAGTGATGCGGCATTTTTTCTATTTTAAAAGACACACACACAGAACACAAGCGTCTTTTCGCAATTATAAGAGTGTATTTCACGATTTCTTATGAAATCACAATTCACAGCGCACAGGTACAACACTGCGAAGGCTGAACTGATTTCCGGGTAAGGCTGATTATCAGGACGGAGGAGGTCCCAAGAGATCTCAACTCGACGTCAATAACACAGAAATCCTCTCGAAAACCAAGAAATATGCGCAAAATGAATACGTAACAAACAAACACGTGCAAGCCGTGACCACAAACCACAGTGCACTGCTTTATCGACATTATCGACAATCTAGTTAGAAAAGTTAAATTTTATTATAGCGGCACCTATCGGCATGCCATGGGTACCAAACAATGTTTTGGTATGCTGTTCACGTTCAAAGATGTCATTAGTCACTTTGCTTCAGTTGCTGATGTTCCAAGTGAACCCCCCCTGATACTGAATCTCAATAGCTCGGGCAAGAGAAATGCTGGGGAATACGCTCAGATTGTTGAATAAAATTTTTGTTAAAAAAATATTTCTACAATAATGTTCGTCATGAAATTGCCTATCCCTTAGTGTAAGAACGCAATCTAAATAATGGTTACTTTTCGAGGAGATGCACTTTTTTGATAATTATTTCTCTTGTCAGAGGTTTCGTTGTGAAGGAATTATTTAAACATTCCGGTTTTTTTATTTTTTTTATAATATTACTAGCGGACCCGGCAGACGTTGTCCTGCATTTGATATTTCAAGCGGTTAGGGTATTAAAAAGTATGAAAGGAAAGATCAATAATATTATTATTATTCAGTGGCAAGTGTTGTTAGGTAATTTGGTTCCCTTCAAAATTGTTGAGCTAAGTGGGGCTAATGCGCGCGTCATGCTCGTGAACGGGGGCCGTCAGTGCAGACTGGTCATCTCTTAGCTGCCAGTGGGCTTAATTAATTTTCTATCTTTTCATTGATTTTTATAATTATACATTGTGCTCACATGATAGAAGCAACAGAAGTATGTAATGAAGATATGTAATCCATATTATGATTTTAGAAGAGTGTTCATGGAGTCTCTTGCACATTCTTCTCCATAGAGATCTACGCTTTGGAAGGTGCTATATAGCTTCACTTTTCTTGGACTGACCGACATTGACTATTCAAAAGTACCAACTGTTGGTTAATTTGAAATAAACAATTTTGATTTTGATTTTTTGATTTTGATTCTTTATTTTGAAACAACATCAATTTTTCGAAAACAATTTCGTTATAATCAATAATTGCACGAAAAACTTGTTAAGATGCGACGAATGTTTTACAATAACCGCTGAAACCTTCAAGTTTTGCATCAAATGCGGTCACAATTTGAGCCAAATAATACAAATTAGTAGGGCTAAGGAACAAAAAAATCGAGTGAAGAAACTACTTGTTAAAACGGAAATACATCTCAACAATGTCACCATCATCTTCTGAGGGAATAACATTTTCAGAGCTTAATTTAACTGCTGAAGAACTAAAAATGAGGTAAAAAAAGTCAGGAGCGCCTGTGATGTTTGATTAATTACTATATGTTGCCAGAGTGATTAATATAGTCTAGGTATAATAAAAAAAAAATGTATCAAATTAAAAAAAAAATCGTACAAATCGGTCCACCCGTACAATTGCAGTATAGATAAATAACCTAAATACCGACTATAGCGCCATCTGCCGAATTGTTTTTTTGTGAATGTAAATTTTCCAGTAAAATGTATAAACAAAAATTCATTCAAATCGATCCAGCCGTAAGGGATAAATAACATAGATACCGACTGCAGTGCCATCTGCCGGGCTGATTTGTGAATTTAAACGACCCCGGGCGTCACCCAAACGCAAACAAAAAAAATCATTCAAATCAGTCCAGCCGTTTAGTTGCAGTAGGTATAGATAAATAACCTAGATACCGACTGCAGCGCCATCTGCCGGGCAGATTTGTAAATGTAAATTTTCCAGGCCCCCACTTGAATGTATAAACAAATATTTATTCAAATCAGTTCAGCCGTTTAGGATAAATAGCCTATACACCGACTGCAGCGCCATCTGCCGGGCTGATTTGTGAATCTAAACCATCCAGAGCGTCACCCAAACGCAAACAAAAAAAATCATTCAAATCAGTCCAGCCGTTTAGGTGCAGTAGATATAGATAAATAACCTACATACGACTTGAATGTAAAAACAAAAATTCATTCAAATCAGTTCAGCCGTTTACGATAAATAACCTAGACACGACTGCAGCGCCATCTGCCGGACTGATTTGTGAATCTAAACAATCCAGGGCGTCACCTAAACGAATAAAAAAAACCATTCAAATCGGACCAGCGCTTTAGGAGGACTTCAGTGGCGTACACACGTACAGCAGATTAAGGAATATACCCACGGAAAGCATTGTCATCTACATTTTGTAACAAATATATCACACCTCTCTCTACCCCTAGAGCTCTTGTTTCAGTCTCTTAAAGTTAAATAAAAAAATTAAAATATTTATTTCTTTCTATTTTTTTTTCTTTTAGTTCTTAAGTACAATTTTAATTAAATAAAAAAAATATATATTTATTTTTATTTTTCCCCTTTCAATTCTTTTATACAATTTTCTTTTTAAGTAACTCCAAAAACCAAAAAAAAAAACTATAAACTTGTCTAAAAACAAAAAAAGAAGTACTTGAGTCTGCCTGGGTTTGAACCGAGGAACACCAGCCATCGCGAGTAGAACCATACCTCTATCAACCACGCCACAGCCGCAATGTCAAACCGCGCGAAATTAGCGCCCATATTATGCATGAAATATTGCGAAAGAGAAAACTCGAAAACATGCGCTTCCGCAGACATAAGACTGAGCTAGATCGATTTCTCGTCCCCGAAAACCCCCACATATCAAATTTTAGCGAAATCGTTAGGGCCGTTTCCGAGATCACATGCTTTTCAAGCAATCAGCGCCATCTGCCGGGCTGATTTATGAATCTAAACGATCCAGGGCGCCACTCAAACGCATACAGAAAAAATCATTGAAATCGGTTAAGCCGTTTAGGAGGAGTTCAATGACATACACACGTACAGTAGAATTATATATATAAAGATAAACCAGCGCTTGACCGCAATCCTGCCTGATGGTAAGCAGTGACGCAATCGTTGATGGTAAAGCGCACTAGTTTATTAAGAGCCTATTCACTCTAGCCTTGAAGACACTCAAATTGTAGTCCGATGGAAACACCGCCGCGGGCAAATTGTTCCAGTCCCTCGATGTACGCGGTATAAAGGAGGAGGCGAAGCGCTTCGTCCGGATCGTAATGGTGTTAACAACGTAAGGGTGGAAACCAGCCGTACGACGGGTCGTCCGCTGGTGGAACGGAGATGGGGGGAATTAAATCATGCAATTCCATCGCACACTCCCCGAAATGCATCCTATAGAACACCGAAAGGCTGGCTACTCTACGCCTGTGCTCTAGGCTTTGGAGACCGACTCGAGTTAGATCAGGGTCACTAATCAGCCTCTTTGTACGTCTCTCCACTGAATCCAAAGTGGCCAGGTGACACTTGGCAGCACCAGCCCAAATGTGGCTGCAGTACTCCACACACGAACGGACCTGTGCTTTGTATAACATTAGAAGCTGCCCAGGTGTGAAGTACTGCCGGACCTTGTAATGTTATGTACATATTCAGATATACTTACACTTATTATTTATACTCATATTCATACTTATATATGTATCATTCATTTCATTTTCCCCCCGACCCTGGAAAAATTTTCACCTGGAGAAAATTTTGATATAGAATTCCTAAAGAGACCGTAAAACTTCACTTCGCAGATTCAGACATCCCCATTCACCCATTCATACTATCTCTGACAAGCAATCTTCTTCATACAGGTATGGGTGGAGTTCACAATTAATGACTGCCATAAAAGAAGTTCGTAGATTCATTGGCACCTGTAGCTGGTTTCGAAGATTTATTCCAAATTTCAGCACTATTGCTACGCCACTCAACAAACTAACCTGCTCCGGGAAAAATGCTCCGAAATTCGGATGGAATACAGAAGCGGATGCAGCCTTTCAGAAGCTTAAGGATGCTTTAATAACTACTCCTCTTCTGGCCTGTCCAAACTTCGACCTTCCTTTTTCAGTTCATTGTGATGCGTCTAACTACGGTACTGGTGCAATGCTCACTCAACATCAGGAAGGCAAAGAAGTTGTGATTGCCTATATGAGCAAAGCTTTCAACAAGAACCAACAGAACTACTCAACTACTGAAAGAGAAACACTTGCCGTAATAACTGCTTTAGAACACTAGCGTTGCTATCTCGATAATGGGAAGGAATTCACAATCTACACCGACCACGCTGCACTCAAATGGTTTCAGAATTTATCCAATCCTTCAGGAAGACTTGCACGTTGGACTTTACGCTTATCTTGCTTCAACTTCGTTCTAAAACATAAGAATTAATCACCTTTAGTGTACATATTAGAAGACCCAGATGGTGCCGTAGGTAAATGGCACATAAAAGATATAAAATGTTGAATTCTTTCTAAACAACTCTAAATTATTAATGTCAATTAATTTATCTACTAATTATTTATGTAAATATTACTTCTTTCTTTTGTTTACAGCTGCACATCCCATTTATATTTATATTATATATAAACATCACTCACTACACAAACATTACATTACATTTGCTCGACCCTACCCTTCAGTCTCACTCTTCTACCCTATGGAGCGGATTGCAACTCATTAAATAAGCCTATGCAGGAGCGGTTGGTTACTCCTAAAATAAGCCTAAACCAAATGCTAACTCTTTCGCTCTTCTAGGAGCTTAAATTTCTACTTACATTATCTAATGTTTCTTTTTTTTTTCCTTCCAGTCTGGAGCGGCTGACAACTCCAAAAATAAGCCTTGTCGTCATTCTAAAACACACTTCTATGAGTGGTAGTCATCAATTGTGAACTCCACCCATACCTGTATGAAGATTGCTTGAAAGAGATAGGTGGTATGAATGGGTGAATGGGGATGGATGAATGTGTGAAGTGTTGTTTTACAGTCCCTACTTGAAATCTTATTAAAAAATTTTCTACAGCGTGGGGCCAAACTGTCATGTAACGACAAGAAAAGACTATTGAGGGAGACAGTATTTATTAAACTGTCGTGTACCGACAAGAAAAGACTATCGAGGGAGACAGTATTTATTATCAGAAAATTTAAAAAGACAAGATGGATGTATGAAAATGAATAATGTAGGTAGATGAATGAATTGTGGGTGATGGTGAGGGGCGGCCCCTGGTGGACCGGCGGCAGTTACGGAGGAGCGGCCCTGGTGGACCGGCGACAGCAACGGACGAGCGGCTCTGGTGGACCGGCGACAGCAACGGGCGAGCGGCCCTGGTGGACCGGCGGCAGCTACGGACGAGCGGCCCCGGTGGACCGGCGACAGCTACGGAGGAGCGGCCCCGGTGGACCGGCGGCAGCAACGGAAGAACGGCCCTGGTGGACCGGCGGCAGCTACAGAGGAGCGGCCCTGGTGGACCGGCGGCAGCTACAGAGGAGCGGCCCTGGTGGACCGGCGGCAGCAACGGAAGAACGGCCCTGGTGGACCGGCGGCAGCAACGGAAGAACGGCCCTGGTGGACCGGCGGCAGCTACAGAAGAACGGCCCTGGTGGACCGGCGGCAGCTACAGAGGAGCGGCCCTGGTGGACCGGCGGCAGCTACAGAGGAGCGGCCCTGGTGGACCGGCGGCAGCTACAGAAGAGGGACTGCCCCGGCGTCACAAGGCCGGCAGCAGTCGAGGGCTCCGGCGGCAAAGGGCCAGGCAGCTCCAGGCGCACCAGTTATATTGTGACTGGCACAGCAGGTAATACCCTGGAAAGGGCTCTCGAGGCAGCGTTCAGTAGAGACCTACTTATATGTGGCTTGTTTGATAGCCAGAGCTCGACTGACCACTGCTCTGCGATGATTTCTAAAGAAACCTCGGAGAACGGTTGGGGGTCGAAATTTAAAATATTCGAAAATATGGACGAGGAACGGTAAATAATTTTACCATAAAAGAGTTCGAATAACAATTATAAAATAAAAATAGCAGACCAACAAGAATTTTGATGAGAAGGTTGTCATAGATACATCATCAACAATGTTGTCAAAAAATGTCAAAATAATGAAAATGTTCTGTAACAATGTAAATATAAACGGTATTAAATTAAAAAGTGCTGTGTTTGATAGGAAAAAGTGATACAGTCCTGCATAGGTACGGCTTCCAACGCTAAGGGGACACTAAGTCGCCGAAACTTAGGCTTAAAGTTGAGGACTGTATCTGTGAACAGAAAAATGAGCCCTAGTGTGGTGGAATATGATCAAAAACAGAGCCTCATAGTAATGGAATGCATATAATGGACCGTGGAAATGAATGATACATATATAAGTATGAATATGAGTATAAATAATAAGTGTAAGTATATCTGAATATGTACATAACATTACAACCTTTGCGATAACGCCAAGTTTCCTGGCAGCCACCCTGGCCTTGGACTCAATGAACCGCCCAAAGTTAAGGTTCGAGGAAATCTCAACTCCCAAGAGCTGAAGGCGGTCGGAACACTCCAAGGACACATTCCGAAAAGTAGGGGCCAAGGTGAACGGGCTCCTTTTGGCGGTGAAAAGACACGCCTGTGTTTTGGCGGCATTGAATGCTACAAGATTGGCATTGCCCCATTCGGAGACTGCCTGCAGTGCAACACTCGTTCGCTCAACCATGGCCTCTCTTTCGGACCGGATTGATTCCCTACTAGCCCGAGCATCCGGCAGGTATCTCTCTACAACTGTGCTGTCATCTGCATACCCATAGATACCGGGCATCAGCAGATCGTTAATATGCAGCAGAAACAGAGTTGCAGAGAGAACAGACCCCTGAGGAACACCGGCATTAGTTGACAATACGCGCTCCATAATTTTGCAAAGTATGGAGGTGATCGAAATCGGCCGATAGTTGGTAGGATCGGCACGACTACCCTTCTTGGGCACGGGCTGCACGTTAGCAAGCTTCCAGGACTTGGGCACTATACCAGTCCTAAATGAGAGGCGATACAAGCGCGTCAATACAGGAGACAACTCGGGCGCACATGCTTTAAGAACAGTCGCTGGTATACCATCCGGACCACTAGCCTTATTCACGTCTAGACGACACAGTACTCTCAGAACCTCCTTGTTTCTAATGCGAACCTCAGGCATTGAAGCTCCGCAATGAGGTAAATTAGGTGGAGTAGCACTGCCAGTATCAAGACGCGAATTATGGGCAAAGAGAGATGCAAAGAGACCTGCTTTCTCTCTCGCCGTATGAGCCAGTGTTCCATCAGGCCTAACCAGCGGAGGCAGTGAGGGCCGACAGAAGTTCGCCTCAACCGATTTGGCAAGGGACCAAAAAGATCTGCTACCGGATGGCTGCGCAGATAACTTGTTGCCAATATGGGTAATGCGGTCGAAGCGAGCCTTCTTGAGCGCCTTCTTGTAGGACTTGGCAGCACGGTTAAAGGCTCTCTTCTTTGAGCTTAGATCCGGAGCTCCGCGGTCACGAGCGTCAACCCAGGCGAGAAATGCCGTGTGCTTTCGCTGTTCAGCTTGGACACAATCGGCATTGAACCATGGGCGAGCCGAGCCACCGACGGGCACGTCATTGAATGGGATAAAATACTCCATAGCTTGACGCACCACATCGGTTATAGCGTCCGCACAGCTCGAAGGATTGTCAGAAGAGAAGCAGACCTGCTGCCAAGGATAAGACGCAAAGAAGTGGCGCATCTCATCCCAATCCGCTGACCTGTATCGCCACATTCGCCGTTCACCACGAGATTCCGGTTAGTAAAAAAAAAAAAAAAAACTTCAATTATGGAGCCAAGATTATGGAGAAAATTTATGTATTTTTAATAAGACTCGACCCACCCTACCGCGCCTCCGCAAATTATTAAATATTTATTTTTTGTTCCTTACTTCCTTAGTGCTAGACGAACCCGTGTCCTTGACACGCATAATACCGGCTATGCATAATTTCGTTAAATACAAGTTCTGTGAATGTTTTTGTGGAAAAGACGCTTAGTCTATTGTTTTATTAATTATTTTTGTGTAATTAGAATAGTAATTAGATTATGGTACCGCGATAAAAACGCTTTGTTTTATTTTAGTTCGGTCGTTTTATTTCTCGTGTTACGAACGTTATTTGTGTTATCTTATTTATTAGTGCTTGTGTAAACTTGTGTCTAGGATGGCGAGTACACATCCCAACTACACAGCAGCTGTATTCAGCGGACATGATTCTAATTTACGGAGAATGTCATCAAAATGCCGCCCTTGCAATAAGGACATATCGCGAGAGATATGGCAATTCCAGACAATGCCCTACTAATCCTCGCACTATTGTAGGAGCTCTTCAGCGCATCCGTGAAAACCGGCCAGTGGATCCTAGGTCTCAACGCCCTGATCGGCCGCCTACACGTCAAACCCCGATTCGACTAACTGAAAATGTGCTACAACATTTTGAAAACCAACCGAAAACTATCCTTCACCAGAGCGCTAGGTATTTTCAGGTTCATCACAGAACCATACACCGGGTTTTAAAGCGGGAAAAGTGGCACCCGCTTAAATTTCGAAAAGTGCATTCTCTATTATCGCGTGATAAATTAATTAGAGTGGAATATTGTCAGTGGTTACTGCGTAAAGTTGAAGAGGACAGTGACTTTCTTTCCCAAATTTGTTGGACTGACGAAAGCACGTTTACGAGAAACGGCATGTGGAACCAGCACAATCTGCACCATTGGGCACCCAAAAGCCAAAACCCACGCGTTTGGCGGGAGGCAGCCCATCAGTACAGATTTTCAGTAAATGTTTGGGCAGCTATTCACGGTGATAACATCATCGGACCCGTGTTCATTGATGGGACTTTAAACGGCGAAAGGTTTGTTAATTTATTAAATGATACGGTGTCAGAATACACCAACAACTTAAACGTCCGTCAATACCAACGAATGTGGTATCAATTAGATGGCGCGCCAGCCCACTCCGTAACAGCAGCCAGGCAGTGGCTAAATAACACGTTTGGCGCCCAATGGATCGGCAGATTCGGACCTCGTAGGTGGCCAGCAAGATCGCCAGACCTCACGCCACTCGATTTTTTTTTGTTGGGGTGCGTCAAAGACCATGTTTACGCGGAGAACGTGGATTCGGTCGAACAATTACGCCATCGAATAACAAACGCGTTTGAAAAAGTGAGGGAAATGGCTTTACACGATAATTTATTATCAAACTTGCGGGAAAACATGAAACGTCGTTTTGCTCTGTGTCCGCCAACAAGGTGGACTCATTGAACATAAGAAAATTTAAAATAAAAGCAGTGACTAGTGATGAACTGATGATAGTTACTTATAAGTAATAATAACAGTTAAGTAGGATGTGATTAGTGTTTGACTATAACTAGCTCCGCTGTAGGTACCATTAGAGCAAAGAGCGCGCGCGCCGCCGGATTCATTGATAAAAGCCGACAAAGAATCTTATTACCGATTACGAATACGTAGGTACGGACGACAGCAGGTCAAGCCGCCCGAAACCGTCAGATATTATCAATCAACCTTGAGCCTTAATGCTTTAGTGATAAAGTTGAAAATCGGATAAAGACATCTGACTGATTGTAACCTTAGCTTGATGTGCTGTCGTCCGTACGATTTACGCTTGTGTGCCAGCCCGCTAACTATACCATCGCCTAGCTCCGTAAAGAATAGAGGTAAACAAAACAATTTAGGGTTATCACAACTCACGTTTTACAAATCTCCTGTTATTTACATGATTATCGACTTTTACATGCTAGCTATTTATTAACAATTCTTATTGCAGCATATTTGAATAGAATCACTAAAATAAGATGCATAATAACTTGGTATTTCGAAAAACCATTAAAAAGTCGACATTAATTTTACGTGATAGCCCTACAAAAAAGAAAGATGGATGAAATACAGGTATTAAACACATTTTGTGGAATTCAACCAATGAATAAAGTTGAGGCATTTGTCAATACAATTTTGCGTGTTTCAATTACTTTCAAATCAACTACATGATACAAGCATTGTAATACCTTTAAGTATGGATTAAGTATAATATACAATATGTAAAGAAAACCCTGTCCGATCCGTGAAGGTATTGTTAGGTATCGATAACTGATTCTACTAATGCCCACAAAGACAGACTAAACTTAAAAAAAAATCCCTCTGAAAAAAATAAATATTATTTCGCAAAATGATGTAACTTAATACATGTGCGGTAAGCAACCCCTTCCGGGGGCGGCGGAGGGCAGGGCACGCGGCACCTGTGACGTGGTCGCGTCGCTATTCGCTTATAATAACACCGGTGTTGTCACTTTTTTAAAAATTACCAAATTTCGGGGAAATTGGAATTAATTCCCGGGAAAATAGGATTATATATTTCAAAATTCATTAGTATTGTTACTATGATGATTATGTAAAATTTTATATTATATTTGGTCAAGTGTTTACCTAACCTTTATTATCCTTATGGGTCGGACAGGGTTTTCTTTACATATTGTATATGTATCAAAACATTTCACTTATAAGGAAATTAGCTTACATGTGTGTCATATTTCATTCAAATCGGTTAAGCGTTCTATGCAAATCGTAAATATCTAAACAAATAAACTGTTTACATTAGTAGGAAGTAGGATTATTACTTTTATGAAAATCATCTATGTAGAAAAGGTTGTTAACATCTGTCTTTTAGGCGTAAACTACTCGTTGCCTAGCAACGGTTTATTTACCTCCATTCTTTATCGAATTTGGCCCAAGTATAGGTCTGTACGCGAAGCGACGCGTTCTAGCTCCGAGCACCTCCGAGGTAAGTAATTGCATGAATGAATTTTTGCAAGGGTGATTCCAATTTTGGTTACTTTTATATTATTTATTTTGTTTGAAAATTTTTTTTTTCTTTTTTCGAGTTATTTTAAAATATCAAATGTCATATGATTAATGGGCACTAGCACTACTCGTGTGTTAATTTAATGTCACCATTATGGCGCCACGCTGTAGATAAACATCCAAAACCCAGGCCAATCAGGAATAGATCGTTTTCCATCATGACCTGGCCGGGGATCGAACCCGGGGCCTCCACGTCGCAGGCAGGCGTGTTGACCGCTGCGCCACGGAGGACGACAATATTTATATTTGTTTACTATGTATTATACCTTAGCCGGCTATTAATATTGTAACATATAATTGTTTTATGTCCCAAATAAATAAAATAAAAATAAAATGTATCCATTTTTTGTCAAAGTATAGCTTTTCTATAGGTACACAGTTTTCTAGTATATACGTACTTACTTTATAAAAATTGCACGAAGTTATTTCCCACAACAATAAACAATAATTCAAGGAAGTTTTTATCTAACTTCAAAGAATTTTAAATATAAAGAATGATTACGAGTAATAATAATATCTAAACAACAACATTCAAATATAAACCTAAAGCCTACTCCATAAAGCTTATATTTCCACAAAGTTTACGCATAAATACCTAAAGTTCCGCATAAGAGGCATCGAAAGGACCCTATGTCCCTTTCCCGCAGACTCCCAGTGTGAAATGAAACTACTATTTGGTAACTTTGATACATAAACTTCATCCACACGTTTTGTTATTTACGCTGATATACAATATTATATCAGTGATTCGTGATTGTTTAAGCATTGAAATAACTAACTGCTTAGCTCAAAATTTAATCAATGCATTTATTGTGATTAAACAATAAATAAAACTAAAACAATATTAGCAGATAATAGATATATAAAACTTAAATGGCAACACGGATGACATATTGGGTTAAATAATGTATACGGCTAAAGGACTTTGAATCCAGGTCAGAAATAAAATAAAAAAAGTTGGATTAACCAATCAATATGGGGGTTTGGCGGGAAGCCAAGCCAAGATGAGTGCCACGCTCGTTCTTCATTGGACTTTTAAATTATTTATAGTGTCGTTTACTCAATAAAAACGCGTGATTTATGTAGTCAAAAGTGCGTTCAGTGAATAATTCATAAAGAACAGTGAAATATTGTAGCATAGTGGCCACATCTTGGCTTTGTACCAAATCTTCCTCCTAGTGTATTTTCACGCGGCAAACGAAAGGAGATAGGTTTAGGTTAGATTAAGTTAGGATAAGAGATAGGATAAGTTACATAAGTTGAAAATTAATTACTGAAGACATGGCAGTATGGTCTCTGACCTTAGCCTGTTCCAAATGGAACAAATAAAATAAAAAAAAATAATGTGGTGGATGAAAATTTTCTTTGTCGTATGTCTAAGGGTATTAAATGTAACTTTTCCCAGGATACAACATTGTTAATTTTTGTGGGTAATAGGGGAAATTTGAGCAAAAGAGAACTGCTTAAGAGTTGTGAAACATTAAGCAATCTGAATATTGGAAAGGTTGTCTTGTTTACATTCCCTTACAGTGACCAGTTGCCACAGGAAGAAAATAGGATTAGATTTGAACTAAATATGACAATGTCCAACTTGACATTTAATAATAAAATATTACATTTAATTGACATTAATAATTATTTTAAGAATTTGTATTTGACAAGAGATAGACATAACAATGTTATGTATTATCTTTCTAATTACTTTAAAAGACAGATAGCTGTGTCGCTATTATATTTTTTTTCTATTACAGCCAAGAATTTGGCTAAACAACTTGCTTCTTTTGAGCAATGCAATGACATTCTAATTAATTCTGCCAATAATTTGGTATCAGTTGACATCATTAATAATTTAAATTATAAATTAAGACAATAGAGCCAACCTCTAGCTATAACAATATACAGGATTACAAAGGTAACTCGAGAGGAAATTTAAAGTCAATAGATAATATTAATTTGGTGCATCAAAATATTCAAGGATTTATGAACAAAGATTTAGAGGTTGATTTATTCATGAACCATTATGGTATTGATATTCTTTGCATAACCGAACATTGGCTGAAAAGTCACCAGTTCTTGTTTAATTTTAAGAATCACCAGGTTGGTAGTTCGTTTAGCAGAATTAATGCTATACATGGTGGCTCATTAATTTTAGTTAGTAACCTGTTGAAATTTAAAAATCGTAAAGACATTGTGGGCCTGTCTGTTGAACGAACAGCTGAAATTGCCTGTATGGAGTTGGAGGGCTTCATTGTGTTAAGTGTGTACAGACCCCCTTCAGGATTGTATGACTGCTTTGAAAAGGTAATGGATGAAGTCTTACACAAGATTTGTGTTTCAAACAAAGCCATTATCGTTTGCGGTGATTTTAATATTAATTTATTAGAGAACTCTGGTTATTGTAATAAAATTATAAGTCTATTTCAGTCCTACAATCTTGTAAACCTATTTTTGGAGCCCACAAGAATAACACCTACTTGTGCCACGTGCCTAGATAATATTTTTACAAACATAATACCAAGCCATAAAGAAGTTGTAAATTTACTTGATTCTGATCACTGCAAACAAAGGATTACTATTCCAAACCATAGTAAAAATGTAGCCAAGTCACGTTACTTGAGTTCAAAGATAAAAAACAGTGGCAATGTAATTAAAACGACTTGGAAAATTATTAATAGTGAAACGGGGAGGTCCAGCGATAGAAATACTTACTATAGCCTGTCTATTAATGACAACATAATTAAATCAGACTGGAAAGTCTCTGAGGCATTTGAAAATTTCTTTTCGGATATTCCTGTTTCAACTACTTGATTCGGCGTTTCATATTGAACATGTTATCAGTAGAGATATGTGTAATTAAAATCTATCACACTCTAAATGTAAAAAAGACTGCTGACCTATGGGGTCGGTGGAAGTTGCTAAGTCTATTATTGATATTGTGGCACCCACTCTAGCTGTTATCTTTAATGCTTGTATTGAATGTGGAGAGTTTCCTGATCTTATGAAAAATAGTAAAATAATACCTTTGTTTTAATCAGGTAGTAGATCAGATCCCACAAATTATAGACCTATTTCTGTACTACCTACCTTTAGTAAAATTTTTGAGAAATTAATTTTAAACCAAATGCTAATTTTTTTAATAAACCTAAATTATTACATAGCAAACAGTTCGGTTTTACAAGGGGTTGTTCAACTACTGATTTGAGTGTTGAACTTATAGGACATTATCTATAATGCATGGGAGGATAAATGCGATGCCTTGGGCATCTTTTGTGATTTGTCTAAGGCATTCGATTGCGTTCTTCACGATACGTTAATCAGGAAACTCCGCCACCTACGGGATCCGGAACTCTGCACTAGATCTTATTACATCTTACTTGAGTGGTAGGATTCAAAGCGTTGACGTTAATGGAAAAAGATCTTCCGGATCTTTAGTAACAATGGGAGTCCCACAGGGGTCAATTCTTGGTCCTTTTTTGTTTCTTATTTACATCAATGACCTGCCGTACCTAATAAAGGATAACCACGATATAGTGTTGTTTGCAGATGACACTTCACTTTTATTTAAACTGAAACGTCAGCAGCAGGTTACTGATGATGTAAATAGCGCGATCTCCAAAGTAGTCCATTGGTTTAATGTTAATAATTTACTCTTAAACGAGAAAAAAACCAAATGCATTAAGTTTACTCTACCTCACGTGAGGCAGGTGGAAACTAAAGTGTTGATAAAGGGCGAAGAATTGAAATCTGACGACAGCACAGTGTTCTTGGGTATAACTCTGGATGCTAAGCTTCAATGGGGTTCACATATAGAAAAATTGTCAAAAAAGCTAAGTTCTGCTGCATACGCAGTTAGAACAATTCGTAATTTGACTGATGTTGAGACGGCCCGTTTAGTGTACTTTGGCTATTTCCACAGCGTAATGTCGTACGGCATTCTGTTGTGGGGAAATGCCGCCGATATTCAAACAATATTTGTTTTGCAGAAACGAGCTGTCCGTGCAATTTATAAATTAAGTCCGAGACACTCTCTCAGAGAAAAATTTAAAGAGATTAATGTACTGACCGTGCCGTCTCAATATATTTATGAAAATCTTTTATATGCTCATAAAAATATAAAATTGTTTAAAAAATACAGTGATGTCCATGATATAAATACTACGAACAGGCACAAATTTATTGTACCTACAACAAGGCTCAAGAAAATAGGTGGCTCTTTCAGATGCCAATGTATACATTTTTACAATGGACTTCCAGAGGTGGTTCAAGATCTGAGCCTGAATAAATTCAAATCCTTCATTAAACGTAAGTTGTGTCAGAAAGCATTTTATAGTGTGAAGGATTATATTGAGGACAAAAAGGCTTGGGCTTGAGCTGCGTCCGATTTCTATACAATGATTGTTCTTTGATTTTTCCTCTTGTAGTTTTAATATGTAATTGTTTATGTTATTTATTCAAAGCCTGTATTACACACTATGTAGCCAAGCATATTGTACGTTACGGAATTGTATCGCTGACAGAGGTGTTCGGCACTTGTACAGCTGCACAGGAGTTAAACTTTCCACAGATTCGGGAACACTGTTGGAGCTGCTGAACCTTGGACAAAACTATCTTAGCATTGTGTAGATTCAATTTCTTAGTATTGTATAATTGCATGGCAAACGTGTGAGCACAATGTACGTATGTGCTGTAAGGCATTTATTTGTTGGGTTAGTCTTTTTTATTGACTTAATTGTGCTCTGGCTGTTGAGAGTATGTCATGCTCACTCAAATGTCTCGCTGATGGTGGCGTGTGTTTTGGGTCATTGGGTTCCCTTCGATATGGTTGAGCTGAATGATGCTGATCCATACGTCATGTTCGTGAACGGACGCCGTCGGAGGGGACTGGTCATCTCTTAGCTGCCACGGCGTATTTTAATTTCTGAATTGATTTTTGTATGTTTTCCATAATGGACGCTCTCAGCGTACAATATATTTCTGCATCGTTCTCACGCGGTTGATTTCAACATGAATGATGTAATCAAATATTTGTAACAATAGCTTAAAAATTTAAAAGAGTGTCCATGGAGTTTCTTGCCCGTTCTTCTCCATAGGTACCTACTCTTTGGAATGGGCGACTAGCTTCATCTTATTGACTGACCGACCTTCTGACAATTCAAAAGTGCCTGTAACTGGTTTATTTGAAATAAATGATTTGATTTGATTTGAGTATCTTCTTAGTCAAAGGGTATAATAATAATAGGGTAAAAGAGAGCCCTCTCGTGAGAATTTTGTGCATATCGTTTGAAAGCGCCCCCTGGTTTTCTCAACGTACATTAACGTCAATATATATATACCTACGCATACCATAGCTATAGACAGATATATTGTATGGTCCTATTGGTTAGAGGTTATTAATGTTACTTCCTTAAAAGCTATTTTGTTTCAGCAAGTTACAGAGATTATAAATCATTGAAACAAAATAGCTTTTAGCGGAAGTAACATTAATGTAATGAATATAATAGAAATAAAACCACTTAATAGAATATAATAACACAATATTTATTTATTACTTTTAAACTTTTCTTATGTTCTTACATCCAAGAGCACAGTGATGCGGCATTTTTTCTATTTTAAAAGACACACACACAGAACACAAGCGTCTTTTCGCAATTATAAGAGTGTATTTCACGATTTCTTATGGAATCACAATTCACAGCGCACAGGTACAACACTGCGAAGGCTGAACTGATTTCCGGGTAAGACTGATTATCAGGACGGAGGAGGTCCCAAGAGATCTCAACTCGACGTCAATAACACAGAAATCCTCTCGAAAACCAAGAAACATGCGCAAAATGAATACGTAACAAACAAACACGTGCAAGCCGTGACCACAAACCACAGTGCACTGCGTTATCGACAATCTAGTTAGAAAAGTTAAATTTTATTATAGCGGCACCTATCGGCATGCCATGGGTACCAACCAATGTTTAGGTATGCTGTTCACGTTCAAAGATGTCATTAGTCACTTTGCTTCATTTGCTGATGTTCTAAGTGAACCCCCCCCTGTTCTTAGTAGTCTGTGGTTTAAGGTATCACGCTATTATTTCGAAGGTTGAGGTAAAAATCTAATTTAAAATGACAAGAATTTGTTGTGTGCGAGGATGTCATAGTTATTATTACCCCGGTTGTGATCGTTCAATGTTTAGGTATATCTGTACCAGTTTGTTTACAAAATATATGGTGTAGGATGAGTATAATGTTCTGTAAAAAAGACAAGACAGCTGAACAAAGAACATTTTCCTTTTTTTAAGTTTGTTAAAAAGTATAGACTTAGGTACTAGAAACAAATTGTATATTTTCTTGAAAATTTTTATACCTAATATGTACTAAAGAAAATGTAACAAACAGCGTATCAGTGTAGGTATGTCAACTATTGTTGAGTAGTCCGGGAAATAAGTACGGCTTTTCTTGCCAAAATGTATATTACATAAGATTTACAATAAGGTTCAGTGTACTGTTTTCAGAGATAATCGCGCGCGTCTGTCGTCTGGTAGGCTTCGTGGTCGAATGCAGGGGGGGTTCACTTAGAACATCAGCAACTGAAGCAAAGTGACTAATGACATCTTTGAACGTGAACAGCATACCTAAACATTGGTTGGTACCCATGGCTTGCCGATAGGTGCCGCTATAATAAAATTTAACTTTTCTAACTAGATTGTCGATAAAACAGTGCACTGTGGTTTGTGGTCACGGCTTGCACGCAGCACGTGTTTGTTTGTTACGTATTCATTTTGCGCATGTTTCTTGGCTTTCGAGAGGATTTCTGTGTTATTGACGTCGAGTTGAGATCTCTTGGGACCTCCTCCGTCCTGATAATCAGTCTTACCCGGAAATCAGTTCAGCCTTCGCAGTGTTGTACCTGTGCGCTGTGAATTGTGATTCCATAAGAAATCGTGAAATACACTCTTATAATTGCGAAAAGACGCTTGTGTTCTGTGTGTGTGTCTTTTAAAATAGAAAAAATGCCGCATCACTGTGCTCTTGTATGTAAGAACATAAGAAAAGTTTAAAAGTAATAAATAAATATTGTGTTATTATATTCTATTAAGTGGTTTTATTTCTATTATATTCATTACATTAATGTTACTTCCGCTAAAAGCTATTTTGTTTCAATGACTTATAATCTCTGTAACTTGCTGAAACAAAATAGCTTTTAAGGAAGTAACATTAATAACCTCTAATCAATAGGACCATACAATATATTTGCATATAGCTATGGTATGCGTAGGTATAAATATATTGACGTTAATGTACGTTCAGAATACCAGGGGGCGCTTTCAAACGATATGCACAAAATTCTCTCGAGAGGGCTCTCTTTTACCCTATTATTGGCTCGGCTGGCGGGCGTTGGCGATTGTCGGAGCGGTCGTGATGCCCCCCTCAGCCCGCAGGCCGCTGGCGCAGACATACTCCCCGGCGTTGAAGAGCCATCTTCAAACATCAGTGTCGGTCGCTGGTGGAGACTGGACAGGAAGCGGGCATATATTATTGTACGCTCGTCGAAGCACACCCTTTCGTGTCTGAATGTCGGCCACTCTAGCTATGCCGTCTGGGCCTTGGATGATGTTGATTATTCTGCCCAGGAGCCACATCGTCGGTGGGGACGTCTTGTCTTTGATGATGACCATGGTCCCGACCTGTAGTTGACCACAAGATGTTTTCCATTTGCATTTCTGTTGGAGGAGAGACACGTACTCATTAGCGTATCTTTGACAAAAATGTTGTTTTAGTTTTTCGACCCGCTGAAACCGCTGAAGTGTCGTTATGTTGACGTCGATCAAGTTCTGGTATGGTACCGATGTCAGAGACCGTCCAATTAGGAAATGAGAAAGGGTGAGGAAAGTTAAGTCAGACGGGTCAGTGGACATAGGTGTTAAGGGTCTAGAATTTAAAATAGATTCAATCTGCGCTAAACAAGTTATCATTTCTTCATAAGTTAAATGCGATTGGCCTAAGATTCTAACTAGATGAAACTTTACCGATTTTACAGCTGCTTCCCATAAGCCTCCAAAATGTGGAGAGTAAGGAGGGATAAATTTAAAATCGATACCTTGACCTTGTACGTCGTTTGTACAATTATTAATCAGGTGATTGAAGACTCCTACGAACGAGGTCCCGTTGTCGCAATATATTGTTTGCGGCTTACCCCGTCGAGCAACGAACCTGCTGAGAGCGCTCAAAAAGCTTTCTTTTGTAAGATCTGAGACAAGTTCCAGATGTATAGCTTTAACTGCAAAACAGATGAAAACACAAATGTAAGATTTGATTAATCTGCTACCGCGCCCCTTACGATTGAGAATCATCACTGGCCCGGTGTAGTCTACACCTGTGTTAAGAAACGGAAACTCTAGATTTAATCTTTCGTTAGGTATATTGCTCATTATAGGTTATGTAGTTTTTGCCCTTTGTCTTACACAAGGGACGCATGAATGTACCACGCGTTTTGCTAAGTCCCTTCCTCCAAGTGCCCAGTATTTCTGTCTTATCTGAGAAAGTAGTAAAAGAGGGCTAGGATGTAATGACATTATATGTTGCGATTCAAATATTAATTTTGTAAGAACGTGCTTACTGCAGAGGAGTATTGGATGTTTTACATCATAACTATAATTTGTATTTTGTAGACGACCTCCAACACGGATGATGCCATCTGAATCAATAAAAGGAGAGAGTGATAAAAGTCTATTTTTTGGTGGTAAATTTTGACTTGATTTGAGTGTGTGGTACTCTTCCGGAAACATCATATTTTGTTGAGCAATACGAATTAAAGTATTATGAGCTTGTAATATTTCAGATAAGGATAAGTGAGAATTTCGATTTACACCTTTTTCATATTTTATAATTCTGTTTATGTATGCCATGATTCTAACCAATTTATGAAAGTTCGAAATTTTGTTTATTAATTGAATAATTGGATTTTCCATTTTATCTATGAAGAATGACATTTCGGGAAGAGAAGTGATTGTCTGAGTATAAGTATTGGGATTGGTCGGTAGACTTATGAGTAATGAATGTAAAAAGTAGGGACCAGTCCACCACAGACTGGACGAACTGAGCGAGTCAGCCCTCGCCCCACGAGAAACCAGGTCTGCTGGGTTCTCCTTTGACGGCACATAATTCCACGCTGCACTGTCGGTGCATTCGTGAATTTCATTTACCCGATTCCGAACAAATGATTTCAATCGGTTACATGAAGTGGATAACCTGCCTAATACAATAGAAGAGTCTGTGTAAAAGTAACAATTATCGAATTTCTTGGTAAGTGATTTTGTTATCTTTTTATAAAGTCTAGCACCTAATAAGGCCCCGCATAACTCAAGACGAGGTATAGTGCTTGATTTGAAAAGTGCAATTTTATTTTTGGAAGTTAGAAGGCGCACACGTATACTACCACTGTGTGTAACTGTTCTGATGTAACAACATGCTCCATATTCTCGCTCAGATGCATCTGTAAATATGTGTATTTCTGTTGTGATTGTGTCATTGTCGTTGAATGTCCAACGTGGAATTTTTATTGTACTGAGTGATGGAAATGATTGTATTAAATTGATGTAAGATGCCTTTATTTCATTTGGAACATTGTCGTCCCATTCAATTTTAAGTTTCCATAATTATAAATATATAAAAATATTCTTGTAATTTTTTTTTTTGCAAGTACAATACAAGGGCCTACAAGACCCAATGGATCAAATACTTGACTGATTGCAGATAATATCGTACGCTTAGTGATTTTGTAATTGTGGTTAGAGTCAAATTCAAAAAATAAACTATCTGTATGTGAATTCCAAAACAAAACCAAGAGTTTTACTTGGTGTTGAACTACTGAGATTTAAGGTCTTGTCTGTGCCGTCTTTTATTTTTAATAAACTTTGTAAAATTTCAGGACTATTAGACTGCCACTTGCGTAAATTGAATTTGACACTATCTAAAACTCTAATGACGTCATGGCAAAGGCTGACAACGGATTGAATTGAATCGCTACCTGATAATAAATCATCGACATAGAAATCATGAGCTATGGTGCGTTTAGTGTCAGGATTTATACATTTTTCAGCAAGAGCGAGTAAGCATCGAGTGGCTAAATATGGAGCTGATGCAGTGCCGTATGTAACTGTGTTTAATGTGTATGTTTGTAGTGGTTCTGAGGGATCAAATCGAAATATGATTTGTTGAAGTGACCGTTGTGAAGGCTCGACATTAATAGCTCTGTACATTTTTTCTATATCACTGGTTACGACGTATTTGTGTTGCCTAAATCGGAGGAGGATTGAAAAAAGATCGTCTTGTATTGTCGGTCCGACTTGTTGTATATCGTTAAAAGATGTGCCAGAAGAATTCGGTACAGATGCGTCGAAAACCACCCTTAATTTGGTTGTTGTACTGGATTCCCGGGCTACTCCATGATGAGGTAGGTAGTTGTTTATGATTTTAGTAGGATTAAATAAATTTGTGTGGGTGGGTGTTGAATTATTTTGATGTGTCGGTATATGTATAAATGCGCATGTTGTAGATGTAGATGATGGGTTAGATGTTTTATTAGATGATTGGATGTTGTTGCATAAAAGTGATGTACTCGATGTGTTGTTCGAATTTGATGATTGTATGTTCTTTGTATGATGATTTGAAGTCTTTGTGTTTAGTGTCATATGTCCAAGTGATAAGTACTCACGCATGAATGTAAGATAGTCGTTTCTCAATTTATCGTCACGCTGTAGCTTCCTCTCTACAGAAAGAAATCTATTTTTTGCCTTTAAATATGAATCTCCTAGAGTCTGAGGTGATTCTTTCAAGGGTATTGTGACTATAAATCTACCGTTGTTATCGAACCTCGTTGTATTTTGAAAAAGTTGCTCGCACGCTTGTTCGTCCTTTGATAAGGTACGATTAAAACTTACAGAGTCTAATTCCCAGAAACGATTGAGTTGAGCTTCTAGAGATTGAGAAACAAAACAAGTCTTGTGAGTATTATTGGATGTACTTGGAATGCTACCTGACACTATCCACCCTAGTTTTGTGTCGCGTAGTGACGGTTGATGTTTGCCTAAATTGATGTGATTTGTTCCTAAGATATTCCAGAATATTTCTGTTCCGACTAGAATATCTATCGATGCTGGAACATTGAAAGAGGGATCGGCTAGCTCGATACTCTTAGGTATAGGTATGTGATTTTTATGTATGTAAATAGAAGGTAGTGATGTAGTTATGTGTGGTAAAACATAGCATTCAATGTTTGCCTTGTACCTTCCATTGATAGATTTTATATTAAATGAACATGGTTCTGTTATAGAAGATATATTATTATTTATGCCTACCAGTTTGGTGCCCGAGTCAAACCTGGTCAGGCCTAGCTTCTCGCAGAGCGCGGATGTGATGAAGTTGGAAGTGCTGCCGCTGTCCAGTAAAACTCGTGCTGTGTGAGGAACACCGTTCTTATCTTCCACCTTTACCAGCGCTGTGGAAAGCAAGACATGATTGTGGGATGCGTGCCATGAAAATGATTGAGCTTGTGCTGAAACTGATACAGTTTCTGCGTTTGATTGTTTTAAATCAGTGTCTTTATGAAGAAGAGTGTTATGCTTCGAGTTACAGTATTTGCAATGTGTGAGTCTACAAGATGTGTGTAAATGTCCAAAACGTAAACAATTTTTGCAAATGTTTTTAAATGTAGCGAAGTTTTTGATACGTGCATCAATGTCTAAATTTCTAAATGAATTACAATTGAAAAGAAAATGTACCTGTTTACACAATGGACATAAAGGCTGTTTTTTGTTTTGTGTGTTTTCTGTTACTACAGCCAGGGATCTCGGTTTTTGTGTTTGTGTAGGCTTGTATGGTTGTTTGTGATTGTCTAATGTTTCTAATAATTCAGCTCGATTATTCAAAAATGTAAGAAATTGTTTTAAAGTCGGTTGATCAGATAATGTGTTTTTATGTTCCTCCCAAAATCTGTTGGTAACAAAATCTAGTTTTTTACTCATCATATGAACTATTAAAATATCCCAGTGATCGGTTGGCCTAAGCTACACAGAGCACGTAGATTTTTATTTGTGGTATCTATTAAATTGCGTACTGATTTTGATGAATCTTTTAGAACAGGGTCAACATTGAATAGTGACTGAAAGTGATTATTTATCAATATTTTTGGATTGTCATATCTTTCTGTTAATAATTGCCAAGCTACTAAATAATTTTTAGATGTGAATTCCAGACTTTGAATAACTAAGGATGCATTTCCATTGAGAGAAGCACGCAAATAATGAAATTTACTAATGTCATTAATTCGAGGGTTGTCGTGAATAAGAGAAATATACGTATCTCGAAACTCGAGCCAGTGATGATAATCTCCATCAAAGGAGGGCGGAGTGATGTTTTTTTTTTTTTTTTTTTTATAAACTAGTGCTTGACTGCAATCCCGCCTGATGGTAAGCAGTAATGCAATCGTTGATGGTAAAACGCACTAGTTTATTAAGCCTATTCACTCAAAAAAAACTGAGTGAATAGGAAGGAAGACAGCAGTTGAGCGAGGTGATGCAATGTTTAACCCAACAACACGATGTCCGGCAGACGGAAAAAATCCCTTTTTTTCGCTGGAACACGCCTCAGAGTCGCCCCCACCAGTCCCACCGCTGGACGGGGTCTACAGCATGGAGCGCGCTACGGCAATGTTCGCGAAGTAGGTGCCTTCAAACTGTTCCCGCTCGGCAAACTCCTTCGCTTGGTCCTCGGCCATGGTTTCGATATCTGTCTGTAATTTATTAAAGTCAATGTAGGTATCTTCTATAAATTTAATTCTCGTTTCGAGTTCTATTTTATGCGTAAGGCTTAATGATGTGTATGATTTTGCGACATTTAAGTAATTTAAAAACTGTGTAAGCTTGGCTTTTAGGCTGCTGCGTGATTTACAAAGGCGTTTTGTGCTTGCTTCATCAGTCATTGTTAATGAAATTCTGAGGAACTGGTTAGGTTAGGTTAGGTTAGGTTAGGTTAGGTTTCCGTGTGCAGTTTCTGGTCCGTGTGCAGTTTCTGGTCCGTGTGCAGTTTCTGGCCTGCCATCGGACGCGTCCCCAGGTGGCGGATAGGGGAACGGCCCCCAGATATGGGGGTTACCGGTTTACCGGCGCGGACCAAAACCAGATGTGGGGACCGCTTCGGCGGTCACACGTGCGGCGGGTCGGCCACCACTCGAGGTGGCTGACGTGACCCGAACTCCGGGTCACCGTCGGGCAACCCGGTCTCCTCATTGAGAGGAGCTGGGGGCCCCGTTTGCCTCCGGGCAAACGAGTGGGGCTAAGAGGAAGGACACCTCGCTAAAAAACCCTTGGCTGCTGCGTCTTCTCGCACAAAAAGACGTACCCAGCCCGGCCCCTCCCTGTGGAGTGGAGGGACCACTGTGGGCCCGCCCTAGGCGGGAATCGCCGGCGGGGGATTGGTAGTTAGGCTGTGCCATTTTCCCATGACCCCGCCACTCAGGCGATGTCGTTGTGCCGCTGTGGGTTTAGTGGGTATTCCCGGCTTCGGCTGGGCGAGTCCCACACACGCCCTTCGGGGTATGGTGCGTAAATGCATTACCACAGCGTCAAAAAAAAAAAAAAAAAAAAAAAACAGCGGTTGGGGGATTTGGAGGGGCATATGGCGGCCACGTGTGAGGCCGCCAAGCCGCACTGCGCGGCGTGCGCCGACAGTGGTCGCCCTGCAGACCACGTGATGGGGGGGAGCTTATGCCGACCCCCCTCAAAGAAGGGCAAGCCGCAGGCGGCTATAAGCCGTCCTGCCGCTGCTGCCACCTCCCCCGCTGATATCCCATCAGCGGCGGTGGCCGAGGGTGATGCGATGGTCGAATAATGGGTACCGACCATCGCATCCTGCAGGCAAACACCAACCACTGCCGGGCTGCCCAGGACTTACTGGTGCAGTCAATGGCCGAGTGGTTGGTGGATGTGGCAGTGGTGGCCGAGCCGTACTATACTCCCAGCAGTTGGCTGGGAGACAGTGACGGCTCGGTGGCAATCGTGGCGCGGTCTTCCTCGGACTCCCCTCCCCTCTCGCTCTTAGAGAGGGGACCGGGATACGTGGCCGCCGCGTGGGGAGGGTTGGCCCTTGTTGGGGTCTACTTCTCCCCAAACCGCCCTCTCCAGGACTTCGAGGATTTCCTCGGGGTCCTGACGGCGGTCATCCAGAGGACGGCGCCACGACAGGTCTCCGTTTTGGGAGACCTGAATGCCAAGTCGGTGGTCTGGGGAAACCCGGCCACCGACAACCGCGGACGGGCGGTCGAGTTGTGGGCGGCCACGTCTGGTCTCTCTCTCTTAAATAGGGGGAGCGTCCAGACGTGCGTGCGGCGGCAGGGTGGGTCCATAGTGGACCTCACCTTCGCCACACCCGCACTGGCCGCCCGCATTCAGAACTGGAGGGTGGAACTGGGGGAGACGATCTCGGATCACCGCTACGTGCGATTCGAGATCTCCCCCCAGAATCCACGGGGGCGCCGCAGCACCCCCTCATCGTCGGGCCGATCCCCGTTTCCAAGGTGGGCTCTGACCCACCTGGATCGGGAGGCGGCAAGGGAGGCCGCGTTCGTCCAGGACTGGCTTTGGCCAGGTCCCGGCGTGGACGTCCTGGACGTGGACGCGGCGGCGGCCCGACTGAGGGAGTCATTGACCGAGGTGTGCAACGCCAGCATGCCTCGGTCGAGACGTCCGCCTCCCCGACGCGCCGTGTACTGGTGGTCAGAGGAGTTGGCGGAGCTGCGGGCCACCAGCGTGGCGGCACGGCGGGCCTTTACCCGATCGCGCCGGCGGCGCCGACGGGACCAGGCCGACGAGGACCGCCTCTACGCGAGGTACGTAGAGGCGAGGGCGGCCTTCAAGTCGGCCATCGGCGCCGCTAAGGACGCGGCGAGGGCCGAGCTGCTGGAGGGTCTCGACAACGACCCATTCGGGAGGCCATATAAGGCGGCGCGTAACAAACTGCGCCGCATTGGTCCCCCGGTTGCCGAGACCCTCGAACCAGCACTCCTGGATGGGGTGGTGCGGTCCCTGTTTCCGCGCAGGGATCCGCACTTCACCCCACCAGTAATGGACCCCCCACGAGGGAGGGCTCAACCGGAGGAGGAAGCTCCTCCTCCTCCGGTCTCAGAGGAGGAATTTGGCGCGGCGACTCTTCGTCTCCGCGCCAAAAAGACGGCTCCCGGCCCGGACGGCATTCCCGCTCGGGTGGTGGCCATCGCGGCCACCGAAATGGAGGGAAGGTTTCGGGACCTCTTCAGCGCGTGCTTCGCGTCGGGGAGGTTCCCGAAACCTTGGCGGGAAGGCCAATTGTGCCTCCTTCGGAAGGAGGGACGGCCGGCGGACTCCCCCTCGGCATACCGGCCCATCGTCTTGCTTGACGAGGCCGGAAAGATGTTCGAGGGGATTATCGCCGGCCGTCTCAAGCGGCATCTGCGGAGCGTGGGACCGGACCTGTCGGACGCCCAGTTCGGATTTCGAGCTGGTCGTTCGACAGTGGACGCCCTGGCCCGTTTAAAGGGCCAGGTGACAGAGGCGGTGGGGGTGGGGGATGGAGTGTTGGCTGTGTCATTCGACATTGCCAACGCCTTCAATTCCATCCCCCACTCCACCATCCTGGAAGCGCTCCGGTTCCACGGAGTGCCCCTGTACTTGCGGGGCCTCCTGGCCAGCTACTTGGAGGACCGTGCTGTCCTCCTCGTAGATGGGGCTGGCCAGCTCCGGCGATACGCTGTCGGAGCCGGCGTTCCACAGGGGTCCGTTCTAGGGCCTCTTCTGTGGAGCGTCGGTTACGACTGGCTCCTGCGGGGAACCCTCCTTCGAGGTACGAGTGTCATCTGCTACGCGGATGACACTCTCCTCACTTCCCGCGGGAGCACCTTCCGGGAGGCAGCCAGTTTGGCATCGGCGGGCGGATCCTTAGTGGCTGGAAGGATCCGCCGCCTGGGCTTGAGGGTGGCGCTGCACAAAACGGAGGCCGTGTTCTTCCACGGCCCCCGGCAGCGCCCCCCACATGACGCCCACATTTGTGTGGAGGGCGTCAGGGTCGGGGTCGAGGCCCAGATGAAGTATCTGGGCCTCACGTTGGACAGCAGGTGGCGCTTCGGCCCGCACTTTAGCGGGCTGTCGACGCGCCTGCTGAAAGCTGCGGACGCCCTCTCATGGCTCATGCCGAACATGGGAGGGCCAAGCATGCAGTGCCGGCGTCTATACGCCAGCATACTGCGGAGCATGGCCCTTTATGGGGCCCCCATTTGGGCGGACTCCCTTCATAGGAGGGAGAATGCAACTGCTCTTCGGGCGCCCCAAAGGGCCATAGCCCAGCGGGCAGCGCGGGCCTACCGCACGGTAGGCTTCGCTTCGGCATGCGCTCTGGCGGGCACCCCGCCTTGGGAGCTCGAGGCGTGGGTGCTCGCCAGAGTGTACGAGTGGACGGCGGGGCGCAGGGCGCTGGGCGAGCGTCCGGCCCCCGAATTGAGGGAGGCCGTCCGGCGGGAGGCGAGGGTCGCTCTTGTCCAGGAGTGGACGCGGGACCTCGCCTCCGCCGTCTTCGGCCGCCGTACCCTCGACGCCATCGGGCCGGTCCTGGAGGACTGGCTCGACAGGCGTCACGGGTTCCTCTCCTTCCGTCTGGTGCAGGTACTCTCCGGTCACGGCTGCTTCGGCAGGTACCTGCACCGGATAGGACGAGAGGAGACACCGTCGTGCCACGGTTGTGGCGCGGCGGAGGACACGGCGGAACACACCCTCGCGGTGTGCCCGTCGTGGGCCGTGCCGCGCCGCGGTCTTGTCACGGCGGTTGGTGGGACCTCTCGCTGCCCGCCATCGTCAGAGCGATGGTGGGGAGCGAGGAGGCTTGGGTGGCGATGGCCTCCTTCTGCGAGGTCGTGATGTCGCAGAAGGAGGCAGCGGAGCGCGAGCGGGAGGAGGATCCCCTCGCTCCGGCGCTCCGCAGGCGGCGTAGGGGGAGGAGAAGGCGGGATTTCGCCCGCTTTATCCCTCCCTGAGGTGAGCGGCGGGCGTGAGGCCGACGCCCGCCTTACATCGCTCACCACGTGGGAGCCACGGCCCCTCCCTGGGAGGGGCAATTGAGGGCCCGCCTTCCTAGGCGGATTTCGCCGGCGGGGGAGAGGTAGCTCAGGCTGCGCTAGTTTCCCACTCCCCCGCCACTATGGCGATGCCGGAGTGCCGCTGTGGGTTTAGTGGGTATTCCCAGCTTCGGCTGGGCGAGTCCCACACACGCCCTTCGGGGTAAGGTGCGTAAATGCATTCCCACAGCGTAAACAAAAAAAAAAAAAAGGTTAGGTTAGGTTTCCGTGCGCAGTTTCTGGCCTGCCATCGGACGCGTCCCCAGGTGGCGGATAGGGGAACGGCCCCCAGATATGGGGGTTACCGGTTTACCGGCGCGGACCAAAACCAGATGCGGGGACCGCTTCGGCGGCCACACGTGCGGCGGGTCGGCCACCACTCGAGGTGGCTGACGTGACCCGAACTCCGGGTCACCGTCGGGCAACCCGGTCTCCTCATTGAGAGGAGCTGGGGGTCCCGTTTGCCTCCGGGCAAACGAGTGGGGCTAAGAGGAAGGACACCTCGCTAAAAAACCCTTGGCTGCTGCGTCTTCTCGCACAAAAAGACGTACCCAGCCCGGCCCCTCCCTGTGGAGTGGAGGGACCACTGTGGGCCCGCCCTAGGCGGGAATCGCCGGCGGGGAATTGGTAGCTAGGCTGTGCCATTTTCCCATGACCCCGCCACTCAGGCGATGTCGTTGTGCCGCTGTGGGTTTAGTGGGTATTCCCGGCTTCGGCTGGGCGAGTCCCACACACGCCCTTCGGGGTATGGTGCGTAAAAGCATTCCCAGCGTCAAAAAAAAAAAAAAGGTTGAAGTTAGGTTTTTTTTTTTTTTTTTTTTTTTTTTTATTGCCGTCTATCGCTTCTTGCATGGCAAGAATTCTTTTTTGCCTTTCTTTTTATTTGCTTTTAATTACCGCTATTCCTTTTTTGCGGCTATGGCCTTGTCATTTTTTCTGGGGTTTTTCTTTTCCCACGTCTTTTTTAATCGTCTTTCTTTTTGTCTTATTACATATATTTCTTAGATGCTATTCTTATTTCTATTACATTGTTTTCTTATCTATATACAATTTTCCTTATGCAATTCTTGCCGACGGCACTGCGCTTGGCTGTGCCGCCCTTGTCCTGTTCCTTTCAATACTTTCCTTTGCAACTTTGAGGCAGAACCGCTCCAGACACGGCCTGGAGTGCTTGTCTGCCATTAGGTCAGAGATGGTTGTTTCGGTCAGAACTCGTCCAGTACTTATCTCCAGGTCGTATCTGTCGCGGTTGTGCCTCGGACACTCGAACAGCAGGTGCTGGACTGTCTCAGTTGCCTGCGTGTCACACACACAGGCCGGGCTGTCCTTTAACTTGAATTTGTGTAGGTACGCGGCGAAGCCGCCGTGACCCGTCAAGATTTGCGCCCAAATAGACGTCCTGTCGAGGCTCCTCAGGACCTTGCGCGCGCGCACCACATCGGGGAAGAACATCCGCGTGACCCCAGCCGTGGCCCCGCCGGTGTACCTCCCATTCCAGACAGCTACTGTACCCTCCCTCAAACGTCGCTTGACGTATGAGACTGGACACCTGTCATACGCCGGGGCGACCCTGGACTGAGCTGCCGCATGCCTTGCCAACTCGTCGGCGCGCTCATTGCCGGGGATCCCGACATGAGCTTTCACCCAAAAGAACCGGAGGATTTTATCTCTCCCCTTTTGCTCCCTTATATTCTTACAAATGTGGGTAGCAAGGGGATGGTGCGTTTCCGGGTTTCGGATCAAGTCGAGCGAGGACCGAGAGTCGCTGAGCACCGCCGCACAGTCGAAGCCTCTCAAGACAACCAGGTCCGTAGTTCTGGCTATCGCGAGCAGCTCCACCTGAAAGACGGTGCACATCAACTCCAACCTCATCCGCTTGGTCCGAATCTCGAACCCATCCCGCCAGTATGAATATGCCGCCCCGACCCCTTCATCCGATTTACTACCGTCAGTGTAAATCAGATGAGCGGGGAGCTGTAGCTGAGCCACAGTTTCGGGGAGCATATTCTCCAGACACTGGTAATCAACATCTGGCTCACTGGCGGGGTGAAGGGCCTCCGTAAAGGCCCCACGCTCCTCCAGTTCGCGGGATTCCAGCTCTTCTATCGGACGTCCCCGTTTGCACTCAAACAGCCGGGCGACCTCCAACACTCGAAGATCGAGCGGGAGAAGACCCGACAGCGTGAGCGCTGCATTGAGCGAGACCGTACGATGTGACTTAGCGATCTTCTGTGCAAAGCCCCTCTGGACGGTAGCAAAGGTTCTTTGCACAGAGATCTACTCGGCGGCCTTCGCCCAGGAGCTCACGCCGTACAGGATGGTCGGTTCGACCACCGCGGTGTATATCGTCTCGATATCTCCGGACACAAGCCCCAATTTACCCGAGCCCTCGCCGACAGTTTCCTATACAGGTTAGTTGCCTTGCAACAAGCATATGAAATGTGCCTGTTGAAGGTCAACTTACTGTCGACGATGACTCCGAGGATCTTGAGCTCGGTCACCATCGAGATGTCAACGCCACCCATCTGCACGACTGGAGTGTCGTATTTAAGCTTGCGCGTGACAACCATCGCCTGGGTTTATTCGGCGGAAAAGCGAAGCTTATTTACGACACCCCACTCGTGCACACAGGCTAAAGCGGCATTGGCATCCCGCTGGATCCCGAGCGCCGTGTGCCCAGAGAACACCAGCACGATACCATCCGCGAACGCCTGCACGTACGCGCCCAGCGTATCCAGGTTGTCCAGCAGAGGGTCCAGCAGCATGTTCCAGAAGAGAGGCCCACCGATGGGGCCCTGGACGCAGCCTTTGGACTGGGGCTTCTGCATCGTCCTCCCCGCGTAGCGCACGACTACGCTCCGGTCCCTGAAGTAATCCTCGACAAGACGTCTCAGATTAACGGGAATACCTTTCTCTATCATTCTGCACTTTATAGCAGGCCACCATGCGTTGTCAAACGCCCCCTCGATGTCCAGAGAGACTATCAGGGCGGTCTCCTTCTTGTGGACGATGCCTCTGACGTGCTGCACCAGGTCGTACAGCGCGTCCTCCGTGCTCCGCTGCGGTACGAAGCCGTACTGCCGCGCATTGGACTTGGGCAAGAAGTGCCAACGGATTCGTCGGCACAGGATCTTCTCCAGAATCTTGCCCATGATGGAAAGTAGTCCAATGGGGCGATACGACTTTGCGCGGGCATAGTCTGGACGCGCCGGCTTCCTGAGCACCACGACAGATGCTACCTTCCACGGCGCCGGGAAGCACGCCAGGTCAAGACACCGGTTCAGGATGGCCAGGAATAGCTGGGGATCCTGGTTAATCACTCGGTAGCATATATCGCTCGTGAAACCATCCGGACCCGGTGCCTTTTTCGGGTTGAAGCTGCGCAGAGTCCGGATCAGCTCCCCCCCTGGTGATCGGGGGGTCGTCGGTCTCTCCCGGGAGGCGCGTGCTGACCAGATCCGCACGACGCCTGATGACGGCGTGGACATCATTGTCCGCCGACGCGTCATCGTCGGCGAAGAATGTTCCGGCCAGCAGCGCAACCGATTGATCCGGGCTCTGCACAACTCCACCCTCCACGAGTAGCTGGTCCTCGTGACGACCTGTCGCCCTTCTCAGCACCCGATAGATACCGTCCCACATAGACTCCCTTTCTTGCATCGAGCAGAACTGCTTCCAGCTCGCAGTTTGGGCGTTGACTGCCCTCCGCTCGTACTCCGCCTTGGCACTCAGGTAGTCGTCTACTACATACTGTCTGCGACGCGGCGCGGCACAGCGGATCCTACGCCGCTTTGTGTTCACGTCGCGCCGCAGCCTTTCAAGCTCGTCGTTCCACCAGGGAAAGCCGCTCTTTGGTCGGGGCGGTCTGTGTGGGGGGATAGCCCTCCCACACGCTTCGGTCACGGACTCAATAAAGTCCGTGACCACCCCTTCAAGATCGCCCTTGTCGCGGGCGTTAGCGACTCGCTCCAGGGTGAGCCCCCGGGCGGATATTTCACTTTGCATTTCCTCAGTGAAACGACCCCAATCAGCCTTCCTGGTGTTGTAGCGCCGACTCGTCCACCGGGTGTTACCCCCGGGAGGCACTCTGAGACCCAGAACCACACGTATCGCCCGATGATCAGAACTTGTCACGGAGTCGTCCACTTTCCACTCAAGGACGCTTCTCAACAGTCCCTGGGTGCAAACGGTAACATCGACATGACTCGTGTACCGCCTGCCCCCACGGACCGTGTCGAAGGTGGGGACGACTCCTTCGTTCAATACGTGCAGCTCCATATCATCAAAGAACCCCCTCAGGGACTCCCCCCGAGAGTCCTCCTCGACGCTGCCCCACCACGGACTCCACGCATTCCAATCCCCGCCCACGAGGATCCTGGCGGTGCCGACCCGACCCAGAAAGTCGTGTATCTGCGAAAGGTACGGTTCGATATCCTCCGTGCCCTCAAGGTACACAGAGACAGCCGCCACGGTCCAATCGCCCGCCTTTAAAACGACAGCCACAATATTCTCGGTGATGATTAGGGGTTCACAAGAACCTCCAGATCATCCCGGAACACCATGACTGCCGCTTTGACGGGTTTGGTCCTAGCAGACTCCCTCTGTATCACCCTAACGCCACGGAAGCTACCGACCCGCCCCTCCGCGCCAACGTAAGGTTCCTGGACCAGGGCGACACCGACACCACCCCCATGAGCGGACATTACTAACTCCTGAGTCGCCAGGCGGCCGCGCTGGAGGTTGGCCTGATACACGATAAAGTGCCTCTCACACTCATTATCCACTGCGGGGCCCTTAGCAATAATTTATGGAGGAGCGCGCGATACCTTCCCATTTCTGCCTTATCGGACAGCCGCCGTCGAAAGCATTGTGTCCCGTCGCTTGTTGTCCGGCCCGGTCGCAGTTCACACAGACTGGGGCCTTCCCGTCCATGCGGGAGGGGCACTTCGCACGGTCGTGCTCCCCCCCACAATGGGCGCAAAGGTCCGCCTTCTGCTTACATGTTCTGCGGCCGTGGCCGTACCCCAAACAGCGGGAACACTGCACCAACGGCGACTGGTCCTCGGCAGTCAGGCCCTGTATGTCAATATAAAGGGTCTCCGTCTCAGTCAGCCTACGCCAAACCTGAGGGGAGACCTGCAAGACTACATGGGCCTGAAGGGGGTTCCGCGCCCTCCTCCTATAAACCTCCTTGACCCGAAAGTGACTATCGTCCATGCCCAGCCACAATTTCCGGTTCTGACACTTGAGAGACTCAATAATGTCAGCCTCGGAGTTGTAACTGAGCAAGTTACGTATAATCACTCGCGGGTCGCGGTTTGCCGCGGGCGCTGTGTCGAGGCCGTCCCGAGCATTGAGTCGGCTTTTGGCCTTCTCCAGCTCCGGCCTGTTCCCGCAGCAGATCACTACCTTGCCGTCCCTTACCTTCCGGATCCTATCAACCTGTATTCCCGTTTTCCGGGCGTCGAGGGCTTCCCTTATTTTGTCTACTACTCTTTCACTCGTGTCTTTCGCTTCCTTTGACGAGACGATTAGAGCGTGGTTCGGTCTGCAGGGGAGAGGGCGATTCTTTGCCTTTGGGACCCTCAACGTCTCGGCGTACGTTGCCGCCGGGACCCTGAGGGTCTCCATGGCCTTTCCGGTATCCCGTACGGTTTCTCCGTACTTTTTCACACTCTCCCCGACCTCCCCAACCCTCGCCCCGATCGTCTCCACTTTCGTTCCGGTCTCTTCCATTCTCTTTCTTACCTCTTCCGTCATTCTTCCCGCACATTCCATCTTCTCAGCTACCCCATCTACTTTCTTTCCAGTCCTTTCAATACTCACCTTTACCTCTTCCGTCATTCTTCCCGCACATTCCATCTTCTCAGCCATCCCATCTACTTTCTTTCCTGTCGTCTCGATACTCAACCTTACATCCTTCATTTCTTGCACTAAGCCCTCCAATTTCTTAACGTTGCCACACAGCGCCCTGCCCGGGGGATACTCATCAAACCGGTCCATCACGTCTGTGTTAATCATTTTTTTGATGGACTCGGTATTGGTGATGAGTTCCCCCATCTTAGCGCCAATATTCAGCTCACCTAGGCTCCGGGCCAATTTTTCAATTATCCTGTCTTTAGCTTCTAATTTATCTCTGATTTCTTTTTCCTTCTCAGACCGCAGCCGCTCCAGCTGGAGCTCCAAGGAACGAAGAGTCTCGTCCACCTGGAGGACGGCCCCACGGAGTCCTGACAGACTGCTGAGGACGCCCTCCTTGATGGACGTCTTCAGATTTCCCGAGAGCTCCAACTGGGCCTTTGCGGCCTGGTACAACCTGTTGGCCCGGGCCGTGTGGCTTTCGGCTGGGCAGGCGCTGGGCAACGGCTGTGACTGAGCCACCGCGGCTCCGCGCGACCTACCTTCCTTCTCAACCTTCTCAACTTTTGGCTCCGTGTGTGTGACGGTGATGTTTTTCACGTTTTTGCCGGTCAACTGAGACATCCTTACAAGGGCGGCACAACCAGCGACGATATCAAATTAAATTAAAATTAATGGAAAATAAAACTGAATGATTTGAACAATTAAATAAAATAAAATTAGTTAGAATTTAAAATTACAATTAATAAAATAAAATTAAATAATTACGTTAAAATGACCCAATAGGGGACGGTCAAATTGTACAATAAAATAATAAAATAATAAAAATAATAAAAGAAATTTACCACCAAAAAGGGTGGCGGTCAATAGACACTTTAAATCAAATAATTAAATTAAGTTAAAAATTTCCCAATAGGGGGACGGTCACAACACACGGATAAAATATTTACAATTAAAATACAATAAAATACAATTAAACTGTAGGTCCCAAAAAGGGGACAGTCAATAATTAAAATGTAAAAATACAATAATAATACAACTAATATTGTCCCAATAGGGGGACAGTCAATTTAATAAATTCCAAAATATAATAAAATAATGATTAAAAACTACGCCACCAATAGGGGTGGCGGTCAAAAAGACTTGGTTAGAACTAAGTTAAAGCTTCGTCCCCAATAGAGGGACGATCAACAAAGCAAAGATATTAAAACTAACCTAACCTTACACAATCAAAATTCTCAAAAGTTTAATATAATAATTTAATACAATTTATAATTAATAAATATTTCCTAACCAACCTAAAAAGTTACAGCCTGCCCTTCAACTATTTAATACGCAGCGCCGGTGAGTCAAAAAGAAAGGAAAGGACAGGACGTGGGGGGGGGGGGGCGACAGGACGAGGGAGGAGGGGGATTCCCTCGGGGCCAAAAGGTCGGGCTCTTCCTCCTGATTCAGGGGAACCCAAACTCGGGTAGTCCACGACCTCTGGTCCCCGAGATAGTCCGCGGGGGGGAAGTGGGCAGGGAGGGGGGGTTGATGTAGCCTGAGGGGCACGGGGGGGTCCGTATAGAGATGCGGGGGAGGAAGGGAGGGAGTCCGTATGGGGGTGTGGAGGAGGGGTGGTCAGGTGTGGGGGAAGGTGGGTGAGGAGAGATTTCCTCGGGGCCAGTAGGTCGGGCTCCTCCTCCCGGTTCCAGAGAGCCCAAACACGGGTAGCCTACGACCTCCGGTTCCCGAGATAATCAGGAGAAACTGTGCTGGATGGGGTCAAGGTCTTTGGGGTCAAAATGGGGATTTAGGGGTCCTATCTGAATGTAGGTTCCGGCTGGGAGGGGGGTAGTAGGGGGGGGGAAAATTTTGTCAAAATTTTGAAATTCCCAGCCGTTTCCGAGATATCCGGGATTTTATACAGGAATAGGGTTCAGTAAGGGATACTGGAAGGACTGTGGAGTGGGGTACCAAATTTTATGTTGGTTGACCGCCTGTACGGTTGTCAATCAACATAAAATTCAATGTATGATGATAAATGTAAAGTGTAAATGTAAATAAATGTAAATAATAAGTAAATAAATGAGTCACTGTCCTAAAAATTTAATAAATAAATGTAAGCTTAAATTAATGTGTATTGTGTAAATGTGTGTTTTAAATTTAATTATGTGTTTATGTTAAGTGTTTAAATGTTTGGCGCTGCGTCACGTGGCCAGGGCAAAGTACGGAACAAATGGAAAAAGTTTCGTAACTTTAAAATCGACTTTTTTGTACGGGGTCGCAGAGGGGTGGGACAATTTTTGTTCGGTAGCCTGCTGTTCAAAACTACCCCCCCGTCAATTTCCCATCCCCTTGGACCTCCCGTTCTGGAGTTACGACCGGTTTTTTAGGAAACAGAATGTGGTAATTTGGGAAAAATTTAATGTTCCGGAAAAAATGCTGTAACTTTTTTATTTGATGATCTTTTTTAATTTAATTTTTTGCTAAGGGTGGCTGAAGGACTTATCTGTACAATACAATTATAGACAAACTATAATACTAATAACTACTAGGACTAATAACTAATTTAAAAGCTGGCAAAACCAAGTTAGTTTTGCCGTTGTGTAAAAAGTCCCACTTTGGTAATTAATTTTTCCTGTAGTTTTCGAAGTCCCGAAAATTTTTTCTTTTTCACCACCACTTTCTTGGATAGCTTACCTCCCTCTCATAAATTTTTGAGGGGGGGTCGTCGCTTTAAATTTTTATATAATTAACGTCGAAATTTGGTCTGACACTTTTGCAGCTACACATAAGTTTGTAGGCGGAGAAAATGGCTATAAAACTCACAGATGTTAGTTTTTCCGGGAGATTTTTTCTGTTTCGAGGTCCTGGGAGCGCTCCGCTCCCCCCTGTTGTGTTGAAGCTGGTGTGGGTCCCAAAAAAGGGGGACCTCGTGTTCCTTGTGGTCCGGAAAAACGGTGTATTTTCCCGCGCAGGCGCGGGAAAATTCGGGGGTTTATTTCTCCCTGTAGTGCTCGCTGCGGCGGTCCCGAAGACACTTTAAAAAGTATATGTCACCGCTTTGATTGTAGAGATAAATCACTTTTTCTATAACTTTTGGGGTTTTTCGCCCCTAATTTCCACAATTTTCACTTTTTTGTAAAAAAAAAAATTTTTTCACTACCGCACTCGGCACGTCGCGGCGCGTGTTTTGGTATGCAACACTTATGTCTTTCAAAAACTTTTACCACTTTTTCGAATTTTTGTCAGGTTAAACTGACGGAGCGCGGGTTGGGCGTGGCGTTCGGGGCGGCAGCTCAAGCCAGACTGGTTAGGTTAGGTTAGGTTAGGTTGGGGTGCTAGTCGAAGAGCCTCCACGTGGCGCACCCTGGGCAACGCCGGCCCCAACTGCCCACCGAGTTCTGGTGGACTCTTGGGTCCGGCGGCTAATACTTCACACGGGGAAGGGCCGGGATTCAATCACCGATCATCTTTGATGGTCGTTGATGGGAACCTGGCTATTAGGGGTTCGCATGCATCCGCTTCCACTCTGTTAAGCAGAGTCGAAGTGGATGCATGCTGGGGTATACCGTAATCCCTTCGGGGACCAGGGGCTGTCGGGGCGTTTGTCCGGGCCGCGAGGGGACACCTCTATAAAACGGCCGAACCACGGGCGGCATATCCCGTCTCTAGGTTATTGCAGACCTGACGGACTAGTAATCCGTCGAACATTGCAATCTAATCCTAAGTTTTGGGGGCTCGGCGGGAGGATGAATGGCTGGAGGAAGTCCAGTCGTTAGAGCTCCCCACTGTAGATACCTGCCGCCCTCTACAGTATGTAGGCTTACCTGGAGTACGACGCTCTGCTCTTGTGTTGACTTTCAAACCGCTAAGACTCGTGGGAATAGTTATGGAGAATTTTAAACAACAAAAAAAAACAACAACAAAACCAACAAAAGGAACGGCAAACACCAACGCCTTAAGGCAAGCCGTGAACGACTTGCTCAGTGATGCAAGTCGGAATGAGGAGGATAGGAGCGAGACGCCCACCGGACGATCGGCGGTGATCAGGGTGGCGTCAAGCGAGAGGGAGAGTGATGCAGTGTCTGTCCGGAGCGATTCCTCGCGGAAGCGCTGGGCAAACAGTGCATCGGAAGGTGAGGGAGCTGGGTCCGGAAGTCCGGATAGACCGGCTCCCAAGATCCTGAAGAAGGGTGCTGGCAGGGGCGGATCCCAACATTCTGTGGGACTCTCCCGAGCCAGACAATTCCTGAAGGATGGGCCATCGGACTCGGAAGCCACGCTGACGGACTCCGATGGCGAATCCCGCACTGCGGGACAAGATGGAGGGAGTAGCCCCTCGATGGCTGCACCCAGCGACCTTAGGTCGAAGGCTGAGGAGGGGGCGGCAGCCATTGAGGGGGTCCTCAAAAAATCCAAAAATTTAAAGGGGACTAGCATCCGGGAGATCAGGGATGCAATGAGCAAAATGCTCGAAGCGGTCAAATCCCTGGCCTCCCGGACGGAGGACGATGAAGTCAAAAGACTGAGGGCCGACAATAAGCGCCTGCAAGGGCAGCTTTCGGCCCTGCAGAAAGAGGTGGCTGCTCTGCGTAGGGCTTTCTCGGAGGGAGAAAGCCCTCGCTCTAAAAAGAAGCGGCCCCAGCAGCTGGTCCCGGAGCCGGTTCCGCAGCCCCCTTCCGAGGGCATAACGCCGGACATCTTTGCCCGGGGCATGGAGACCCTCCAGCGCACGCTGATGGACCACCTGGGTGGGTTCATCAAAGCGCAGCTGGAGGGCCTCGAGAAGGACGGCCGCCTGCTGCCGGCGCGGTCCCACCGCCCCTCCCTGGCGGCTGACAGGAGGGCGAGCCAGCCCCCAGAGAAGGAGAGACGAGGGCAGGAGCCGGCGACACTTATGCCGCCGGCCAACCTGCCTAAAAAGGCCAGGCCGCAAAAGGCCAAGGCACAGAGCGGGCGCGCAAGGATAGAGGAAGGTCCTGCCCCCGGGCCGGCACGCGCAGTGGAGCAGGTTGCTGGCGGCTCGAGGGAGGAACAACCCCTCCTTGTGGAAAAGGAGTCGTGGGCAACGGTGGTCAAAAAGACCAAAAAGAAGGCCACTAATGCCCCGGCTCCTGCTCCGGGCCAGAAGCCCAATTCAGGGGCGAAGACGGCTGGGCCGAAGAAGCCCAAAAAGCCAAAGGCACCGAAAAGGCCCGCGGTGCCCATGTCCCTGAAGCCAGAGGCGCTGAGGGAAGGAGCCACCTACGTGGACGCCATTAGGAAGGCGAGGGCGGCCATCAATTTGACCGAACTCGGGGTGGGGTCGGGAAGACTCAGGAGGTCGATGACGGGAGCCGTCCTATTGGAGCTCCCGAAAGAGACCTCCCCCTCCCAGGCCGACACCTTGGCCAAGAAACTGGTCGAGGTGATCGGGGAGGTGGCCGAGGTAACCCGGCCCATCAAGATGGCGGAGGTCCGCGTAGGGGGGCTAGACGAGTCCCTCACGCCCGAGGAAGTGAGGGCCGTCTTGGCAGAGGTGGCCAAGTGCCCTCCCGAACAATTTCGGGTGGGCACCATAGCGCCGGGAGCGTGGGGCACAGGCTCTGTTAGAGTGTCGTGCCCCATAGAGGCCGCAAAAGTGCTGGCGGAGAGGGGCAGGGTGACCGTTGGCTGGAGCGCCGCCTCCATTCACCTGCTGGATCAGCGCCCCATGCGCTGCCGCAGGTGCATGGAGAGGGGGCATACTGCGGCGCTCTGCCCGTCCACTAAGGACAGAAGCCGCCAGTGCTTCCGGTGCGGGCAGGAGGGCCACTTGGCTGCGGGCTGCAGGGCCCCTGTAAAGTGCGCGCTGTGCGCGGACAGGGGTCTACCCAGCGGCCACAAAATGGCCGGTTCCTCCTGCAACGCGCCACCGGTTCGGGGCCGCCCTGTAGCAGGACCACCCGCGGCCGGCTCTGCGGCCACTGCAAAAGAAGGCTCTGCGGCCACCGCAACAGAGGGGACACCGATGGACACTGCTAATGCCCAGTAGGTCCATCGGTGTCATCCTGCAGGTCAACGTCAACCACTCCGCCGCGTCACAGGACCTGTTGTGTCAGGACATGGCGGGGTGGGGGGCGGATCTGGCGGTGGTGGCAGAGCCACATTCAATCCCGGCGTCTACCGGTTGGCTGGGGTCATCGGATGGCCTGGCTGCGATCGCAAGGCCCGCCGCGAGCACCGGCCCCCCTCTCGTTCTTAGGGAGAGGGGGCCGGGGTTCGTGGCGGCGCAATGGGGGGGATTAGTGGTCATTTCCACGTACTTCTCCCCCAATCGCAGCCGGGCCGAGTTTGAGCGCCTCTTGGCCGCAGTCGAAGTGGCGGTCCAGAGGGCGGCTCCACGCCCCGTGTTGGTGGCGGGAGACTTTAATGCCAAGCATGGTGCTTGGGGGTCTCCCGTCACCAACGTTTTCGGTGAGGACCTGGTGGAATGGGCCCACTGCCTGGGTCTCCAGGTCCTCAACCGGGGCAATACCCCGACGTGCGTGAGGTGGCAGGGTGAATCAATAGTGGATGTCACCCTGGCCACCTCGACCCTGGCCAACCGGATACGGAACTGGCGGGTAGAGACGGCGGTGGAGATCTCGGATCACAGGTACGTCCGGTTCGAGATCTCCACGGCGGGTCCTGCAGCCCCGCTCCACCTGGGCCCAGCGGCAGGCGCCTCCTCGTTCCCGAGGTGGGCGCTTGCGCAGCTCCGAAGGGACATCGCCGAGGAGGCGGCGGTGTTCCGAGCGTGGGCCGAACCACCGGCCCACCTCACTGGAGACGCGGACGGCATGGCGGACCTCCTTGCTGAGGACCTGGAAGTGGTCTGCAGCGCCGCCATGCCGAGGGCCCAGGGCTACCGCCGGAAGAAGCGGACATACTGGTGGACGCAGGAACTCGCTCACCTGCGTGCCGCCAGTATGGCTGCACGGCGCGCTTACCTGAGGTGCAGGAGGCGCGCCGTAAGGGGGCCCGGCGAAGAGGACGGTCTTCGCCGGGCGTACAGAGAGGCCCATCGAGCCCTGCGTACCGCCATATGCAGGGCTAAGGTCGCTGCCGCTGAGGGGTTTCTGGCACTCCTCGACAGCGACCCCTGGGGGAGGCCGTACAGGGTGGTGAGGGGGAAGCTGCAGGGAGCGGCACCCTCCACCTCCTGTATGGAGCCAGCCTTATTGGGAAGGGTCCTGGAACCTCTGTTTCCGAACCCGGGGCCCTTCACGCCCCCCAGGATGCCCGCCTCCAGCTCATCCACTCTGGAGGTGTGGACAGATGGGCCTCCCGTAACCGACGGTGAGTTGGCCTCCGTCAGGGAGAGGCTCCGAGCCAAGAACAAGGCTCCGGGCCCGGACGGCGTCCCTGCGAAGGTGTTGGCACTAGCCATGGAGCACCTGGGGGATCGGCTCCGAGCGATCATGAATACATGCATCGCGACGGGCCGCTTCCCCATGGAAGGTGGGCAGGCTGTGCCTCCTTCGCAAGGACGGACGTCCCCCCGACTCACCGTCGGGCTATAGGCCGGTCGTGCTCCTGGATGAGAGCGGCAAATGCTTCGAGAGGATTCTCGCCGCTCGCATCCAGGAGCACCTGGAAAGCAGGGGACCGCAGCTGGCGGACTGCCAGTACGGCTTTCGGACCGGCCGGTCCACGATGGACGCGGTGGCCCGCCTCAAGAGGTGGACTGAGGCGGCCACAGCAAGGGGTGAGGGTGTCGTCGCGGTGTCGTTAGACATCGCGAACGCGTTCAACACCCTCCCCCACGAATGCATAGAGGCGGCACTGAAGTTCCATGAAGTGCCCCTCTACCTCTGCGCCCTCGTGTCGGACTACCTCTGCGAGAGGAAAATCCTGTACGAGGACGCAGAGGGTCGCGTCCAGTCGTGGACCATGAAGGTGGGTGTACCCCAGGGATCAGTGCTTGGTCCCCTGCTCTGGAACCTGGGGTACAATTGGGTTCTGCGTGGCGCGCTCTTGCCGCGGATGGATGTCGTCTGCTTTGCGGATGACACTCTGGTCGCGGTGGGGGCGCGTGAGTGGGAGGAGGCGGTCCACCTCGCGTCGGTCGGCACCTCATTGGTCGTCCGACGCATCCGCCTCCTGGGGCTGGAAGTGGCCGTCGCGAAGACGAGGGCCATGGCCTTCCACGCCCCGCGACGCGGGACCCCACCGGGGCTCCGTATCCGGGTGGAGGGGGTCCAGGTTCCCGTCGAGGTGCATATAAAGTACCTCGGCCTGATCCTGGATCCCCGTTGGGATTTCGAGGAGCACTTTAGGCTCCTCGCCCCGCGGCTGTGTTCTGTCGCAGCCGCCCTCGGACGGCTCCTCCCCAATTTGGGGGGGCCGAATTCGGCATGCCGTCGGCTGTACCACGGGGTGGTACGGTCGATGGCACTCTACGGAGCCCCGGTGTGGGCGGAGTGCCTATCCCGGCGCACAGTGGCCCTGCTGCGGAAGCCGCAGAGGGTCATCGCGACACGGACCGTGCGGGCGTACCGCACGGTCAGCCGCGGGGCTGCCTGCGTGCTCGCGGGCACGCCGCCGTGGGAGGTCGATGCACGGGTTCTGTCCCAGGTGCATCGACACCGTGTCGCGGCCCGGGAACGGGGGGAACGACCCGCCTTCGAGGAGGTAAGGCGGGTCAGAATAGCGGCTCAGGAGGCACTCCGCACACCAGCTGCCGGCCACCGGACGATTGGAGCGATTCGTCCGGTGTTGGAGGGATGGGTTGGGCGCCGGCATGGCAGCCTCACCTACCGCTTGGTGCAGGTACTGACCGGACATGGGTGCTTCGGTCACTACCTGCACCGTGTCGCCCGTCGGGAGGAGTCGCCGCGGTGTCACCACTGCGACTCTCTCGACGACACGGCCGAGCACACCTTGTTGGAGTGCCCGGCCTGGCGAAACGAGCGCCGCGACCTCGTTGGGGCGCTCGGAGGCGGACGCCTCTCCCTGGCAACCATGGTGCGAGCCATGGTTGAAAGTGAGAGTGCATGGGAGGCTGCTGCCTCCTTCTGCGAGACCGTCCTCTTGCAGAAGGAGGCAGCGGAGAGGGAGCGGGAAGAGGATGCTCTTGCCGCTCCCCTCCGGCGTAGACGGGCGGGGCGAAGAAGGCGGGGGACGTATCCCCGTCTCCTTTAGCCCCCGAGTGTGACCAGCGTGTGTGGGTAGCTCCCCACGCGCATTGCACCGGTCACCACGTCTGGGGATTATCCGTTCCCGGGTAATCCTCCCTAGGCGCGGAAACCGGCCTAAATTAGGCCGGTAAGCCCTGAGAGTGGTCCGGAGTTAGATCTCCGGGCCGAGCCCGGGTCACTCTCAACGCAGGGCTGGAAGGGAACCGAGTGTCTTTAGTGGGTATTCCCGGCACCGGCCGGGCGAGTCCCACACACGCCGTTCGCCTAGCTAGCGACGGTACGGTGCGTAAATGCATTTTCACTCGTACTTTTTTTTTTAGGTTAGGTTAGGTTGGGGTGCTAGTCGAAGAGCCTCCACGTGGCGCACCCTGGGCAACGCCGGCCCCAACTGCCCACCGAGTTCTGGTGGACTCTTGGGTCCGGCGGCTAATACTTCACACGGGGAAGGGCCGGGTTTCAATCACCGATCATCTTTGATGGTCGTTGATGGGAACCTGGCCTATAGGGGTTCGCATGCATCCGCTTCCACTCTGTTAAGCAGAGTCGAAGTGGATGCATGCTGGGGTATACCGTAATCCCTTCGGGGACCGGGGGCTGTCGGGGCGTTTGTCCGGGCCACGAGAGGACACCTCTATAAAACGGCCGAACCACGGGCGGCATATCCCGTCTCTAGGTTATTGCAGACCTGACGGACTAGTAATCCGTCGAACATTGCAATCTAATCCTAAGTTTAGGGTGGGGCTCGGCGAGAGGATGAATGGCTGGAGGAAGTCCAGTCGTTAGAGCTCCCCACTGTAGATACCTGCCGCCCTCTACAGTATGTAGGCTTACCTTGAGTACGACGCTCTGCTCATGTGTTGACATATATAACGCTAAGACTCGTGGGAACTGAATGGAGAATTTAAAAACAACAAAAAAAACAGCAACAACAAAAAAGACGGCTAATACCAACGCCTTAAGGCAAGCCGTGAATGACTTGCTCAGTGATGCAGGTCGGAGTGAGGAGGAGAGGAGCGAGACGCCCACCGGACGATCGGCGGTGATCAGGGTGGCGTCAAGCGAGAGGGAGAGTGATGCAGTGTCTGTCCGGAGCGATTCCTCGCGGAAGCGCTGGGCAAACAGTGCATCGGAAGGTGAGGGAGCTGGGTCCGGAAGTCCGGATAGACCGGCTCCCAAGATCCTGAAGAAGGGTGCTGGCAGGGGCGGGTCCCAACATTCTGTGGGGCTCTCCCGAGCCAGACAATTCCTGAAGGATGGGCCATCGGACTCGGAAGCCACGCTGACGGACTCCGATGGCGAATCCCGCACTGCGGGACAAGACGGAGGGAGTGGCCCCCCGATGGCTGCACCCAGCGACCTTAGGTCGAAGGCTGAGGAGGGGGCGGCAGCCATCGAGGGGGTCCTCAAAAAGTCCAAAAATATAAAGGGGACTTGCATCCGGGAGATCAGGGATGCAACGAGCAAAATGCTCGAAGCGGTCAAATCCCTGGCCTCCCGGACAGAGGACGATGAGGCACGAAGGTTGAGGGCCGATAATAAGCGCCTGCAAGGACAGCTTTCGGCCCTGCAAAAAGAGGTGGCTGCTCTGCGTAGGGCTTTCTCGGAAGGAGAGAGCCCTCGCTCTAAAAAGAAGCGGCCCCAGCAGCTGGTCCCGGAGCCGGTTCCGCAGCCCCCTTCCGAGGGCATAACGCCGGACATCTTGGCCCGGTGCATGGAGACCCTCCAGCGCACGCTGATGGACCACCTGGGTGGGTTCATCAAAGCGCAGCTGGAGGGCCTCGAGAAGGACGGCCGCCTGCTGCCGGCGCGGTCCCACCGCCCCTCCCTGGCGGCTGACAGGAGGGCGAGCCAGCCTCAAGAGAAGGAGAGACGGGGGCAAGAGCCGGCGACACTTATGCCGCCGGCCAACCTGCCTAAAAAGGCCAGGCCGCAAAAGGCCAAGGGACCGAGCGGGCGCCCAAGGACAGAGGGAGGTCCTGCCCCCGGGCCGGCACGCGCAGTGGAGCAGGTTGCTGGCGGCTCGAGGGAGGAACAACCCCTCCTCGTGGAAAAGGAGTCGTGGGCAACGGTGGTCAAAAAGACCAAGAAGAAGGCCACTAATGCCCCGGCTCCTGCTCCGGGCCAGAAGCCCAAATCAGGGGCGAAGACGGCTGGGCCGAAGAAGCCCAAAAAGCCAAAGGCACCGAAAAGGCCCGCGGTGCTCATGTCCCTGAAGCCAGAGGCGCTGAGGGAAGGAGCCACCTACGTGGACGCCATCAGGAAGGCGAGGGCGGCCATTAATTTGACCGAACTCGGGGTGGGGTCGGGTAGACTCAGGAGGTCGATGACGGGAGCCGTCCTATTGGAGCTCCCGAAAGAAACCTCCCCCTCCCAGGCCGACACCTTGGCCAAGAAACTGGTCGAGGTGATCGGGGAGGTGGCCGAGGTAACCCGGCCCACCAAGATGGCGGAGGTCCGCGTGGGGGGGCTAGACGAGTCCCTCACGCCCGAGGAAGTGAGGGCCGTCTTGGCAGAGGTGGCCAAGTGCCCTCCCGAACAATTTCGGGTGGGCACCATAGCGCCGGGAGCGTGGGGCACGGGCTCTGTTAGAGTGTCGTGCCCCATAGAGGCCGCAAAAGTGCTGGCGGAGAGGGGCAGGGTGACCGTTGGCTGGAGCGCCGCCTCCATTCACCTGCTGAATCAGCGCCCCATGCGCTGCCGCAGGTGCATGGAGAGGGGGCATACTGCGGCGCTCTGCCCGTCCACTAAGGACAGAAGCCGCCAGTGCTTCCGGTGCGGGCAGGAGGGCCACTTGGCCGCGGGCTGCAGGGCCCCTGTAAAGTGCGCGCTGTGCGCGGACAGGGGTCTACCCAGCGGCCACAAAATGGCCGGTTCCTCCTGCAACGCGCCACCGGTTCGGGGCCGCCCTGTAGCGGGACCACCCGCGGCCGGCTCTGCGGCCACAATAACAGAAAGCTCTGCGGCCACCGCAACAGAGGGGACACCGATGGACACTGCTAATGCCCAGTAGGTCCATCGGTGTCATCCTGCAGGTCAACGTCAACCACTCCGCCGCGTCACAGGACCTGTTGTGTCAGGACATGGCGGGGTGGGGGGCGGATCTGGCGGTGGTGGCAGAGCCACATTCAATCCCGGCGTCTACCGGTTGGCTGGGGTCATCAGATGGCCTGGCTGCGATCGCAAGACCCGCCGCGAGCACTGGCCCCCCTCTCGCTCTTAGGGAGAGGGGGCCGGGGTTCGTGGCGGCGCAATGGGGGGGACTAGTGGTTATCTCCACGTACTTCTCCCCCAATCGCAGCCGGGCCGAGTTTGAGCGCCTCTTGGCCGCCGTCGAAGTGGCGGTCCAGAGGGCGGCTCCACGCCCCGTGTTGGTGGCGGGAGACTTTAATGCCAAGCATGGTGCTTGGGGGTCTCCCGTCACCAACGTTTTCGGTGAGGACCTGGTGGAATGGGCCCACTGCTTGGGTCTCCAGGTCCTCAACCGGGGCAATACCCCAACGTGCGTGAGGTGGCAGGGTGAATCGATAGTGGATGTCACCCTGGCCACCTCGACCCTGGCCAACCGGATTCGGAACTGGCGGGTAGAGACGGCGGTGGAGATCTCGGATCACAGGTACGTCCGGTTCGAGATCTCCACGGCGGGTCCTGCGGCCCCGCTCCACCTGGGCCCAGCGGCAGGCGCCTCTTCGTTCCCGAGGTGGGCGCTTGCGCACCTCCGAAGGGACATCGCCGAGGAGGCGGCGGTGTTCCGAGCGTGGGCTGAACCGCCGGCCCACCTCACTGGAGACGTGGACGGCATGGCGGACCTCCTCGCTGAGGACCTGGAAGTGGTCTGCAGCGCCGCCATGCCGAGGGCCCGGGGCTACCGCCGGAGGAAGCAGACATACTGGTGGACGCAGGAACTCGCTCACCTGCGTGCCGCCAGTATGGCTGCACGGCGCGCTACCTGAGGTGCAGGAGGCGCGCCGTAAGAGGGCCCGGCGAAGAGGACGGTCTTCGCCGGGCGTCCAGCGAGGCCCATCGAGCCCTGCGCATCGCCATGTGCAGGGCAAAGGTCGCTGCCGCTGAGGAGTTTCTGGCACTAATCGACAGTGACCCCTGGGGAAGGCCATACAGGGTGGTGAGGGGGAAGCTGCAGGGAGCGGGACCCCACCCCCACCTCTTGTATGGAGCCAGGCCTATTGAGAAGGGTCCTGGAAACTCTGTTTCCGGACCCAGGACCCTTCACGCCCCCCAGGATGCCCGCCTTCAGTTCATCCACACTGGAGGTGTGGACTGATGGGCCTTCCGTATCCGACGGTGAGTTGGACTCCGTCAGGGAGAGGCTCCGAGCCAAAAATAAGGCTCCGGGGCCGGACGGCGTCCCTGCGAAGGTGTTGGCACTAGCCATGGAGCACCTGGGGGATCGGCTCCGAGCGGTCATGGATACATGCATCGCGACGGGCCGCTTCCCCAGGAGATGGAGGGTGGGCAGGCTGTGCCTCCTTCGCAAGGACGGACGTCCCCCCGACTCACCGTCGGGCTACAGGCCGGTCGTGCTCCTGGATGAGAGCGGCAAATGCTTCGAGAGGATTCTCGCCGCTCGCATCCAGGAGCACCTGGAAAGCAGGGGACCGCAGCTGGCGGACTGCCAGTACGGCTTTCGGACCGGCCGGTCCACGATGGACGCGGTGGCTCGCCTCAAGAGGTGGACTGAGGCGGCCACAGCAAGGGGTGAGGGTGTCGTCGCGGTGTCGTTAGACATCGCGAACGCGTTCAACACCCTCCCCCACGAATGCATAGAGGCGGCACTGAAGTTCCACGAAGTGCCCCTCTACCTCTGCGCCCTCGTGTCGGACTACCTCTGCGAGAGGAAAATCCTATACGAGGACGCAGAGGGTCGCGTCCAGTCGTGGACCATGAAGGTAGGTGTACCCCAGGGATCAGTGCTTGGTCCCCTGCTTTGGAACCTGGGGTACAATTGGGTTCTGCGTGGCGCGCTCTTGCCGCGGATGGATGTCGTATGCTTTGCGGATGACACTCTTGTCGCGGTGAGGGCGCGTGAGTGGGAGGAGGCGGTCCACCTCGCGTCGGTCGGCACCTCATTGGTCGTCCGACGCATCCGCCTCCTGGGGAAGTGGCTGTCGCGAAGACGAGGGCCATGGCCTTCCACGCCCCGCGACGCAGGACCCCACCGGGGCTCCGTATCCGGGTGGAGGGGGTCCAGGTTCCCGTCGAGGTGCATATAAAGTACCTCGGCCTGATCCTGGATCCCCGTTGGGATTTCGAGGAGCACTTTAGGCTCCTCGCCCCGCGGCTGTGTTCTGTCGCAGCCGCCCTCGGACGGCTCCTCCCCACTTTGGGGGGGCCGAATTCGGCGTGCCGTCGGCTGTACCACGGGGTGGTACGGTCGATGGCACTCTACGGAGCCCCGGTGTGGGCGGAGTGCCTATCCCGGCGCACAGTGGCCCTGCTGCGGAAGCCGCAGAGGGTCATCGCGACACGGACCGGGCGGGCGTACCGCACGGTCAGCCACGGGGCTGCCTGCGTGCTCGCGGGCACGCCGCCGTGGGAGGTCGATGCACGGGTTCTATCCCAGGTGCATCGACACCGTGTCGCGGCCCGGGAACGGGGGGAGCGACCCGCCTTCGAGGAGGTAAGGCGGGTCAGAATAGCGGCTCGGGGAGAGGCCCTGAGTCGGTGGAGGGAGGCACTCCGCACACCAGCTGCCGGCCACCGGACGATTGGAGCGATTCGTCCGGTGTTGGAGGGATGGGTTGGGCGCCGGCATGGCAGCCTCACCTACCGCTTGGTGCAGGTACTGACCGGACACGGGTGCTTCGGTCACTACCTGCACCGTGTAGCCCATCGGGAGGAGTCGCCGCGGTGTCACCACTGCGACTCTCTCGACGACACGGCCGAGCACACCTTGTTGGAGTGCCCGGCCTGGCGAAACGAGCGCCGCGACCTCGTTGCGGCGCTCGGAGGCGGACGCCTCTCTCTGGCAACCATGGTGCGAGCCATGGTTGAAAGTGAGAGTGCATGGGAGGCTGCCGCCTCCTTCTGCGAGACCGTCCTCTTGCAGAAGGAGGCAGCGGAGAGGGAGCGGGAAGAGGATGCTCTTGCCGCTCCCCTCCGGCGTAGACGGGCGGGGCGAAGAAGACGGGGGACGTACCCCCGTCTCCTTTAGCCCCTGAGTGTGACCAGCGTGTGTGGGTAGCTCCCCACGCGCATTGCACCGGTCACCACGTCTGGGGATTATCCGTTCCCGGGTAATCCTCCATAGGCGCGGAAACCGGCCTAAAATAGGCCGGTAAGCCCTGAGAGTGGCCCGGAGTTAGATCTCCGGGCCGAGCCCGGGTCACTCTCAACGCAGGGCTGGAAGGGAACCGAGTGTCTTTAGTGGGTATTCCCGGCTCCGGCCGGGCGAGTCCCACACACGCCGTTCGCCTAGCTAGCGACGGTACGGTGCGTAAATGCATTTTCACTCGTACAAAAAAAAAAAAAAAAAAAAAAAAAAAAAAAAAAAAAAAAAAAAAGGTTAGGTTAGGTTTCCGTGTGCAGTTTCTGGCCTGCCATCGGACGCGTCCCCAGGTGGCGGATAGGGGAACGGCCCCCAGATATGGGGGTTACCGGTTTACCGGCGCGGACCAAAACCAGATGCGGGGACCGCTTTGGCGGTCACACGTGCGGCGGGTCGGCCACCACTCGAGGTGGCTGACGTGACTCGAACTCCGGGTCACCGTCGGGCAACCCGGTCTCCTCATTGAGAGGAGCTGGGGGCCCCGTTTGCCTCCGGGCAAACGAGTGGGGCTAAGAGGAAGGACACCTCGCTAAAAAACCCTTGGCTGCTGCGTCGTCTCGCACAAAAAGACGTACCCAGCCCGGCCCCTCCCTGTGGAGTGGAGGGACCACTGTGGGCCCGCCCTAGGCGGGAATCGCCGGCGGGGGATTGGTAGTTAGGCTGTGCCATTTTCCCATGACCCCGTCACTCAGGCGATGTCGTTGTGCCGCTGTGGGTTTAGTGGGTATTCCCGGCTTTGGCTGGGCGAGTCCCACACACGCCCTTCGGGGTATGGTGCGTAAATGCATTACCACAGCGTCAAAAAAAAAAAAATAAAAAAGGTTAGGTTAGGTTGGGGCCAGTTCCGTGCGCAGTTTCTGGCCTGCCATCTGACGCGTCCCCAGGTGGCGGATAGGGGAACGGCCCCCAGATATGGGGGTGACCGGTTTACCGGCGCGGACCAAAACCAGATGCGGGGACCGCTTCGGCGGTCACACGTGCGGCGGGTCGGCCACCACTCAAGGTGGCTGACGTGACCCGAACTCCGGGTCACCGTCGGGCAACCCGGTCTCCTCATTGAGAGGAGCTAGGGGCCCCGTTTGCCTCCGGGTAAACGAGTGGGGCTAAGAGGAAGGACACCTCGCTAAAAAACCCTTGGCTGCTGCGTCTTCTCGCACAAAAAGACGTACCCAGCCCGGCCCCTCCCTGTGGAGTGGAGGGACCACTGTGGGCCCGCCCTAGGCGGGAATCGCCGGCGGGGGATTGGTAGTTAGGTTGTGCCATTTTCCCATGACCCCGCCACTCAGGCGATGTCGTTGTGCCGCTGTGGGTTTAGTGGGTATTCCCGGCTTCGGCTGGGCGAGTCCCACACACGCCCTTCGGGGTATGGTGCGTAAATGCATTACCACAGCGTCAAAAAAAAAAAAAAAAAAAAAAAAAAAAAAAAAAAAAAAAAAAAAGGTTGGGGGACTCCCCACAGCGCAGACTTCCACGTAGTGTTCCCCGGGCAACGCCGTGTCTGACCACCGTAACGGAGTGGCAGACCGGTGGCTAACGTGCGCTGTGACTTACGCGATCTGCGAAATTTTATTCTACTTTGAGGGCGATTGCGTATTTAGTGGTTTTATTCTGGATTTTATTGAGGTTTTATTTTTATTGAGGGTTTTTATTGCAGTGTGGTTTTATTTAATTTTTATTGAGGTTTTTGTTTTTATTGTGGATTTGGTTTTTGGTCGCCATGCCGAAACCATTACGGAACGCTTCTGGGCGTTTCGTCCCAAAAGGCCCTTCTCAGGGCCAACCAAACGGCCCTTCTCAGGGCCAACCAAACGGCCCTTCTCAGGGCCAACCAAAAGGCCCTTCTCAGGGCCAACCCGACGGCTTGTCGGAGTCAGAGGTCAGCCGCGCACCGTCTGTGGCGAGCCTCTGTATGAGCGTGGCGGACGAGTTTTCTGACTCGGAAATCGAGTCGTCGTCCGTGTGTGGGGTGGCTGGAGATCGCAGCCTGAAGAGGGCCTACCTGAGGCTCGGGTCCGAGGTTTCTTCGGACTCGGCCAAGGGTAAGCCAAAACAGAAGAAGCCGAAGGCGAAGACCGCTTCGCCTTCGACTTCTTCTCAGGCCGGCACCCATGATGTGGGTCTGCCGGAAGCCCAGCGTCAGCTCGGCTTGACCAGACGGGCCGAGCTCGAGCTGGAGCTGGAGGAGAAGGTTGCCGCGAAAGAGCGGCAGGCGCGTGCAGCCAAGGCGAGGGCCGGATACGGTTCGGCCCTCGTCTCCTTCGACGGCCTCTCTGTGGCGGAGCTGGCCCAGCTGGCGAAGGAGGACATGGAGGAGATCGTCGAGGTCGCCTCCAAGTCCTCCAACCTAAAGGGGACCTTTCAAAAGGCCCTCAAATGCCGTGCAAGTAGCCTGCACGGCATTGTAGCGGAACTGACGCAGCGCACTGCGTCAGAGGAGACACGGCAGCTGCAGGCGAGGGTGGACCGCCTGCAAGCGGAGGTCAGCCAGCTTCACAAGAAGCTGGCTGAGGCTACAGCCCCGCCAACGAAGGCCCCGACGGCAGCGGTTCCCTCCTCCTCCTCCTCCTCCAACCTTGAGGAATTGTTCCGCAAGGTTGTCATGGAGGAGAGGGCGTTCACCCGTGCCTGCTTCGCGGGCATAGAGGACCGGCTCCTGCCCGAGCCGCGTCTCCGTCCCCCCCTAGCGGCGGACAAGACGCCGACAGTGGCTCCCGTTGCCTCGAAGCCCTCAAAGGGCAAGGGCAAGGGGAAGAAATCCCCGGGGGCTCTGCCTCCCCCCGGTACGAGTGCGGGCGCTCAGCCAGAGCCAGTTCCCAGTGCGGCACCCTCCCAGGTGCAGGAGGGAGACGCCCTCCTCCCTTCCACCACCCCAGCCAATCAGTCTTGGTCAGAGGTGGTTAGGAAGGGAAAGGGAAAGGGCAAAAAGGTGGCCCAGGCCCCGGCTGCCCCAGCGGCTGCCCCGGCAGGTGCCTTGGCGGCTTCCTCGGCAGCCAAAAAGGCCCCGAAGCTGGTGCCTCCAAAAACCGCGGCGGTCACAGTGACCATTGTGCCCGAGGCCGTGGAGAGGGGGGTAACCTACGAGACCGTCCTAAGACGGGCTCGTAGCGCCACGGACCCCACTGAGTTGGGGATTAGTGTTTGCCGCCGGACCCAAACCGGAGCTCGTTTGTTCGAGTTTCCGGGGAAGGACGGCGGCAAAAATGCGGACCTCTTCGCAGCCAAGCTGCGGGAGGTCCTTTCAGACGTGGCAAAGGTCGCACGGCCGACCAAAAGCACCACCATTGAGGTGACCGGTCTCGACGACTCGGTCACCAAGGAGGAGGTGGTGGCGGCGATCGCAGTGGCCGGAGGCTGCGAACCCGCAGCGGTGCAGGCTCGGGCCATTAGGCCCGGCCGCGGTGGACTGGGCTCTATCCGGCTGGAGTGCCCAGTCACCGCGGTGCTGGCCGTCCAGGCAAAATGCCAAGGACGGCTTTTGGTGGGCTTTAGCCGGGCCGTGATCCGGGTGTTTGAGGCAGCACCGATGCGCTGCTTCAAGTGCCTGGGGATCGGCCACACCCGAGCCATGTGTCCGTCCACAGTAGACAGGGCGGACACGTGCTTCCGCTGCGGACAACAGGGCCATAAGGCGGCCTCGTGCGAGGCCGCCAAGCCGCATTGCGCGGCGTGCGCCGACAGTGGTCGCCCTGCGGACCACGTGATGGGGGGGAGCTCATGCCGACCCCCCCCTAAGAAGGGCAAGCCGCAGGCGGCTATAAGCCGTCCTGCCGCTGCTGCCACCTCCCCCGCTGATATCCCATCAGCGGCGGTGGCCGAGGGTGATGCGATGGTCGAATAATGGGTACCGACCATCGCATCCTGCAGGCAAACACCAACCACTGCCGAGCTGCCCAGGACTTACTGGTGCAGTCAATGGCCGAGTGGTTGGTGGATGTGGCAGTGGTGGCCGAGCCGTACTATACTCCCAGCAGTTGGCTGGGAGACAGTGACGGCTCGGTGGCAATCGTGGCGCGGTCTTCCTCGGACTCCCCTCCCCTCTCGCTCTTAGAGAGGGGACCGGGATACGTGGCCGCCGCGTGGGGAGGGCTGGCCCTTGTGGGGGTCTACTTCTCCCCAAACCGCCCTCTCCAGGACTTCGAGGATTTCCTCGGGGTCCTGACGGCGGTCATCGGGAGGACGGCGCCACGTCAGGTCTCCGCTTTGGGAGACCTGAATGCCAAGTCGGTGGTCTGGGGAAACCCGGCCACCGACAACCGCGGACGGGCGGTCGAGTTGTGGGCGGCCACGTCTGGTCTCTCTCTCCTGAACAGGGGGAGCGTCCGGACGTGCGTGCGGCGGCAGGGTGGGTCCATAGTGGACCTCACCTTCGCCACGCCCGCACTGGCCGCCCGCATCCAGAACTGGAGGGTGGAACTGGGGGAGACGATCTCGGATCACCGCTACGTGCGATTCGAGATCTCCCCCCAGAATCCACGGGGGCGCTGCAGCACCCCCTCATCGTCGGGCCGATCCCCGTTTCCAAGGTGGGCTCTGACCCACCTGGATCGGGAGGCGGCAAGGGAGGCCGCGTTCATCCAGGACTGGCTTTGGCCATGTCCCGGCGTGGACGTCCTGGACGTGGACGCGGCGGCGGCCCGATTGAGGGGGTCATTGACCGAGGTATGCAACGCCAGCATGCCTCGGTCGAGACGTCCGCCTCCCCGACGCGCCGTTTATTGGTGGTCGGAGGAGCTGGCGGAGCTGCGGGCCACCTGCGTGGCGGCACGGCGGGCCTACACGCGATCGCGTCGGCGGCGCCGACGAGATCAGGCCGACGAGGACCGCCTCTACGCCAGATACGTAGAGGCGAGGGCGGCCTTCAAATCGGCCATCGGCGCCGCGAAGGACGCGGCGAGGGCCGAGCTGTTGGAGGGTCTCGACAACGACCCATTCGGGAGGCCATATAAGGCGGCGCGTAACAAACTGCGCCGCATTGGTCCCCCGGTTGCCGAGACCCTCGAACCAGCGCTCCTGGATGGGGTGGTGCGGTCCCTGTTTCCGCGCCGGGATCCGCACTTCACCCCACCAGTGATGGACCCCCCACGAGGGAGGGCTCAACCGGAGGAGGAAGCTCCTCCTCCTCCGGTCTCAGAGGAGGAATTTGGCGCGGCGACTCTTCGTCTCCGCGCCAAAAAGACGGCTCCCGGCCCGGACGGCATTCCGGACGGCTCGGGTGGTGGCCATCGCGGCCACCGAAATGGAGGGAAGGTTTCGGGACCTCTTCAGCGCGTGCTTCGCGTCGGGGAGGTTCCCGAAACCTTGGCGGGAAGGCCAATTGTACCTCCTTCGGAAGGAGGGACGGCCGGCGGACTCCCCCTCGGCATACCGGCCCATCGTCTTGCTTGACGAGGCCGGAAAGATGTTCGAGGGGATTATCGCCGGCCGTCTCAAGCGGCATCTGCGGAGCGTGGGACCGGACCTGTCGGATGCCCAGTTCGGATTTCGAGCTGGTCGTTCGACAGTGGACGCCCTGGCCCGTCTAAAGGGCCAGGTGACAGAGGCGGTGGGAGTGGGGGATGGAGTGTTGGCTGCGTGTCATTCGACATTGCCAACGCCTTCAATTCCATCCCCCACTCCACCATTCTGGAAGCGCTCCGGTTCCACGGAGTGCCCCTGTACTTGCGGGGCCTCCTGGCCAGCTACTTGGAGGACCGTGCTGTCCTCCTCGTAGACGGGGCTGGCCAGCTCCGGCGATACGCTGTAGGAGCCGGCGTTCCACAGGGGTCCGTTCTAGGGCCTCTTCTGTGGAACGTCGGTTACGACTGGCTCCTGCGGGGAACCCTCCTTCGAGGTACGAGTGTCATCTGCGACGCGGATGACACTCTCCTCACTTCCCGCGGGAGCACCTTCCGGGAGGCAGCCAGTTTGGCATCGGCGGGCGGATCCTTAGTGGCCGGAAGGATCCGCCGCCTGGGCTTGAGGGTGGCGCTGCACAAAACGGAGGCCGTGTTTTTCCACGGCCCCCGGCAGCGCCCCCCACATGACGCCCACATTTTTGTGGAGGGCGTCAGGGTCGGGGTCGAGGCCCAGATGAAGTATCTGGGCCTCACGTTGGACAGCAGGTGGCGCTTCGGCCCGCACTTTAGCGGGCTGTCGACGCGCCTGCTGAAAGCTGCGGACGCCCTCTCATGGCTCATGCCGAACATGGGAGGGCCAAGCATGCGGTGCCGGCGTCTATACGCCGGCATACTTCGGAGTATGGCCCTTTATGGGGCCCCTATTTGGGCGGACTCCATCAATAGGAGGGAGAACCTCACCGCCCTTCGGACGCCCCAAAGGGCCATCGCCCAGCGGGCATCGCGGGCCTACTGCACGGTGGGCTTCGCAGCGGCGTGCGCTCTGGCGGGCACCCCGCCTTGGGAGCTCGAGGCATGGGTGCTCGCCAGAGTGTACGAGTGGACGGCGGGGCGCAGGGCGCTGGGCGAGCGTCCGGCCCCAGAAGTGAGGGAGGCCGTCCGGCGGGAGGCGAGGGTCGCTCTTGTCCAGGAGTGGACGCGGGACCTCGCCTCCGCCGTCTTCGGCCGCCGCACCCTTGACGCCATCGGGCCAGTCCTGGAGGACTGGCTCGACAGGCGTCACGGGTTCCTCTCCTTCCGTCTGGTGCAGGTACTCTCCGGTCACGGCTGCTTCGGCAGGTACCTGCACCGGATAGGACGAGGGGAGACACCGTCGTGCCACGGCTGTGGCGCGGCGGAGGACGCGGCGGAACACACCCTCGCGGTGTGCCCGTCGTGGGCCGTGCCGCGCCACGGTCTTGTCACGGCGGTTGGTGGGGACCTCTCGCTGCCCGCCATCGTCAGAGCGATGGTGGGCAGCGAGGAGGCGTGGGTGGCGATGGCCTCCTTCTGCGAGGTCGTGATGTCGCAGAAGGAGGCAGCGGAGCGCGAGCGGGAGGAGGATCCCCTCGCTCCGGCGCTCCGCAGGCGGCGTAGGGGGAGGAGAAGGCGGGACTTCGCCCGCTTTCTCCCTCCCTGAGGTGAGCGGCGGGCGTGAGGCCGACGCCCGCCTTACATCGCTCACCACGTGGGTGGCTAAGCCACCACATGAGGGCCCGCCGTACTAGGCGGGTTTCGCCGGCGGGGGAGAGGTAGCTGAGGCTGCGCTAGTTTCCCACTCCCCCGCCACTATGGCGATGCCGGAGTGCCGCTGTGGGTTTAGTGGGTATTCCCAGCTACGGCTGGGCGAGTCCCACACACGCCCTTCGGGGTAAGGTGCGTAAATGCATTCCCACAGCGTAAACAAAAAAAAAAAAAAAAAAAAAAAGGTTAGGTTAGGTTAGGTTAGGTTAGGTTAGGTTAGGTTAGGTTAGGTTAGGTTAGGTTAGGTTAGGTTAGGTTAGGTTAGGTCGGGGAGAGACGGAGTGTGGAAGAGACCGTGCCGGCAACACTCATGCCGCCGGCTAACCTGCCCAAGAAGGGCAGGCAAGTTAAGCCAAAGACACCAAGCGGGCGCGTTGGGGCAGAGGCCAGACCTGCCCCTGAGTCAGCACGCGCGAAGGAGCAGGTCGCCGGAGGCTCAAAAGACGTTCAGCCTCTGGTGCTGGAGGGGGAATCGTGGGCCACGGTGGCCAAGAAGGGGAAGGGGAAGAAGAAGGCCACCGATGTTTCGGCCCCTGCTCCTGCTCCAGGCCAGAGGCCCAAAGAGACGGGAAAACCTGCCGCTCGTAAGAGGGTCCCTAAGGTCCCCAAAAGACAGGCGGTGCTGGTGTGCCTCAAGCCAGAGGCAGTAGAAAAGGGCACCACCTACGCGGACACTATACGGATGGCGAAGGCGGCCATCAACCTGGCCGAACTCGGGGGGGGGCTGGGCAATATAAGGAGGTCCATGACGGGTGCCTCCCTCATGACCCTCTCGAAGGAGACCTCCGCCTCCCAGGCCAACACCTTGGCCAGTAAAATGGCTGAGGTGCTCAGGGAGGTGGCCGACGTGTCCCGCCCCACCAAGATGGCGGAGATCCGCGTAGGTGGACTTGACGAGTCAATCACGCCTGAGGACGTGAAGGGGGTCCTGGTCGAGGCGGCCAATTGCCCTCCCGACCAAGTTCGGGTGGGCAAAATATTTATAGGAGCGAGGGGCATGGGCTCGGTGCGAGTCTCATGCCCCGTACAGACCGCGAAAGAGCTGGCGGAGCGGGGAAAGGTGGACGTAGGCTGGAGCGCCGCCGCCATCCACCTGCTGGATCAGCGCCCTATGCGCTGCCGCAGGTGCATGGAGAGGGGGCACACTGCGGTGCTCTGCCCGTCAACCAAAGATAGGAGCCGGCTCTGCTTCCGTTGCGGCCAGGAGGGCCACCTGGCCATGGGCTGCAAGGCCCCCGTGAACTGCGCGCTGTGCAAAGACAGGGGCCTACCCAGCGGCCATAAAATGACAGGAGGGTCCTGCAATGCGCCACCGGTTCGGGGCCGCATCCCTGTAAGACCCCCGGCGGCCGCTTCGGCGACCGCCGCCAGAATGGGGACACCGATGGACTCTGCTGATGCCCAGTAGGTCCATCGGTGTCGTCATGGGACAGGGACGCCTCCCGCTGGCAACCATGGTTCGAGCCATGGTTGAGAGCGAGAGTGCATGGGAGGCTGCCGCCTCCAGCGTAGACGGGCGGGGCGAAGAAGGCGGGGGACAAACCCCCGTCTCCTTTTGCCCCGGAGTGTGACCAGCGCGTGTGAGGGTAGCCCCCACGCACGCGCATTGCACTGGTCACCACGTCTGAGGATTGCTTCGGTATCCCCGGGTAATCCTCCCTTGGCGCGGAAACCGGCCTGGCCGGTATGCCCTGAGAGTGCAACGGGGCTATTGCCTTACAGGAAGATCCCGTGGCACTCGCTGCGCTTCGGCGCAGGGCTCGAGGGGAACCGAGTGGTTTTAGTGGGTATTCCCGGCTCCGGCTGGGCGAGTCCCACACACGCTCGTCGCCTGGCTAGCGGCGGGTACGGTGCGTAAATGCATTTCCACTCGCTAAAAAAAAAAAAAAAAAAAAAAAAAAAAAAAAAAAAAAAAAAAAAAAAAAAGGATAAGTTAGGATTGCTCGATGAGGTCGGTAAAATGTTCGAGGGGATCATCGCCGGCCGCCTCAACCGTCATCTGCGGAGTGTGGGACCGGACCTGTCGGACGCCCAGTTCGGATTTCGAGCTGGTCGTTCGACAGTGGACGCCCTGGCCCGTCTAAAGGACCAGGTGACAGAGGCGGTAGGAGTGGGGGATGGAGTGTTGGCTGTGTCATTCGACATTGCCAACGCCTTCAACTCTATCCCCCACTCCACCATCCTGGAGGCGCTCCGGTTCCACGGAGTGCCCCTTTACTTGCGGGGCCTCCTGGCCAGCTACCTAGAGGACCGTGCTGTCCTCCTCGTAGACGGGGCTGGCCAGCTCCGGAGATACGATGTGGAAGCCGGCGTTCCACAGGGGTCCGTTCTCGGGCCTCTTCTGTGGAACGTCGGTTATGACTGGCTCCTGCGGGGAACCCTCCTTCGAGGCACGAGTGTCATCTGCTATGCAGATGACACTCTCCTCACTTCCCGCGGGAGCAGTTATAGGGAGGCGGCCAGTTTGGCCTCAGCGGGCGGATCCTTAGTGGCCGGAAGGATCCGCCGCCTGGGCTTGAGGGTGGCGCTGCACAAAACGGAGGCCGTGTTCTTCCACGGCCCCCGGCAGCGCCTCCCACATGACGCCCACATTTTTGTGGAGGGCGTCAGGGTCGGGGTCGAGGCCCAGATGAAGTATCTGGGCCTCACGTTGGACAGCAGGTGGCGCTTCGGCCCGCACTTTAGCGGGCTGTCGACGCGCCTGCTGAAAGCTGCGGACGCCTTCTCATGGCTCATGCCAAACATGGGAGGGCCAAGCATGCGGTGCCGGCGTCTATACGCCGGCATTCTGCGGAGTATGGCCCTTTATGGGGCCCCCATTTGGGCGGACTCCCTCCATAGGAGGGAGAATGCCACCGCTCTTCGGGCGCCCCAAAGGGCCATCGCCCAGCGGGCAGCGCGGGCCTACCGCACAGTAGGCTTCGCTTCGGCATGCGCTCTGGCGGGCACCCCGCCTTGGGAGCTCGAGGCGTGGGTGCTCGCCAGGGTGTACGAGTGGACGGCGGGGCGCAGGGCGCTGGGCGAGCGTCCGGCCCCCGAATTGAGGGAGGCCGTCCGGCGGGAGGCGAGAGTCGCTCTTGTCCAGGAGTGGACGCGGGACCTCGCCTCCGCCGTCTTCGGCCGCCGTACCCTCGACGCCATCGGGCCGGTCCTGGAGGACTGGCTCGACAGGCGTCACGGGTTCCTCTCCTTCCGTCTGGTGCAGGTACTCTCCGGTCACGGCTGCTTCGGTAGGTACCTGCACCGGATAGGACGAGAGGAGACACCGTCGTGCCACGGTTGTGGCGCGGCGGAGGACACGGCGGAACACACCCTCACGGTGTGCCCGTGACCCCTCGCTGCCCGCCATCGTCAGAGAGATGGTGGGGAGTGAGGAAGCTTGGGTGGCGATGGCCTCCTTCTGCGAGGTCGTGATGTCGCAGAAGGAGGCAGCGGAGCGCGAGCGGGAGGAGGATCCCCTCGCTCCGGCGCTCCGCAGGCGTCGTAGGGGGAGGAGAAGGCGGGATTTTGCCCGCTTTCACCCTCCCTGAGGTGAGCGGCGGGCGTGAGGCCGACGCCCGCCTAACATCGCTCACCATGCGGGAGCCACGGCCCCTCCCTAGGAGGGGCAATTGAGGGCCCGCCTTACTAGGCGGGTTTCGCCGGCGGGGGAGAGGTAGCTCAGGCTGCGCTAGTTTCCCACTCCCCCGCCACTATGGCGATGCCGGAGTGCCGCTGTGGGTTTAGTGGGTATTCCCAGCTACGGGTGGGCGAGTCCCACACACGCCCTTCGGTAAGGTGCGTAAATGCATTACCACAGCGTAAAAAAAAAAAAAAAAAAAAAAAAAAAAAAAAAAAAAAAAAAAAAAAAAAAAAAAAAAAAAAAATTTTTTTTTTTTTTATTGTGCCGTTCTTTCCCTTCTTGCATGGCAAGAATTCTTGTTTGCTTTTTTGTTTTTTTTTTTGTCTTTTCTTTTACCGCTATGATTTTTTGCGGCTTTTTGCCTTGTCTTTTTTTCGGGGTTATTCCTTTCCCACGTCTATATTCTTTTTAATTATTTCCTTACATGCTAGTTACATTTTTCCTTATTTCTACTTATTCTAATTATTCGTATTTTCTTATTACATAACATAACATGGCTTAGACAATCAAATTCTTGCCGACGGCACAACGCTTGGCTGTGCCGCCCTTGTCCTGTTCCTTTCTATGGATGCTTTTGCGACTTTGAGGCAAAACCGCTCCAGATACGGCCTGGAGTGTTTGTCCGCCATAAGGTCGGCTATAGATGTTTCCGTCAGGGTTCTACCAGTACTTACTTCCAGGCCGTATCTGTCGCGGTCATGCCTCGGGCACTCCAGCAACAGGTGCTGTATAGTTTCCGATGCCTCCGCGTCACACACGCAGGCTGGACTGTCCCTCAACTTAAAGCGGTGCAGGTACGCGGCGAAGCCGCCGTGACCCGTCAGAATCTGCGCCCAGACAGACGTCCTGTCGAGGCATTTCAGGATCCTGCGCGCGCACGCCACGTCGGGGAAGAACATTCGCGTGACCCCAGCCGTGGCCCCGCCGGTGTACCTCCCATTCCAGACAGCTACTGTGCCCTCCCTCAAACGTCGCTTGACGTATGAGACTGGACACCTGTCATACGCCGGGGCGACCCTGGACTGAGCCGCCGCCTGCCTTGCCAACTCGTCGGCTCGCTCATTGCCGGGGATCCCGACATGAGCTTTCACCAAAAGAACCGGAGGATTTTACCTCTCCCCTCTTGCTCCCTGATATTCTCACGAATATGGGTAGCAAGGGGATGGTGCGTTTCCGGGTTTCGGATCAAGTCGAGCGGGGACCGGGAGTCGCTGAGCACCGCCGCGCAGTCGAAGCCTCTCGAGACAACCAGGTCCGTAGCCCTGGCTATCGCGAGCAGCTCCGCCTGAAAGACGGTGCACATCGACTCCAACCTCATTCGCTTGGTCCGAATCTCGGACCAATCCCGCCAGTATGAATATGCCGCCCCGACCCCCTCATCCGATTTACTACCGTCTGTGTAAATCAGATGAGCGGGGAGCTGTAGCTGGGCCACAGCTTCTGGGGACATATCCACCAGACACTCATAATCAACATCTGGCTCACTGGCGGGGTGAGGGGCCTCCGTAAAGGCCCTACGCTCCTCCAGTTCGCGGGATTCCAGCTCATCTATCGGACGTCCCCGTTTGCACTCAAACAGCCGGGCGACCTCCAACACTCGAAGATCGAGCGGGAGGAGACCCGACAGCGTGAGTGCTGCATTGAGCGAGACCGTACGATGTGACTTGGCGATCTTCTGTGCAAAGCCCCTCTGGACGGTAGCAAAGGTTCTTTGCACAGAGATCTTCTCGGCGGCCTTCGCCCAGGAGCTCGCGCCGTACAGGATAGTCGGTTCGACGACTGCGGTGTATATCGTCCTGATGATCTCCGGACACAAGCCCCAATCCACCCGAGCCATCGCCGACAGCTTCCTATACAGGTTAGCTGCCTTGCAACAAGCATATGAAATATGCTTGTTGAAGGTCAACTTGCTGTCGACGATGACTCCGAGGATCTTGAGCTCGGTCACCATCGAGATGTCAACGCCACCCATCTGCACGACCGGAGTGTCGTATCTAAGCTTTCGCGTCACTACCATCGCCTGAGTTTTTTCGGCGGAAAAGCGAAGCTTATTTACGACACCCCACTCGTGCACACAGGCTAAAGCGGCATTGGCATCCCGCTGGATCCCGAGCGCCGTGTGCCCAGAGAACACCAGCACGACATCATCCGCGAACGCCTGCACGTACGCGCCCAGCGTATCCAGGTTGTCCAGCAGAGGGTCCAGCAGCATGTTCCAGAAGAGAGGCCCACCGATGGAGCCCTGGACGCAGCCTTTGGACTGAGGCTTCCGCATCGTCCTCCCCGCGTAGCGCACGACTCCGCTCCGGTCCCTGAAGTAATCCTCGACAAGACGTCTCAGATTAACGGGAATACCTTTCTCTACCATTCTGCACTTTATCGCAGGCCACCATGCGTTGTCAAACGCCCCCTCGATGTCCAGAGAGACTATCAGGGCGGTCTCCTTCTTGTGGAGGATGCCTCTGACGTGCTGCACCAGGTCGTACAGCGCGTCCTCCGTGCTCCGCTGCGGAACGAAGCCGTACTGCCGCGCATTGGACTTGGGCAAGAAGTGCCAACGGATTCGTCGGCACAGGATTTTCTCCAAAATCTTGCCCAGGATGGAAAGTAGTCCAATGGGGCGATACGACTTTGCGCGGGCATAGTCTGGACGCGCCGGCTTCCTGAGCACCACGACAGATGCTACCTTCCACGGTGCCGGGAAGCACGCCAGGTCAAGACACCGGTTCAGGATGGCCAGGAATAGCTGGATATCCTGGTTAATCACTCGGTAGCAGATATCGCTCGTGAATCCATCCGGACCCGGTGCCTTTTTCGGGTTGAAGCTGCGCAGAGTCCGGATCAGCTCCCCCCTGGTGATCGGGGGGTCGTCGGTCTCTCCCGTGAGGCGCGTGCTGACCAGATCCGCACGACGCCTGATGACGGCGTGAACATCATTGTCCGCCGACTCGTCATCGTCGGCGAAGAATGTTCCGGCCAGCAGCGCCACCGATTGATCCGGGCTCTGCACAACTCCACCCTCCACGAGTAGCTGGTCCTCGTGACGACCTGTCGCCCTTCTCAGCACCCGATAGATACCGTCCCACATTGACTCCCTTTCTTGCATCGAGCAGAACTGCTTCCAGCTCGCAGTTTGGGCGTTGACTGCCCTCCGCTCGTACTCCGCCTTGGCACTCAGGTAGTCGTCAACTACATACTGTCTGCGACGCGGCGCGGCACAGCGGATCCTACGCCGCTTTGTGTTCACGTCACGCCGCAGCCTTTCAAGCTCGTCGTTCCACCAAGGAAAGCCGCTCTTTGGTCGGGGCGGTCTGTGTGGGGGGATAGCCCTCCCACACGCTTCGGTCACGGACTCAATAAAGTCCGTGACCACCCCTTCAAGATCGCCCTTGTCGCGGGCGTTGGCGACTCGCTCCAGGGTAAGTCCCCGGGCGGATATCTCACTTTGCATTTCCTCAGTGAAACGACCCCAATCAGCCTTCCGGGTGTTGTAACGCCGACTCGTCCACCGGGTGTTACCCCCGGGAGGCACTCTGAGACCCAGAACTACACGTATCGCCCGATGATCAGAACTTGTCACGGAGTCGTCCACTTTCCACTCAAGGACGCTTCTCAACAGTCCCCGGGTGCAAACGGTAACATCGACATGACTCGTGTACCGCCTGCCCCCACGGACCGTGTCGAAGGTGGGGACGACTCCTTCGTTCAATACGTGCAGCTCCATATCATCAAAGAACCCCCTCAGGGACTCCCCCCGGGTGTCCTCCTCGACGCTTCCCCACCACGGACTCCACGCATTCCAATCCCCGCCCACGAGGATCCTGGCGGTGCCGACCCGACCCAGAAAGTCACGAATCTGCGACAGGTACGGTTCGATATCCTCCGTGCCCTCAAGGTACACAGAGACAGCCGCCACGGTCCAATCACCCGCCTTTAAGACGACAGCCACGATATTCTCGGTGATGATTAGAGGGTTCACCAGAACCTCCAAGTCATCCCGGAAGACCATGACTGCCGCCTTGACGGGTTTGGTCCTAGCAGACTCCCTCTGTATCACCCTAACGCCACGGAAGCTACCGACCCGCCCCTCCGCGCCAACGTAAGGCTCCTGGACCAGGGCGACACCGACACCACCCCCATGAGCGGACATTACCAACTCCTGAGTCGCCAGGCGGCCGCGCTGGAGGTTGGCCTGATACACGATAAAGTGCCTCCCACACTCATTATCCACTGCGGGGCCCTTAGCAATAATTTATGGAGGAGCGCGCGATACCTTCCCATTTCTGCCTTATCGGACAGCCGCCGTCGAAGGCATTGTGTCCCGTCGCTTGTTGTCCGGCCCGGTCGCAGTTCACACAGACTGGGGCCTTCCCGTCCATGCGGGAGGGGCACTTCGCACGGTCGTGCCCCCCCCCACAATGGGCGCAAAGGTCCGCCTTCTGCTTACATGTTCTGCGGCCGTGGCCGTACCCCAAACAGCGGGAACACTGCACCAACGGCGACTGGTCCTCGGCAGTCAGGCCCTGTATGTCGATATAAAGGGTCCCCGCCTCAGTTAGCTTACGCCAAACCTGAGGGGAGACCTGCAAGACTACATGGGCCTGAAGGGGGTTTCGCGCCCTCCTCCTATAAACCTCCTTGACCCGAAAGTGACTATCGTCCATGCCCTGCCACAATTTCCGATTCTGACACTTGAGAGACTCAACAATGTCAGCCTCGGAGTTGTAACTGAGCAAGTTACGTATAATCACTCGCGGGTCGCGGTTTGCCGCGGGCGCTGTGTCGAGGCCGTCCCGAGCATTGAGTCGGCTTTTGGCCTTCTCCAGCTCCGGCCTGTTCCCACAGCAGATAACTACCTTACCGTCCCTTACTTTCTTTACTCTGTCGACCTGTATTCCCGTTTTCCGGGCGTCGAGGGCTTCCCTTATTTTCTCCACTACTCTTTCACTCGTGTCTTTCGCTTCCTTTGACGAGACGATTAGAGCGTGGTTCGGTCTGCAGGGGAGAGGGCGACTCTTTGCCTTTGGGACCCTCAACGTCTCGGCGTACGTTGCCGCCGGGACCCTGAGGGTCTCCACGGCCTTCCCGGCCTCCCGTACGGTTTCGCCGTACTTTTTGACACTCTCCCCGACCTCCCCAACCCTCGCCCCGATCGTCTCCACTTTCGTTCCGGTCTCTTCCATTCTCTTTCTTACCTCTTCCGTCATTCTTCCCGCACACTCCATCTTCTCAGCTACCCCATCTACTTTCTTTCCAGTCCTCTCAATACTCACCCTTACCTCTTCAGTCATTCTTCCCGCACTTTCCATCTTCTCAGCCATCCCATCTACTTTCTTTCCTGTCGTCTCGATACTCAACCTTACATCCTTCATTTCTTGCACTAAGCCCTCCAATTTCTTAACGTTGCCACACAGCGCCCTGCCCGGGGGATACTCATCAAACCGGTCCATCACGTCTGTGTTAATCATTTTTTTGATGGACTCGGTATTGGTGATGAGTTCCCCCATCTTAGCGCCAATATTCAGTTCACCTAGGCTCCGGGCCAATTTCTCAATTATCCTGTCTTTGGCTTCTAATTTCTCTCTGAGTTCTTTTTCCTTCTCAGACCGCAGCCGCTCCAGCTGGAGCTCCAAGGAGCGAAGAGTCTCGTCCACCTGGAGGACGGCCCCACGCAGTCCTGACAGACTGCTGAGGACGCCCTCCTTGATGGACGTCTTCAAATTTCCCGAGAGCTCCAGCTGGGCCTTTGCGGCCTGGTACAACCTGTTGGCCCGGGCCGTGTAGCTTTCGGCTGGGCAGGCGCTGGGCAACGGCTGTGACTGAGTCACCGCGGCTCCGCGCGACCTACCTTCCTTCTCAACCTTCTCAACTTTTGGCTCCGTGTGTGTGACGGTGATGTTTTTCACGTTTTTACCGGTCAACTGAGACATCCTTACAAGGGCGGCACAACCAGCGTCAATAATCAAATTGAATTAAAATCAATATTAAAACTAGATGATTTGACTAATTTGTATATACAGTTAAAATTACAATTAATGAATTTAAATTAAATAATAAGTAATATGTTAAGATTGTCCCAATAGGGGACAGTCAGATTATGCAGTTAAAATAAGAGAAATTTACCACCAAAAGGGGTGGCGGTCAAAAGACACTTTTATAATATATAAGGGGATAGTCACAACACACGAATAAATTAAATTTACGATTACAATAATAAATACAATTAAATTTTTTATGTCCCAATAAGGGGACAGTCAATAATTAATTACAATAAAAGTTAAAATTTAAAACGATTTTAAAAAACCCACGCCACCAATAAGGGTGGCGGTCAAAAGACTTTGTTAACTTAATTAACAAAAAAATTTTTAAAAATAAAACTTCACGCCCCCAATAGAGGGACGATCGGTGGCACGAAAATAAAATTTTGTCCCAATAAGGGGACAGTCAGCACAATAAAATGCAATTAAACAAAATTAGAATAAAATTAAATTCAATTAAAATTGGAATAATTAAATAAAATTAAAATGAAATTAAAACTTCGCCACCAATAGGGGTGGCGGTCAAAATGACTTGGTAACTTACCTAATGCTAACTAAAACTAAAGCTACACGTCCCCAATAGAGGGACGGTTGACAACACAATACACTTACTTACCTACCTAACCTAGAATTGAAATAATTGAAATAATTGAATAAATAAAATAATTAAATTAAAATTTTTCCTCCCAATAGGGGAACGGTCACAACAATACACAAAACCTAAGCTAACCTAAAGATACAGCCGATATCCCACTGTTAGCGCACACCGCTTCGAGTGAGTCGTGCGTGTGGTGCGTGTGAAGTGTATGTGGAGTGAAGTGGCGTGAATGTCCTCGGGGCCAGAAGGTTGGGCTCCTCCTGCCGATTCTGACGAGCCCAAACTCGACTGGTCTACGACCTCTGGACCCCGAGATGTAGGGTGAGGAAAATGATTTGCCTTAGGGGCGCGGGGGGGGGATTTCCTCGGGACCCAAGGGTCGGGCTCCTTCTCCCGGTTCCAACGAACCCAAACTCGGGTAGCCTACGACTTCTGGTTCCCGAGATAATCGAAGTTTTGTTATGGGATCAGGGTCTAGGGGAGGGGGTAAAAGTGGGGGTTTTGGGGTCTTAACTAAGTCTATGTTACGGCTGGGAGGGGGGTAGTAGGGGGGGGGAAAATTTTGTCAAAATTTTGATATTCCCAGCCGTTTCCGAGATATCGGGAGTTGGAGTGGGAAAGAGTCGGCGGGTGATGTGAAGTGTGATGTGAGTATAGTGTGAAGTGTATGTAGAGTGTAAATTTAATGTGAATGTGAATGTAAGATGATGATAATGATGGATGATGATATTATGAAAGTTTAATGATGAGGTGATGAGTGTAGTGTAAACAAAACAACGCTTGACACACCCGGACCTATTGGCTTTTGCCAGGCAATTATAAGCCTTAGCGACTTAGCACTAAGGTTGAGAATTATAATGATGAGATCGGCGCAGGTGCTGCTGGGCACAGCCGGTGCTGTGTGGGAAAGCCACGTACTAAAAAGATCGATCGCGACTTCAAAATGAGGTTTTTCCCCCGACGTCGTAGAGGGGTGGGACAAATTTTATTTAATGGGGGGTCGTCTAAAAACGACCGTCCTTTTTACCCCAATCCTCTGGGACCCCCGGTTCCAGTGATATTTTGTTTTTTATTACGACGCCGAGGGCGTGACCGACCGGGATGAAATCGCGACCTAAAATCGGCTGTATCTTTACAGTCTGACAACCTTTTTTGATAAAATTTTTACTAGGGGTGGCTGGCAGACTTCTTTAAGCATTAAAATTAAAAACAAAATAAAATATTAAAAATCACACCAGTAATAAATAATTTAAAAAATGGCAAAACCAAGTTGGTTTTGCCGTTGCTCAAAAGTATCACTTTAATATATAATTTTTCCAGCCGTTTTTAATGTCCGAAAAATTTTTCTTTTGACTCCACCACTTTCTTGAATATATTGGCTCTCTTCCAAAAAATTTTGAACAAAGGTTGTCACTGATATTTTTTATATAATTAAAAACGAAATTGGGTCTGACACTTTCGTGGCCGCACTGTAGTTTGTAAAACTTTATTTTTTTATTGTGGTACTCACAGGGGTGGTCCGTTTTCGAAAATTCTTTCACCTCCTGGGTCCTGGGAGTGGTCCGCTCCTGCCTGATGTGGTGAGGGAGGTGTAGGCCCCAAAAAAGGGGGACCACGTGTACCCCGTGGGCCGGAAAACCGCTGTATTTCCACGCGCGGGGGCGGGAAAAATCAGGGGTTGGTTTTACCCTGTGGAGATCGCCACGGCGGTCCTGATGGCACCAAAAAAACTCGCACGTCACCGATTTAGTTTGTGAGATAACTGCACTTTATTATAAATTTTGGGGTTTTTCGCCCCTAATTTTCACAGTTTTTCACTTAGCGCTTCGCGCTTTTCACTATCACCTTTGTCTCACCGAGACGCGTATTTTGATGTGCGATACTTGTATATTCCGCAAAATTATACCACTTTTTCGAATTTTTAAAGAGTTAAAGTGACGGAGCGCGGGTTGGGCGTGGCGTTCGGGGCGGCAGCTCAAGCCAGACTGGTTAGGTTAGGTTAGGTTAGAAGCGGGGGACACCCCACAGCGCTGACTTCCTCGTAGTGTTCCCCGGGCAACGCCGTGTCTGACCACCGTAACGGAGTGGCAGACCGGTGGCTAACGAGCGCTGTGACCTACGCGATCCTGCGATTTTTATTCTGAGGGCGATTGATTGCGTACATCGTGGATTTTTTACTGTTGGTTTTTATTCTTATTGTGGGTTTTCTGATTTTATTGTGTTTTTATTCTTATTTTATTGTAGTTGTAGTTTTTATCTAATTTTTATTGTGCGTTTCTTTTTTAATTGTGGTTGTTTTGGTGGACGAGATGCCGAAACCCCCAAGGAACGCCTCTGGGCGTTTCGTCCCAAAAGGCCCTTCTCAGGGCCAACCAAAGGGCCCTTCTCAGGGCCAACCCCAAGGCCCTTCTCAGGGCCAACCCAAAGGCCCTCCTCAGGGCCAACCCGACGACATGTCGGAGTCGGCAGCCAGTCGCGCTCCATCGGCGGCGGGCTTTTGCGGCGAGGATGAGTTCTCGGACTCGGACATGGGGTCCGTCGTCTTAGACTCGTCATTGTGTGGGGTGGAAGCAGGCAGCAGCCTGAAGAGGGCCTACCTGAGGCTCGGGTCCGAGGGCTCCTCGGACTCGGGCAAGTGTAAGCCCAAGAGGAAGTCGAAGGCGAAGACTGCTCCGCCTTCGGCTGCTTCTGACGCCGGCACCCACGACGTGGGTCTGGCGGACGCCCAGCGTCAGCTCGGCTTGGCCAGACGGGCCGAGCTCGAGCTGGAGCTGGAGGAGATGGTTGCCGCAAAGGAGAGGCAGGCGCGCGCAACCAAGGCGAGGGCCGGATACGGTTCGGCCCTCGTCTCCTTCGACGGTCACTCCGTGGCGGAGCTGGCCCGGCTGGCGAAGGAGGACATGGAGGAGATTATTGAGGTCGCCTCCAGGTCCTCAAATTTGAAAGGGACCTTTCAAAAGGCCCTCAAATGCCGTGCAACAAGCCTGCACGGCATTGTGTCTGAGCTGACGCAACGCTCTGCGTCAGAGGAGACGCGGCAGCTGCAGGCGAGGGTGGACCGCCTGCAAGCGGAGGTCAGCCAGCTTCACAAGAAGCTGGCTGAGGCTACGGCCCCGGCCCCTAATTCCACGTCGGTAGCGGTTCCTGCCCCCTCCTCCTCCAACCTTGAGGAAGTAATCCGCAAGGTTGTCATGGAGGAGAGGGCGTTCACCCGTGCCTGCTTTGCAGGCATAGAGGACCGCCTCCTGCCTGAGCCGCGTCTCCGTCCGCCCCTAGCAGCGGACAAGACACCGACAGCGGCTCCCCTTGCTCCGAAGCCCTCAAAGGGCAAGGGCAAGGGGAAGAAATCCCCGGGGGTCCTGCCTCCCCCCGGTACGAGTGTGGGCGCTGAACCAGGGCCGGTTGCCATCGCAGCACCCGCCCCCCAGGTTCAAGAGACTGACGCCCTCCTCCCCTCCACCACCCCGTCCAACCAGCCGTGGTCGGAGGTGGTGAAGAAGGGCAGCAAGAAGGCGAAGAAGGCCCCGGCTGCCCCGGCGGCTGCCCCGGCAGCTGCCCCGGCGGCCGCCCCGGCAGCCAAGAAGGCCCCAGTCGGCGGAAGGAAGCTGGTTCCTCCCAAATCCGCGGCGGTAACGGTGACGATCGTCCCCGAGGCCGCCGAGAGGGGCGTCACCTACGAGTCCGTCCTGAGACGGGCTCGTGCCGTCGCGGACCCCGCCGAGTTGGGGCTCGGTAACTGCCGTCGGACCCAAACCGGAGCTCGACTCTTCGAGTTTCCGGGGAAGGACGGCGGCAAAAATGCCGACCTGTTCGCCGGCAAATTGCGGGAGGTCCTCGCCGACGAGGCGAAGATAGCCAGGCCGTCCAAGACGGCGGCTATTGAGGTGACCGGTCTCGACGACTCGGTCACCAAGGAGGAGGTGGTCGCGGCGATCGCAGTGGCCGGAGGCTGCGAACCCGCAGCGGTGCAGGCTCGGGACATTAGGCCCGGCCGCGGTGGACTGGGCACTATCCGGCTGGTGTGCCCAGTCGCCGCAGCGTTGGCCGCCCAGGCTAAAGGCCAGGGGCGGATATTTGTGGGCTTCAGCCGGGCCGTGATCCGAGTGCTTGAGGCAGCGCCGATGCGCTGCTTCAAGTGCTTCGGCATCGGCCACACCCGAGCCATGTGTCCGTCCACTGTGGAAATGGCGGACACATGCTTCCGCTGCGGGAAGGAGGGGCATATGGCGGCCACGTGCGAGGCCGCCAAGCCGCACTGTGCGGCGTGTGCCTCCAGTGGTCGCCCCGCCGACCATGTTATGGGGGGGCTGTCATGCCGACCCCCGTCCAAGAGGGGCAAGCCGCAGGCGGCTATAAACCGTCCTGCCGCTGCTGCCAACACCCCCGCTGATATCCCATCAGCGGCGGTGGCCGAGGGTGATGCGATGGTCCAGTAATGGGTACCGACCATCGCATCTTGCAGGCAAACACCAACCACTGCCGGGCTGCCCAGGACTTACTGGTGCAGTCAATGGCCGAGTGGTTGGTGGATGTGGCAGTGGTGGCCGAGCCGTACTTCACTCCCAGCAATTGGCTGGGAGACAGTGACGGCTCGGTGGCAATCGCGGTGCGGTCTTCCACAGACTCCCCTCCCCTCTCGCTTTTAGAGAGGGGACCGGGATACGTGGCCGCCGCGTGGGGAGAGATGGCCCTTGTGGGGGTCTATTTCTCCCCAAACCGCCCTCCACCGCGGCAGGTCTCCGTCTTGGGAGACCTGAATGCCAAATCGATGGTCTGGGGAAATCCGGCCACCGATGCTCGCGGACGGGCGGTCGAGTTGTGGGCGGCCACGTCTGGCCTCTCTCTCTTGAACAGGGGGAGTGTCCAGACGTGCGTGCGGCGGCAGGGTGGGTCCATAGTTGACCTCACCTTCGCCACGCCCGCACTGGCCGCCCGCATCCAGAACTGGAGGGTGGAACTGGGGGAGACGATCTCGGATCACCGCTACGTGCGATTCGAGATCTCCCCCCAGAATCCACGGGGGCGCCGCAGCACCCCCTCATCGTCAGGCCGATCCCCGTTTCCAAGGTGGGCTCTGACCCACCTGGATCGGGAGGCGGCAAGGGAGGCCGCGTTCGTCCAGGACTGGCTTTGGCCAGGTCCCGGCGTGGACATCCTGGACGTGGACGCGGCGGCGGCCCGATTGAGGGGGTCATTGACCGAGGTATGCAACGCCAGCATGCCTCGGTCGAGACGTCCACCTCCCCGACGCGCCGTTTATTGGTGGTCGGAGGAGTTGGCGGAGCTGCGGGCCACCTGCGTGGCGGCACGGCGGGCCTACACGCGATCGCGTCGGCGGCGCCGACGAGATCCGGCCGACGAGGACCGCCTCTACGCCAGATACGTGGAGGCGAGGGCGGCCTTCAAGTCGGCCATCGGCGCCGCCAAGGACGCGGCGAGGGCCGAGCTGCTAGAGGGTCTCGACAACGACCCATTCGGGAGGCCATATAAGGCGGCGCGTAACAAACTGCGCCGCATTGGTCCCCGGTTGCCGAGACCCTCGAACCAGCGCTCCTGGATGGGGTGGTGCGGTCCCTGTTTCCGCGCAGGGATCCGCACTTCACCCCACCAGTGATGGAACCCCCACGAGGAGGGGCTCAACCGGAGGAGGAAGCTCCTCCTCCTCCGGTTTCAGAGGAAGAATTTGGCGCGGCGACTCTTCGTCTCCGCGCCAAAAAGACGGCTCCCGGCCCTGACGGCGTTCCCGCTAGGGTGGTGGCCATCGCGGCCACCGAAATGGAGGGAAGGTTTCGGGACCTCTTCAACGCGTGCTTCGCGTCGGGGAGGTTCCCGAAACCTTGGCGGGAAGGCCAATTATGCCTCCGCCGGAAGGAGGGACGGCCGGCGGACTCCCCCTCGGCATACCGGCCCATCGTCTTGCTTGACGAGGCCGGTAAGATGTTCGAGGGGATTATCGCCGGCCGTCTCAAGCGGCATCTGCGGAGCGTGGGACCGGACCTGTCGGACGCCCAGTTCGGATTTCGAGCTGGTCGTTCGACGGTGGACGCCCTGGCCCGTCTAAAGGGCCAGGTGACAGAGGCGGTGGGAGTGGGGGATGGAGTGTTGGCCGTGTCATTCGACATTGCCAACGCCTTCAATTCCATCCCTCACTCCACCATCCTGGAAGCGCTCCGGTTCCACGGAGTGCCCCTGTACTTGCGGGGCCTCCTGGCCAGCTACTTGGAGGACCGTGCTGTCCTCCTCGTAGACGGGGCTGGCCAGCTCCGGCGATACGCTGTCGGAGCCGGCGTTCCACAAGGGTCCGTTCTAGGGCCTCTTCTGTGGAACGTCGGTTACGACTGGCTCCTGCGGGGAACCCTCCTTCGAGGCACGAGTGTCATCTGCTACGCGGATGACACTCTCCTCACTTCCCGCGGGAGCACCTTCCGAGAGGCAGCCAGTTTGGCATCGGCGGGCGGATCCTTAGTGGCCGGAAGGATCCGCCGCCTGGGCTTGAAGGTGGCGCTGCACAAAACGGAGGCCGTGTTCTTCCACGGCCCCCGGCAGCGCCCCCCACATGACGCCCACATTTTTGTGGAGGGCGTCAGGGTCGGGGTCGAGGCCCAGATGAAGTATCTGGGCCTTACGTTGGACAGCAGGTGGCGCTTCGGCCCGCATTTTAGCGGGCTGTCGACGCGCCTGCTGAAAGCTGCGGACGCCCTCTCATGGCTCATGCCGAACATGGGAGGGCCAAGCATGCGGTGCCGGCGTCTGTACGCCGGCATTCTGCGGAGTATGGCCCTTTATGGGGCCCCCATTTGGGCTGACTCCCTCCATAGGAGGGAGAATGCCACCGCTCTTCGGGCGCCCCAAAGGGCCATCGCCCAGCGGGCAGCGCGGGCCTACCACACAGTAGGCTTCGCTTCGGCATGCGCTCTGGCGGGCACCCCGCCTTGGGAGCTCGAGGCGTGGGTGCTCGCCAGGGTGTACGAGTGGACGGCGGGGCGCAGGGCGCTGGGCGAGCGTCCGGCCCCCGAATTGAGGGAGGCCGTCCGGCGGGAGGCGAGGGTCGCTCTTGTCCGGGAGTGGACGCGGGACCTCGCCTCCGCCGTCTTCGGCCGCCGTACCCTCGACGCCATCAGGCCGGTCCTGGAGGACTGGCTCGACAGGCGTCACGGGTTCCTCTCCTTCCGCCTGGTGCAGGTACTCTCCGGTCACGGCTGCTTCGGCAGGTACCTGCACCGGATAGGACGAGAGGAGACACCGTCGTGCCATGGTTGTGGCGCGGCGGAGGACACGGCGGAACACACCCTCGCGGTGTGCCCGTCGTGGGCCGTGCCGCGCCGCGACCTTACCACGGCGGTTGGAGGGGACCTCTCGCTGCCCGCCATCGTCAGAGAGATGGTGGGGAGCGAGGAGGCCTGGGTGGCGATGGCCTCCTTCTGCGAGGTCGTGATGTCGCAAAAGGAGGCAGCGGAGCGCGAGCGGGAGGAGGATCCCCTCGCTCCGGCGCTCCGCAGGCGGCGTAGGGGGAGGAGAAGGCGGGACTTCGCCCGCTTTCTCCCTCCCTG